>QUOP01000031.1:0-103129 GCA_003675405.1 Hericium coralloides
CGGCCAGCTGTCGCGCGAACGGTGGTTCGAGGTCATCAAACTGAGTTACGTCAGTCTGTGATAATCTCAGTTTCGAACTTTGTTGCACATACTTCGGTTTACAAAGGCTGCCAACCAATTGTTGAGCGATATAATCCAGCTCGCAGCGCAGACTGGATGACAGCATCCAATATGGGATAGGTGCAGGATTGGTATAGTCTGCTCTCTTGTCGATTGATTGCCAGATAGAGATGAAACATATGTCTAAGATAGATTGAGATTGCTTCAACCTCGGACATCTGGTTGAGGAATTCTGCATAGCGAGAAGTGCTGAAAAGCCGGATAGGTCGGTTGTTGTGACCTTCAAGTTGACGTGGCGGAATATGGTTGCCAGCATTCGGCCTATCCAGCCCTGCAACAGCAGGAAGTTGCCGGTGCGGGGTCCGGATCGGGTAAATGCAACATGAAAGACGAATCGGATCATGTTGCATCTCCGTCAAGGAGACCGACACATGTTTGAGGACGTACGTGAACCAAAAAAAAACAAGTTCATTTTCCTTCACAGCATATATAATCTATTTCCTGACCGATCAAACTCCCGTCTCCTCCCCCATTCCCTCAATCCATCCCGCTCACTCGCAACTTCATGGCAAGAGGTCTGCTTCCACAGAAAAAGTCTAGGTCTGTCAAGACGGACCTTTCTGAGGACGAGGTTGACTTCTTGAAAATGGAGTTGAAGGCATTCAAGGAGACCGGAAAGGCTGGCCGACGTCAGATCATTACAGACCTCAAGGCACCAAATGGACGATTCTTCGGCCGTTTCTCATACCGGGGCCTTGAGTTGACCCGTGTCCAGCGCATTGTCTATGTCTGCTGATGAGCGATCAATGTTGACCGATGCTCGCTGGATAGCTGATACATGAGTGGCTGCTGAAGCATGGCAGACGAAGGATACGGAAGGCGGATTCATTTAAGTATGTCCGGAGGTGGACTCTGAAGGCTGTAGTCCAGAACATGGAACGTGACGCCATACACCGAGCGGGCTGAACAGCTATCTGGCGGTGCAAAACCCGGAAGCAAAGCCTATCTTGCAGTATACAGCCAAGCCATGAGTGATGTGATGTCCAGCCTGACCCGGACAAGCGAGCACAATATGAGGAGCGTGCTGCTTTGTGGACGAAGACAGAAGCTCCCCAGATGTGCAGGCCAGGTCTGTGTGGTCATGGTATTCCCTGTCTTTGTGTTAATCTCATATTTATGCAGACAAGCTTCCAAGCATGCGGGCGAGTACACCAAGTCGTTTGCCGCCCAGATGCAGTCACATTTAGGGATGTCAGTAGTCGTCCTGGGACATGGTTGGATGAAGAGGGGAATGCGGTAGTCCGCAAGTACGTCTTATCCTGTCCATTCTGGAGCAATGCTGACCGAATGTAGGTTCGACTACAATGGTGATCTCGGACGTCCAACTCTCGCAGAAGCAGTGAAGGACTGGGAGGACCAGCCAATGATGTCCGCCTGGACTTCATATGCAGACGCTATATATGGTATGCAAGTCTTGTCGCTTCTGTCTTCCCTGCTGATGTTGGTAGGCGACGGGGATGACTCTAATGAACCGGGCCATTCTGTGAAGAAGTCTGGGAAACCGGCCGTCCGGTTGATCTACAATCCGGATGGAGGTGTGACAATCCCACCCGACTTTGAGGAATACACTCCAGGTTCTTTGATATCGCTGATACGGGAGTTCCTGACCTTTCATTATGGTGCGTGATTCCTGTGGTCAGTATGCTTAGCCATGCTCATGTGCTAATGCACATATTTATCAGCACGAGTCAACCCAAAGGCATCTGCAATTCCCTGGGCAAAGATAAAAGCAGACGGCGTCGAGAACTACATCGACCCCGTGTACCTTCCGACAGGATACATTTGGGATGACCCATCCCGTATGAATCGGCAGGAGCTCAAACCCGTCATCAAATTCTGGATGTCGCGCGAGTCCGAGGGTCTCACTGTCTTAGAGTTCAAGGCAGTGGTCGTGAAGGGCCAGTGGATGCCTGTCACAGATGTAGTCTCCGACGATGACCGCAATACTGGTCGAGGCAAGACCATCCGTATCCGTCAACGGAAAGAGATTCAGGCCCGGTTTGCAGGACAGGATGTGCCTGGCCCACAGGACGTGTCAGACTTGGAAATGGAACATGACATTGTCATGGCAGACCTGCGGTCAAGTCGCCTGGGCCAGAATGCTGGGACAAAGCATTCCACCATTTACGATGATGGCGGAGAATACTTTGAACTGCCCTCTTTTGAATCGGAAGAGCAGGATGCAGATGCCGCTAGTGATGAAGAGGAACTGACGCCAGCGGCGAACCGGAAACAGGGCGAACAGTCCACGAAAGCCAAAGCTCTGCAACAGCTTCGGGAACAACGTGTCAAGACGTTTTCTTCCAGCAAGAAGTCGAAAGGCAAAGGCAAGGCTCCCATTCGTCCAGAAGATGGGCTTGACTCGGACAGCAGCGACATCGTTGTCTCGTCACATCGGAACTCCCTCAGAACACCAAAAGACTCATCTAAGAATCAGACGGACAAGTTCGCTTTCCTCCGAGGTCTTTCTAAACTGAAGTTCTATCAGGACCTTGTACAGGAGATTTCTTTGTGCAAGGTATGCAGTCATATTGCAATACGTGTCTTGCTGTCAGTTTTTCATTGTACATTCAGCAGGGGGGTCGCAGCAGCACAGATGGAAGTCGTCCAGAATGGGCTACATTCCAATACCGAAGGCCGTGGCTGCCCCGGATCGTGCATGCCAATCCGGATTCCAAGGCGGAGCTACAATGGCTCTTGTACCCGGAGATGCCTTGGCGAAATCACGATGAGGACCTGCTGAGCAAATCGGGGCTGATGGAGTTGGCATTGGCCTATGGGCAGTTGATCCGGGATCTCGAAACGGCACAGATGGGGACTTTGGACTCCGATGATGAAGGTCAGGTTGCTTCCGGAGTTCCGGACTATGTCCAGGACTCTGTGATTCCATTCCGTTATCTCGGAAAGTACTTTGAACCGCAGTGCATTACCATGAAGGAGGATCTAGAAAATACTCGGACAACACGCACCGGGACTAGTGGAAAGAAGGTATCTTTTGAAGTTTCATCGTCTGCTGGTCCGAGCAACAGAATTCCTGGGACTTCTGCAGCTGTTCCAGCTGATACCGAAAAAAGGCGTCAGCGGCAACTCGTCCCAGATGGACCAGCTACACCGACAAGGAGAAAGGGAAAGCACCAGCCACCGCCAGCGCCACTGCCTATGCTTCCTGCAGCTGCACTGCCCGAAGCTCTACTCGGTTCCCCCAGCAAGAGAAGTGGCCGCACCCGGCTGCCTACCCAGAAGATGGCAATGTATGTATTCAATGTCATTGACGAGCAGCAAACGTAACCCTGACCATGACTGCAGGATTATTCCAGAGCAGTTGGCACTGCGGGAGAAAAATGCCGCTGCCCACAGAAAGAGACAGGAGACCATAGAGAAAAGGAAGAAGGTTGCCGCTGCTCACCGATGAGCTTCCGGACTCAGTAGTCTGCGTTGGTCCAGCTTAGACGATGTTAGTCCGACGTGTTGTAGACTGCTCGCTATGTAATCACGCAGTTCCAACCATGTCATGCACCAATAGTGATGCGAGTCTTATTAATATGCGTGAAGGTGGACTTTTGGTTATTCCATAGAGGCTGTCAAGGACTGGCCCGGTCGGAGTGTAGACAAGATGAACCATAGTATGAACAGACATGATATAATGAGAACTGCAGCAGGTATGTGGTATCCAAATCATACATAGCCTCGAAGCATACATGCAAGATATCATTATGCGTGCGGCAAAGTCTAAATCATCTGCTCATATCTATTATGTTTCTAACATTTCCGGAGCACCTCTTTGTCCCATAGATGTCTCATTCAAGATTGGATGGTTTTGTGTCCCTTGCCACGAAGTATCTATATCTGATGTCAGGTGATGATATACAGCCGAGAAATTGTAACTTGCCAGAGATGGGAAAGATCCACAAATCTTAGCCACATGCAGGGGCCGCTGCACGAGATGACATACCACCGGCTGACGACACGGGCTTCCTGGATTTATGTTGTGGTTTGTGAGGCTTGCGGATTGGCACACCAAATGTGGGTGGCGGCGATGGCCTCCGCAACAGCCGTTGAGGTCGAAGGCCATCCCGGACCAGGGCACGATCTACAGTCATGCTCTCATTCACACTGTCCGGGATGATGCTGGATGCAAGCACAGCAGGCACCCGCTGAGGAGCCTGTCGACCAGTGCTGATTGTCGCTCGCCTCCGTGGTGCCGATGCATGCGAATGACGGTGCGTGGTACTGCCTGCATGTCTGTCATGTGTATCGGTGGGATGTCCCTGGTCTGAGGCATGCATGGTCAGTATGAAGTCAAAGACGGAAGAGATGAAGCAGTCCATACAACTAGGACGGCAATGGACAGTATGCACAGGCTGCATGGAAGAACTGACGGTATTCGATGCTACCTGCTGCATCGGAGAGTCCTGATTCTCCTTTGACAGGGTGTGAGGAGAGTCCAGGGAGCCAGCCAATGACCTGTAGCAGTCTACCATGTTGCTAGGCCACGCAAGAGTGAAGTCCGGGAGCGGCATGGTGTATGCGGATGGGGCAGGATCATACACTGGGAGAAACAAGTCCTGTGGCAAGGTGAAGACAGGATCCAGCCATCCAGAGCCCGGTGACGACATGGCACGAACTGCATCAGAAACTTGAACTATGAGAGGTCAGCAGGAACATTCGTGAAGAAGAATCAGCAAACGCACCATTTTCCCACCAGCGACAACCATGGTACTGCTCGGATATTTTTCTCCAGAAATCCGGATCAAGCCCGTCGGTGTAAGCGTATTCAGAAAGGGCTTGCAGATCAGCCGATTCAGGCCGAGTACACGAGAGAGACAGGGCGGTGTTGTGCATGAAGGAAGGAACGGGAATCAGTGCGTCCGTGAGTCCAAGACCGCTGGCTAGCCCCCTACATACATCTGCAGCTTTCTGTCGGACCATTAGTGCCATGCGGACATGGCATCCGAACATTACTCACAAGCACACGAATGAACTCGGACACCCACGCGACACGAAGAGCAGCATTCATTGATCGCGGAGCCCTTCCAACAGCGACGAGAGCGAGACCGACCTCTTTACATGCACTGGAGTACCAGAAATTGAGGTCGTCGACAGTGAGCATTATGTAGCAAGCGATCAGGGATGAGAGTGACGATAGTTCGATCGAAAGAGAAAGGAAGCGAAGGGATGAGATGGAGAGAAGGAGACCGGTTGCGGACTTGTTTGAAGTCGCCGCGTCGGTCACTTCCAGTCATGTGACCAATGTCTCGATTGATGCAGGGCCCTGGTGTGATCCGCATCCCGGTATTTGGTGGAGATTTCGATTTGTCAATATGTGTCCAGTGTAGGTGATCCTAGTATGTCCGTCGGGTATCTCCAGTAGAGGAACATTGGTCTTATGTTTATCGAATGATGCTATGAAGCCTATGATATGTGACGTTTCCGGTGCTCGTACCTACAAAAGATGTGGAACATTGTATCCATTGTTAGCACAGTCCGTGGGCACTCGGTCTCACTCACAGAATACCATGAAGCAGCACGATCATGCTGTAAATCCAAGATACATTGAACACACTAAGGTAAGACAAGATTTGTACATGCTAATCTATCTGCGGCGAGATTTTCCCTTCCTGTGACAGCCTTCACCGCGCTCCTGCTCCCGCTCCTCCTCCCTTGCTGCCATCCTTTGCACCATCCCTGAATCCGGCGCCGGAGCCTCGCTGGTAGTCTCTGTGACCGCTTGCTGCTCAGGAGGATCTATGACGAATGTGAGAAGTTATACAGTGCAAAGATGAGAGCCCTTACCAGGGACGGGCAAGAAATGCCTGCCATGAATGCGAGCAGAGACCGTCGGACGAGACGGCATACCGCAGTTCGAGCAGACTGACCGCGGCGGTATCCTGGATTTCCGCGCCTTGCGAGTTGGCAGACCAAAGAACGGCGGTGGCGCCGGTCGCCGCAGAATCGCGCGAGGTCGAAGGCCCTCACGGATAGACCGGCGGTCGATCAGCATCCTGTCATGTTCGCCGTCAAGGACAGCGGAAGGCGCAGGGACCACAGGCAAAGGCCGAGGTGGGCACCGACCAGTGCTGATCATTGCCACCCGCCTCCGCTGTGGACGGTCAATGGCACATCCGGGACGTCCGCGTTTGCCGTCAGAGACAGCAGAAGACGCAGGAGACACAGGGATGACGCGCAAAGATTGAGGTGCGCGCCGGCCGGTGCTCATCATGGCGACCCTCCTGCGCTGTAGAGGGTCACCGGCACGTCGCGCACGTCTGGACATGGAGTCCGAAGCCGGCGGATGGACATCGCCGTCCTGCGCCTCGTCTGTAAGTTAGCGTGTTAGTACGAATGCTCGGTGATCAGGAAAGAGTGAGCACATACCGACGGCTGGATGGCGCACGCCACGCATGGGCTGCGCGTCCACGGTACTCACATCTGGTGCAGACTGCCAGATCATGTGGAAAGCACCGTCGAATGGCGACGGGGTGTCTGGGAATGGCGCGGAGTTGATGTGGACGCGACTCGGCCCTGCGGAATTGAAGTCCGGAGATGGAAGGACGTGTAGAAATGAGACGATCGCACCTGCGGTTGCCGGTTGGGCTGCGGAATCAGTTGGCACACTGCCCAGCGGCTCCCTAGCAAACGTTATAATGACATACTGCATTGAAAAAGAATAGAACATACCTATTTCCCACCAGCGATGCCCGTCGTAGTTTGCAGAGACCGCGTTCCAAAACGCTGCATCATATCCATCGGAATATGCGAGCAGCGACAGGGCGTGGAGATTGACGAATTCCGGCGTGATGCCAGCGAGATGGCGCGACGCCTCAATGATAAATGGCGGCAGCGGAAATACCTCGTATTCATCATGAAACGTGCATGCTAACTCGCGCGAAAGGCGTGCAGAAGTCTGTAGGATGGTTAGCACAGCGCGGAATCGGCATCCGAATGCGACGCACCAATGCCCGATTCAACTCGACAACCCACTCAGCACGTACGGCCGCCGGAACGGTCAACGGCGTCCTCCCAGCAGCGACCAGAGCGAGACCGACCTCGGTAACGGCCCGGATATAAGAGACATTGAGGTCTTGCATGGTTTGGGCGATGGAGAACGACATAGCACGCAAAAAACGGCCGATAAGCGATGGAAAGGGCGACGGACTAGAGGGGAGATGTGGGGGGGAGGGAAGAAGACCGGGGGCGGACTATGACTCTGCTTAAGTGGCAGCTTTCGTCACTAGTCACGTGTTCCATCGTCACATAAATGATGGCTCTTGCTGATGTAATACTTGGATGTGGGATGCTTCTGAGGATTCCGGCCATATCCCCGGGCATCTGGACTCTGATTCCAGTCCTGGTCCGGGGTTTTGGTGAGTGCTGAGCATTCACATCAGCTTATATCAGCTAACCTTAACCTGACTCGAGTCTTGACTTAGCCCAAACCTGAATCTAAGCGCAGGCATTCCGCGGCTTCCGGCAACGCCCGGTCGGACTTGGAACTACTTGTGGGATGCTGCGATGCACGGTCATGCGCTGTCAGCATCACGAAAGCCCTCTGCAACACATTTCCTTGCTGAATTCCTTACCAAATGACCTCCTCTCGCTCTTCAGCAACTGTTTTCTTCCATTGGGAAACCATCAAGGCGACGGTTTATGTTACAGAATCTCGAATTAGAAGCCATCTGGAGGACGTGGCAGCCGCGGGGAGTGTAGACAGGCCATGGCGGCTTGCTCGTATTTGCCGTGATGCAGTGAGTAGTTGTACCATTTCATGGCTATGTATTTCTTGACGCACATTTCAGGTAGTGGCCCAAAAGGTGATTGTGGAAGCAATGCACCTTGAAGCCCGCACTCCAGGCAATCATCGCTCAGGCCGCAAATGCACCTTGCGGAGTTTCCCGCCGTTGCTTATCCAGGTTGCGGAATGGTATAATTCTCATTATCGGATTGATGGTCGACCAGTGCGGGTGCCAGATGCAAGCTTCGTAGAGGCACTGCTGCAGGCGGTGGAAGGGTCCTGGACGCCACCAGGAGGAAACAGACCGAAACCGAGACGGGACAGAGGTATGGGGTCATCGGCATTCCTTGTGTTATAGTAATATCTGATTGTGTGCGGTGCAGGTCCGGATGAGATTGTGCGCGATGAGGAGGACCCGGTGACAGTGGTTCATAAGCGAGGGAGTAAAGAAGTGGAAACAGGGGTCAAAGGTGCGTTATGGCCTTGTAACATTTAGTCCAGTTTGCTAACTATTGTCTAGAAAGCCCACAGCTCATGTCGTGTGCACGGATATCCACACCGACAATGCCGGTCATCCCAACAAAGCGGCGGAATAGTGAACCGGAAGTCCTGCAACCACCACCCCCCAGTAACATGATGGGTCTGGCAGCCCGCGGGCCAGGTGTGCCAAGTCACTATCTCCGGACTCGAAGCCTAAGCCCTGCGCACGATGAACATGGAAACACGACGACAGCTCAGGAACATAGTGGGTTTGTTAATTATTTGTGTTCCATGCACTGATTGTTTCCAGATGTATCTATCGAGTGGACTGATGCTAAATTCCGCAAGTTGTCCGAACGGTATGATGCTGCGATCCGTCGGATTGGTGCTCTGGAGCAGAGCATGACAACTACGGCGCAGGAGCTGAAAGGCAGCATGGCGGCATTAGATTCGAAGCTCGACCGTGTCTCTGGACAGGTGGCGGAGTTGGGCCTCGAGGTCCGCGGATTATGTGATGGTCTTTCTAGACTTCGGAGGATCACAATGACCTGTCGACAGGCATTGAGCAGCAGCTTGACACAGTCACAGACCAGTTGACATGGATCAATACCCGCATGCCTTTTCCTGCTGATGCGATTTCAACAGACTCTGAAGCCGGACATTCATCAGATAGCAGTAGGGGGAGTCCATAGTTTGTTGTAGCTCACAAATCTGATATCAGTTGACCGCGGTCCATGTTTAAATAAAGCAGTCCGAATCCGTGTAGCAATGAGAGTCGGTGTGGCTCTCGGGCAGAATGCCCGGATCTGATTTGACGAGTCCGAGTCCGAGAGAGTCGGTTAAAGTGCATGTTAGTCCGAGAACGTAGCAGTCCGCAAGTGCTGGAACAATTAATCCGAGACCTGGCTAATCCGGCTGAACCGAAAACCGAATCCGGATCCGGATCCGGATTTGGCGATGAGTCCGGATGGTGTAGTCCGGGTCCGGGTCCGTTAATCCGGATGGGGGCAAACCGAGACGAGCTCGACCGTAATTTACGAGGCATGAGATATAGGGGGCGGAGCTCAGCTGTAAGCTACGGTACATATCTATATAAGCTGGCCCGTAACTTGCGGTCTATGCGGAAACTGAGCTCGCCCGTAGCTTACGGACCAAAAAGGTGTCATTTGAGCTCGTTTGACCAGCCCGTAACTTGCGGCCTTAGGTCACTTTTGTCTGGCCCGTAGGTTTCGGCGAAAGTCACACCATTGACTGCGCATGTAGTCGCCGTATTGCAGACGCTACACGGTATGAGTGCCGATATGGAAGAGCTCAGGGAGCGCTTTGACGCGCCTGAGTTGATTGGCGACACTATCCCCGTCGATGTTCAGATCGGAAGTCTGATGAAGGGTATCGAGCGACTGAAGGCCAGGCGCATTGTGGTAGTGGAGACGGTCTTGACACTGTCCGGGGAGAATTGAGGGCTGGGACAATTGTAGTCGCTCAATGGTATATGTTACTGCTGGACACGTCATTTTTTTTTTGTGTAATAGTACTACCCGCTTGTAACTTGGCATGACTTAGTCGGGTAGCATTTGAATTGTATCACCATGAGGGATGTCGGCATCCTGATCACCATTGGCATCGGTTGGCTGCCTTACATACAAGAGACGGCACTTATGGTTTAGGTTCGCAGAATAGGCGCGGAGCCCTCAGAGCTATAAATCCAGCGCGTTCGAACGCCCTTCTCCCCCCTCAAGATCCCCTTCCACGTCAATGGCCCAAAATCCGTAGGTGCCGCCTATGTCATGTATGACGTATATTGACGCTGTGAATAGTCCGCACGCTGCAGGTAACCGCACCGTCACACCCACTCGGCCACATACTGACATGGCCTTAGCAGCCCCTGCGTTCGAGACCGTGGTCATACAGGCAACTCGCATAAGTGACTTTTTCCATGTTTGGCAATTGGTCAGCGCACCCCGCATACTCCGTCTCGGTGACATTGTCATCGCCCACGACGAGAACGGCCAAGACGTCCTATATGGTCAGATCGTACAAGTCGTCGGCGCAGCCATGGCTTTTCCGGAGCTAAAAGTAAACGGCGAAATAGAAGCGAGTCTGCTTGTGAGGAGGGTGCAGGTCGAGCTGCCGGCTAACATGGCGCAAGCGTTCCATCTCCTCGAAGCAGTGGAAGAACCACTGTGGGGGCTGCCCGAGGACCAGATGATCGATCCCAATGTCTTTGCAAACGATGCCGACTAGATTAGAGTTTCTTCGTGTTGCGTACAATAAAAATGACCAGTCATTTTGTTTCATCCGTATTGACTTTCAGTCCAGTCCTGTTTACTGGTACAGGTTAACGCTGCAGTACTGGGCTCTGAAAGGCACTTGAAAGTTGAGATGATATATCATTTGATAAACGGTGCTATATTTTCAATGATACATGGACAAGGTGCGCGTGAACTGATGGTCTTCAAATTCGCGCGCTCTTGCCCAGCACGCGCTGCATGACCACTGCGATCATGCTCGAGCAAGTAAGTTAGAGGTGAAAGCATGAGGCATAAGCAAATGCTGTGCAATCCGAAATACAGTGAGTATCAGCACTTTTCTTGTTCGGAAGAGGACAGTGTTCGCCTTCGAAATGAATACTTGCCATGGATAATGGAGTCTCTTCACCCCTGACAAATCGCATGCCCTCCTCCGCACCTTCGCGCCATGCCTATGCATCTGCCTGCGATGCGCGAGCCTTGTCGCCTGCACACATGAATGCGTACTTGCAGCGGGGTCGGACTACGAGCGAGAACACCATCGTCTCCCGGTCGACACATCCTCTACACGTCGTCCGCGCGTTCCCACGTCGAAGCACCGCAGCCCGCACATACCACACCCTCCGCATCCCGTGGCCTGCGCATCCTCGTCCTCGCATCGACGTCAACATGTCTGGGCTGCCTCCGAGCCCGTGATGATGCGGCAAAATCATCTTACTCGAATGGGGCCGGGAAACCCTCCATTTTGTGACAGCGCAAGAACACTCCAGCACTGTCAAGCAGCCTCGTTTCAAGCGCTTGAACTCTCTTGAAGCTTTAACCGCTTTACTGATATGAATTAGCCCTATGTAGGATCGACAAGGCATGCAGCCTAACGGTTGCAACTGACGCTCACGGTGCCGCGGTAGTAGGATAAGCGGAAACCAAGGACCCGTGCGCAGACTGGGCTGGTTGGGCTGGCCGGAGCAATTTTCGTGCGAAGCGAACGATACGAACGGACGAGGGCCTATGCAGTCCGTACTAGTATGAGCCGTCTCTGCAACACAACAGATGCAAAAGGCTGCCTACCTTGCACCATTCCCCCGGGCGTTGGCCGCGACGGCTGATGGAGGTACTGGCGTTCGTGCCGTAACGACAGCACAACGAGGCGCAGAAAGAAGAAAAGAGAAGAGAACGTGCTGGCTGGGGAGACGTCCATGCGAAGCAACCGTTGCGAAGATGAGGATTACGCCGCCCGTGCGAGCTGTCGCAGCAGTACAATGGATAATTCAGTAGCGAACAAAAAAAAAAGTGGCGAGACTGCTCACGGCGCACTAGTTCCGAGGCATACGGCGAAATGGAGATATCGATACTACCATTTGTGTCAATCGTGACAGTGGGCACAACAATGTGAAAGATGCGCCCAGATTGGCTTCCTTGCGCCGGCGGTGCGACCTTCGCGCGAAGGAACGTTAACGCGTTTCGGAGGGTGGATGGGATCTACTCCGCTCGTTCAAGTCGTTGCGGCAACACAATATGTCAGCTCTGGAACGACCAAAAAATGTGAAAATATCCTGCCTTGGCCCGGGCGACATGGCCCACATGGGTTTTGCTGTGTCCCCATGACCATCTCCAGCGCTCCTCATGCACTCCTCATGCACTCCTCATGTGGTAACATGGACTTCTTTTTTGTTTGGGGCATAGCAAGCCAAGACGATCTTTCACTTTTTCTGTTTCGCACCATCCGTGCTCGTGTTCGCCATTCTGTGCTACTGACTATTTGACTCCGGCTCAGCTAAATACTATACAAAGGTATCGTGCACGTAAGAAGGACTGGCGGATGTACGTATGAAGGATCGTGGACGTAGGAATGGAAGAAGCTGCAGTGACTGACGCGTCGCCACTATATAGTGGTCCACTTGAGGGCAGTTTGAGCTCTCCCACGCGTGGCCAAGCTCGGCAGTGTCCGCAGGGGCCCGCAGGGGCCGAGCGGGGCCGAGCGCGGGAGAGTTCAAACTGCCCTCAAGTGGTGGCCTTTATGTACTGGCGTCGACGCGTCGACGCCCTTCTTTCCGCCCCCTTACCTACACATGTACTTTAGCTCGATCCTTCTGGTCACCGATTGTTGTGAAAATGTAGTGTACTTCAATCTGTAGTATTAGTGGTACTAGTATTACTACCCACGGATCTGCTGAACGGTAATGACACGTTTGGAATAAGATCACCTCCGCCTTAGTAATAAGAACAAGGGCGCGGAGGACAGTCGCAGAGCTGGTAACCGGAGTATCAATAATGGAACAATGAAGAATGCAGGACATGTTGCAAAGCTGTGAGCCGGGCTCGAAGACGCTCTCGTTTCCATGCAGAGTTTGCAGAGCTGAGGGTCTTTCGGGTTTTCGATGAAATGGGCACAAGGTGTGGGTCGCTCTGCTCTTTGTTCCGGTTCTGATCTATGATCTTTAGGACATGTTGCAAAGCTGAGAGCCGGGCTCGAAGACGCTCTCGTTGCCATGCAGAGTTTGCAGAGCTGAGGGTCTTTCGGGTTTTCGATGAAATGGGCACAAGGTGTGGGTTGCTCTGCTCTTTGTTCCGGTTCTGATCTATCATCTTCTAGCTGCGTTAGTTGTGGATCTCGGCATTTGCTCTCCCATCGTGGACAGCGTTGTTTTTTCTTTTCTTTTCGTGGTATCGACTATCACTGCCTGCGCGCGCTCAGCTGATGAATAGGTGGGCCCCCGATCTGGAGGACATTATATCTGGGACGAGTATATAAGACCTTGATGCAATCGCTGTTCCTTAGCGATGTCTACCCCTGTGGATGACGATATTTCCATGAACTGGCATCAGCATGGGGCCTATTCGGTACGCATTCTTGTTCCCTATTTATGTTGAATGCAATTGAATCATTTCCTCTTTTGCAGGCAAGCGAGCAAGGTCCTCCACATGCGACTGAACATGGGTGGTTCGGGGATGACACCAAGCCGCGTCAAAGTGAGCCTTTCATATCTACTCATGTTGCCATCGAGAAATGCAACACGTTATTCACGGTCTGGTGAAGGTCTCCCTGGTTGGGACCAGAGTGGTCCTAAATTCTACGCTGATGGGGCTGCTAAGCCGCCGCCGCCACACGTAACTGACGAGACTCCAGTCTTCACGCCAGCTCCTGCGCCTCGTAAGCTCTGGTGTAATTACATCTTGTGTGTCATGTACTAACGTTGATTTGCATTTATAGCGCATGCACCACATCCGTCTGTGCCGCTGTCCACGCATGCACCACATCCGTCTGTGCCGCTGTCCACGCCTGCAGTTGAAGGTGCCGTAATTTTTTTTTCATCGGTCTCGCCCATCTGATCTAGCTATCCTGTAGTGCATCTCCCCCCACAGGTGTTAGCGGAGATCAAACAAGCGGCCGAAGCGGCCGCTCAATCGGCCGCTCGTGCAGCAGTTCTAGAAGGGCTGGCGCACCTGAGCCTGATGAATCATGGGAGTCCGCCATCTGCGAGCACGGCAGGAAATGGGACGAAGAATACGCCCGCCACTGAGGCTCGGTCGACTAAGAAATCTCACCATTCGCAAGACGGCGGGAACGGGAACAGGAACAGGAACAGGAACGGGAACGGGAACGGGAACGGGAACGGGAACAGGAACGGGAACAGGAACAGGAACCATTCCGAGGACGAGATGGACGATGCTGACGAGATGGACGCAGCTTATGAAGCTCTCTCTCCGGATCCGAATAACGTTGTCCGCACTGTAAACCATCGGACTGCCGAGAAAAGATTACTCGATGTACGTTCGTTCACGTCATTTTGTGTTTTATTTCGCTGATTCAGTCAAACAAGGAAAGTTTCAGAAGCTACCTACGCAAGAAGGGCGTGATGAGCGAGACACATGCACCGGCCCCGGAGCCTCCGTCGAGGGAGGCAATGCAGGCCTTTCGATCCTCTACTGGTCCTGGACCAGATATCAATGCTCCGAGACTCGATTGGAGGGAAACATTTGCCTCACGATGGAATAAACTGGTCATCGGTATGATCACGGACGAATTCATCACCCTCGTCAAAGACAAACACTACCCTCCCCTTGTGTATAATGAGAAGACCATGGCCCCGCCCACGTTACGGGAATTATGCATTCACAAAGTGCGACGTGACGTGAAGAAATATGCTGTCCAAAGTAAAGTAGGAATGAAGGCGAAGATGGATAAAGATGTTATCGATGGACGGAGGTACCAGCGGCGCATTTCGGTGGGTTTCGCCTACTATTGTATCACTGTTTATTGATCCCTTTCATGGAAGACGCACACTCGTCGAGGTCAGATCATTTTGTCGAACCTGCATCAAAATCAGGTCCTTTGGAGTCATATCCTCTCGATATTCCAATCGTTGACAGATAAAGGCGTAAGCGATGATGAAACAGATGGGGAAGCAATCAACGATCGGGACAAGCAAGTGCGTCGAGTGGCTCTCGGCTGGATGGACCCGGAGCTGGCTCGCTTATGGCAGGCAGTGGAGAGCTATCCCAATTCCCAAGTGGGTCCCACTGGAAACAAGTCACTCCCTCGTCATTGGGCTGCGAACAGGACCGACAATATGAGAGCTGCAGTGACGGGCCTTCCCTCGAATTTCTATAACCCTGAATGGTTGAAGACCTTGTCCAAATGGCAGATCAATGATCTCCACATGAAAGCTGCGGAGCCGTTGCCTGTGCTAGTAAGTTATCATGATCTACTCGTATCTTCCCTTTTGACAATGCCACCAGGAGGCTAGGACTCGTAGATAAGGCCGCAGTGTATAGTGGGTATCAATGTTTGGGTGTATTTACCTGCCTCCGATGTACGAACTGTGTAACTGTGTGCCATTTATGTAAGCGAATGCGACCACGAGTTCGCCGCATCCCTTTCACCCTTCTTCCCTCCCGTCTTTCACTCGTGCAGCACGCATAGGAAGCTCTCAAGTATGTCAAACAAAAAGAGGAGGTCAGATGTGAGTTGTTTTTTCGGTATCAAGTAATGATAAACGGTGTCTTACCTCATGGCGAACAGGTTGAACGCTTTTTAGACATCGAAGCAACGGTCGACGACAGTGAGTCCAGTGAAGAAGAAGAAGAGGAGATGGGTGGTATGCCACGTCATCTTGAATATATCATTGAATATACCAGACTTATTTCACTGCAGACTTCTTTGACGATAACGAGGGTCCCACGACGCTGCCTCCGAGGTTCAGAAGCCTTATCTGCAGAGATGACGACGAACTTCAAGAAGTATTGCACCAAGCTCATGTGTATCGCGAGCGCGCAATCGCAGGCAACCGGATCTTACATCGCTTCGATGAGGAGGGATCACTCCTAGTACGGAATCCGTCTGATCAGGATCCCGGTATCTTTCTGGTCAACGTCAAGGTGCGTGGCTGCATGTAGGGGATGACCAATGCCCTTACTAGACTTCTACAAGCGCGGATCAGAAATTGATCTAGTCAAGCAAGTTCTCGACCGAGTAATACGTACAAGCCATCCTGGCGTTGTCTCCGTGTTCGAGTGTCCACGCATGCCAGGGGTGATATTTATCGAAGCACGCAGCCGACCGGACATCTGAAAAATCTGAAATCTACATAGCTACCAGCCGATGCTATGCCTGCTTTCATAGTGCTATACCTGCTATGTACTTGAACCACATAGCTATACAGAACTATGAGAGCTATCATAGCTGCCATAGCCATGAGTGATAGCTATGTAGCACTACATAGTAATAGTACACTGCTATATCTGCTTTGTGACCTATATAACCCTGAGTTCCCTATATGTATGCTATGGATACTATGTTCAGTACATAGCTTCATATGGTTGCTATGGAATATCCAGCTGCTATACAACCTATAGTTGTTATACAGTCTATATTTCTACTATAATAAGCCATTTAGACACCAGTGTGATCAAGTCAAACTTTGTTATATTAAAGAGGCTATAGTACTACAACGGGGAATCGTAAGGGCAGGGAGCGGGTGATGGCATGGCCCATGCACATGCGCACTGCCCGTGTCGTCGACGGGCTACCTGCCCACCGTGGGCTACCCGCGTCGTCTGCGCGTGCTACCTGTGTCATGGGCGGACTCCTCGCGTTGTCGACGGGCTTCCCGTGCCGTCAACGGGCTCCCCGCGTCGTCGACAGGCTCCCGCATTGTTCGTGGGCTGCCCATCGACAATTCGCGGGCTGCCCATCGACAATTCGCGGGCTGCCCATCGACAACAGGCTGTACGAGTCGTCGACGCTCTGTACCCGGCCGCCGACGGGCTCCCCGCGTCGTCGGTGGGCTCCCCGCGTCGTCGACGGGCTCCCCGAGTCGCCCATGGGCTCCCCGCGTCGTCGGTGGGCTCCCCGCGTTGTCGCCGGGCTGCCCATCGACAATTCGCGGGCTCCCCGAGTCGCTGACGCGCTGCCCACGTCGTTGACGCGCTGCCCGCGTCGTCTACGGGCGCCGCCCGCGTCGTCGACGGGCTACCCGGCCGCGGTGGGCTCCCCGCGTCGTCCGGGGCTCGGCGATTCGCGGCGCGCGTCGCGGGCTGCCCGCGTCTCCGCAGGCTGCCGTGGTGTTCGCGGGCTGTGTCGTCCGCGGCTGCCCGTGTCGTGGACGGGCTGCGGGTGTCGTGGACGGGCTGCGGGCATCGTCCGCTGGCTGCCGCGTCGTCCGCTGGCTGCCCGCGTCGTCGACGACAGGCCGCCCGCGTCGTTGACCGGCCGCCCGCGTCGTCGACGGGCTGCGGGTGTCGTGGGCTGGCTGCGGGTGTCGTCCGTGGCTGCCCTTGTCATCCGTGGCTGCCCGTGTTGTCGACGGGCTGCGGGTGTCGTGGGCTGGCTGCGGGTGTCGTCCGTGGCTGCCCTTGTCGTCCGTGGCTGCCCGTGTCGTCGACGGGCTGCGGGTGTCGTGGGCTGGCTGCCCGTGCCGTCCGCGGGCTGCCTGTGTCATGGGCGGGAGGGCGGGTTGCTGGCGGGCTGCGGGTGTCGTCGACGGGGTGGTGAGCAGGTGAATGGGCGCGGAGGGTGCGCGAGAGTGGGGCGGCGACGTGTCGGGCCCGTGCGTGCGCGTCGACCGACGGTGCACACACGTACGTCGCCGCCGTGTGCGCCGAACTGCTTGCGGGCCATGGGCGTGGTGTATACGAGTCGGCGAGGGGAGGGGAAGGAGGGGGGAATGGAGAGCATCGCTCAAAAACGAGCGATACTCTCCGTGTTAGTACAGAAACAACGAAGATAATTTAAAAAGTTACTTACCTTGTGGCCCTCTGCTTACTACTAACCCCCTGGCCTTCGAAATTGGCGACCGCGGATGGAGTGATGGAAGGCGGAGCCAAGACGAGGAGAGTGAGGAGGCGGGAGTGTGAGAGTGGTAAGTAAAAGTTACAAACTCGACGCGCGTTCGTTGCACTTCAGCCACGAACGAGCGAAGTAAGCTTCAACAAATCAAATTAAATTAAAGAAAATCAGAAAAAAAGGCTACAGTCATGGATAATCCATGAAACCGAAATGTATGAGAAAACAAGGTGTCTACTATACTATGCATCTCTGTGCAGTAGCATCAACTTACTGAGGTCTGCTGCCCAGTCTCTGACGCGAACGCTCGGCAAGCGCCCGGCAGCCACAAATCCCGGCACCGCCCGGGATTCGTATATAAGGCTCGCACGACGCGCAATGCCTCTTGCTCTCTAACCCCCACTGTCTCCTGCCACGTCGTCGCCTTTGTCGACGTCCTTTGCTCGTTCGTCATCGTTTATTGCTTGTTCGTCGTCGTTTCTTGCTCGTCATCGTTTCTTGCTCGTTGTTGCTGTCTTTAAAGTAAGCTTTACTTGTTGGTCTCTTCTTACATATATACTAATACTATGTCTATCATAGTACTTGTTACTAGGTAATACTTGTTATTGATTGTTACTTTTAGTAAGTAAGTTTTCATGTGTTATCTTTATCGTCTTGACTAATGTTTTCTTTTTATTTATTTATAGTTTTGCTTTTTGTAGTCATTGTGAGTTGTTATAGTCTTTTATTCTAGTCTTGACTACTGTCTATGTTAATAATAAGTTTTTCAATGTTTTTGTCCTCTTTTTAGTAAGAATATCTTATTGTAGTTAGTAGTAGTAGTGTATAATATCAATATAATCTTGATGCATTGAAAAATCATACCTGTGTGATTTTATTTCAATGATCCTTACATGAAAATGTAGAAAAATTTTAGTTTCAATAGATTTCATTGTTGTAATATATGGACCTGGCTTACATATTGAATATAGAATATGTGAGGTACATATTGAATATAGGATATGTGAGGTACATAAGCCTTATAGGATATGTGAGGCACATAAGCCTTATAGCTTTGATAGATACTGATAGCTTTCATAGCTAGTCATACTATCATAGCTGCATAGTCAGCTCTCATAGCTATGATAGCACTCCATAGCACCCCCCTTGGGCTCCATAGCACTATATAGCACCCCCCTTCAGCTATGTAGGCTATAGAGAAAAGGGCAGTGCTATGGAACTATGAAATCTATGTAGATTATATAGAGCTATGTACCACTTACGAGTTTTTCAGATGGACGTACTTTCCGTTCTTGACGGGTTTGTCACTGTCAGACACAAGAAACCACCTGTTCTCATTCCTGTCGGAGAGCGGGCGGCGCTTCTTGCTAGCAGGACGGACAATGCGATCCAGGCGGGGCAATGGGTGCGTGTCCTATACGGCCGGTATCAAGGAGATATCGGGTATGTGAAGGATACCGATACATCTTCTCTGACATTGGCGCTGGTGCCGCGGATCCCACGGAAGGACAAACCCGAAGCCGAATCGCAAACAAATCCGGAGAGCAAGAAACGGAAGCGGCCGTTGCACCCCGAAGCCCGCATCTGGCCATTCCAGCTGGTCTTGGACGAATGGGGGTCTCAAATCAAAGGCAGTGCAGAGAGGTTTCAGTTTCGAAACGAAACATATGTTCACGGTGTCTTACTCAAAAAATTCGACATCGTCGCAGTCGAACTAGTCGACAGCTTGGAGCATGCTGAGGCGATAGGGGCCTTCTTAGCGGTGCGAGAGCTGAACATTGACCCATCATTCCATCTACACGCCCTTCTCAAGAGGTCGCAGGACTCGCTGTGTGCGGGAGACAGAGTGGTCGTTATCTCGGGCGATCAGACTCGACTAACGGGGAATATCGCCAATATTGAACACGGCGTTGCGACAGTTGAGACTATAGATGCTTCACCCCCGTTGTCCGTCCAGGTACCAATCACCTCCCTACGAAGGTTATTCCGTCCTGGAGATAATGTCAAAATTGAAGGCGGACATGAGGATGGGATTGTATTGGCGATTGAAGGAGATTTCGTGACGTTTCTTGATCGACAGACCTGTCGTGAGGTAGGCGTGTCCCGTTCTACTCAGAGATGAAGCGATTTAAAACGGAACTGAATAGGTCAAAGTGACCATCGACCGCCTCATATTTTTTGAGCCAACACTTGTATTCAATCTCTCAAATATCTCGCTCGGGGACCGTGTGTCATATCAAGGAGCGTTTGGCACAGTTGTTCGCATCTTCACGGCTGGATGCGACATGAATGAGCAGGCCGGAGGGGACGGGCAGGCAGAGGCAGAGGCAGAGGCGCCAGCAATCGGAGCAATGGGCACAACGATGTATGTTGTGAAGCTTAACGCCGACGGTAAACAGGTATGTCTCTGGGTCGGTGCCAAATCCACGTACTAATATCATTGTCAGGTTCAAGTAAAGCGAGGGGACCTGCGTCGCCACGACGAAGTAGCTAGCGCATCACGCTCCTATGGGGCTCGTCCCGTCCATTCCGAATTAGTTGGAAAGCCAGCCGTAGTCATCAAGGGCAGTTTTAAAGGGTACCGAGCCCTGGTGAAAGCAGTCACGCCACAGGATTTCATCGTCGAGCTGGAGGCGAAGATGACCTCCAGTCGTCAGGAGCATACAATTCGTCGCGATTTCATATCGTTCTCGTGAGTGATCGGTACTGGAATGCGCTGTGTGTGCTCATCAGTCATTTTAGAGCCGAGCATTTACAAGCTCTAGAAAGCCACATTGATGAAGTAGCTAGACCTTTGACTCCTCCGCCTCAGGGTTCGGTAGTCTCTGCGGGTGTATGGGATCCCTCAGATCTAGCTGGTATGTATATTACCTGATCATCATCTGTTCTACCGTGTCTAAGCCCTTGACTCAGGCGAGGAATCCGCATTACAAGGTAATATATCGCTCTATACACTCCGCATCGCTAATTTGTTTTTGGTAGCGTGTATGCGTGACTTCTCCCATACAAACAGGCTGTTCAACAGCAAGGCTGTCTTCAAGATCAAAGGTACCAAGGGTCCTGGAGGCTTTGAAGGCGGACAATATGAAGATTTCCTCGCTATAACCTTGCCAGCAAAGGATCAAACGACCACTCTAGACTGCACCGAAATACTCGTCTCAATGGCACGCCTTAAGAGCAAGGTTCCCCAGAAAAAATCTGTCCCCGTACGATTTCTTGAACCGCGCCCAGTTTGCATTGGCCTTCCCGTTTTTATCTTAGATGGCGAGTTCGCGGGAGAGATCGGCAATGTCGCTGAAGAACATGAATATCAGTATACAGTGAGAGTGCACGCTGCCAGGACTCTCGTATGTGATAAAGCTCTTGTTGTTGAGGTTCGAGATCCTTATTGCACCCAGACTTATCATGAGTAGCATTCGTACAACATGTATACCTTACCATGACGTAGCAATTTTTTTGTTCTCGCACAGAGCGGGTATTCCATGGCGCAGATATTGTTTTGGGACTACGATTGACTTACCCTACTCATGATCACTCAGACGTAAAGCTGAATAGCGCGGCAGACTTGCGTGGCTATGGGAATTTGAAAAAAAAAGGGGGCATTAATCTATCCTGGCAGTGGCGAGTTTTCAGTCTGCTAAATCGCGCGCGCAGATAGGAGCGGGAATAATAACATAAGGACATCGCGGTGAGAATAGCGGGCAGGAATGTATTCTAAGGATGCGCGACAAGGTGGGCGTTCTCCGCAATTCAGATGTAGCGGGGATCACTCACCTTTTCACCGCATGCGTACCCACTATCGGTACTCCATACCGCGCAACTGCGGGTGCATTAGCGGGACCCCGTCATTCTCGAGTGGGATCAGGTCTTCATGCTTGCTGCGAGGCTTGAGCTCCAGCATATTCGGCGACAAGATTTCACTTTGTAGGCACAGGTAAGTATGAAAGCAGCGGACGCCCGCTGGCGTCGACTTCGTATTCTTAGCCTTCAAGCCCAGTCGCAGCCCGTCGTGGGCCTCAAAATCTCGGAGATGTGTCTTCCTTGCACCCTTCCTCATCGCACCCGAATGATCAACTTGAAACTTTCCATCACGGGCCTACCATCATACGAACCCCTCCTGCTCTCACCCCGGCACTCAAGTACTCACTGTTTAGAACTCGCTGACTAAGTGGACCGCTAGGGGATCACTGAGTGGGGCCACTGAGTGCCGCAACTATATTCACGTGACATATTCAACATTTTTGAAACGCAGTGTTCTCGTAACATAGCCTTGTACTTATTTTCAATATGGCGAAGAGTATGGCAGCAGTCCAATGGCCATATATGTAACGGTTACATAGTTAATGTCTTCTAATGGGTATGTTACGGATCCAAATTCTAGACTTGTTAAAGCATAGTCTAGGCTTGCATAGCTATTCCAGTATCGAAACTTTGTTATTGGCTATTACGAGGTACCATATATGTGGTGAGATATGATAAATTTGGCGGGTAATCATCGGTTGAATATCCTCATGCCGATTTCACACTATTATAGCTCTTACTTTAGTCTCAATTTGGATATGGATATATCACTGCGGCCGAGGCTTCAACATAGGGACACGATTATAAATCATTTGTAATGAATATGTCATCTTCACATATGGCCCGTTGTCTGCTGTGTGTCAAGCTTCGACCGGCCGGCCACCACGTGGGCGCTTCCCGGACAGTGTGTTTTGAGGTGGCGCGCATCGAGTCGAAAGGGCCTCTGAAGCATCCTCTCACCATTAATTGTCACGGTCAGCCCATGTCAGAGGAGATACTTGACGCGTTGACATAACAATAGCACTAGTCCGGACCAAGGGGCTCGCGGGATTGTAATACAAGACATATGGTTGTTTTTTTCCGTAAGGTGTCTGCAGGTCGGACTACCTAGGTACATAATCAGGCACACAACCATAAAAGGAAACTGATAAGATAAGATATAACCAACAACTTTCGCAACATGACATCGAATTAAACGTAGGCTCGTTTATCATTCATACACAACGCCGTGTTCAATCCTTTCACCCGAGCACTCAGCCCACAATCCGTCTGGCACAAGAGCTGCGTGACAACAGCTGGCATCTCGAGAAGTTGAGCAGCAAGGCAGATGGCATCCAGCAAGGTGTGTTTCGTTCCTTTCATGTGTACTAGAGAGATTCCAATCTGCTATGCGAACAAGGGTAGCCCACGCACGCGCATGCGCTACCGCGAGCAGGGCGCCGACGAGCTGCTACAGTTGAAGCTGCATCAGGCGATCACGGCAGACGCGCCGTCGCCAGGCTCGACGACCGTGCTCACGATGGGCAACGGGAACGTCGGGTAGTTCAACGAGGAGGGCTTCCTCGACCGCACGCGCGCTGCGCTCAAGCACAACTAGCACGTCAAGCTGTACGTGAGGAAGGGCGGGCTGAGCCGCTCATGGGTGCGCGAGTTTTGGGGACGGCGCAGCAGGCAGCGCGTGGGGGGATAGGTTCCAGATCGTGCCGACAGACGCCTTTGGCGCCCCTCATCTTTGTGTAAGCATGACCATGCCTGGTTCATTAGCACCACGAATGAGCCCTACATGGCTCATTCTCGTGTTCCGTCCTCTGCTGCATGCCGATACGACCAGGAGCCACTCGACACCGACGAGAATGGAACTCTGAACACCCAAGCGGCGCCGTGTGGCTGTGTGCATGCGGGCACAGGCATTGTAGACTGCTTTTTGTGTCAAAAAGCGCAATTAAAAACTACTGTACATTTTTTCGATAATGTCCTCTGGAGGTGAACTAACTACCCTACCCCTAGTGCGGGATTACAATCCCGCGAGCCCCTTGGTCCGGACTAGGTCCAGATTTTTCGGCTGAAGAGTTCCTTGCTGATTTCTGTGGCATGATAGCTCAAGTATTCAAACATCAATTCAGTCTCGCCAGTTTAAATACAAGGATATTGTAGTTTACACTGCGATAGTGATACTACAGCGAGACAACGAGGCATACGTCGGCCCTGTGACAATTATCCAGGAGCGAGACTCGGCACCGGTACCGTCGCAAGGAGATGTTGACGTCGAGTTCGGCTCTGTCTCACGCTTTTTTTCTGCTTGTACAAAGTCAGCATGATACGGGAATGAGATTGAAATCCGCACGCGACTCACCAAGGCCAGCTTTCCATTCATTATATTGTTCGGGATAATGCTTCTTGACGTGTGCGGTGATAACGCGATACGCTTCTTTCAGAGCCTCTTCGGGAGACCAATTGCTCGGCGCCGTCCTGGCTAGGGCGTGTGCGTCGAAAGCCAGCTTGATAGGCTGGAAACTGCCTATGTACCTGATGTAGATTACACTGCGGGTTCAGTGGCTAGAGGAAGGAAGACCAGAGCTAACGCACCGGGAGTCCAGATCCTGAGGTCGATAAAGAACTGATATAGCTCAGTACATCCAATCTCGGAGATCAGGGAAGGTCCAGGTACGCCTTCCTCGATGGGAATGTGCCGCCCACATTCATGATCCAACGCGTTGTCAAAATTGGTGATCATCGGGAGTCCAAAATATTTCGATGTCCTAGATTGCGGTGTTCCACTCCCGCATCGTGAATGGCAACGAGGGAATTTACAAGGGCAGTTCTGAGATCTCTAAGCACGAATATATACAAAAATCCGAATGGAAACGTACTTGAATTTGGGCGGTAAATGCATGAGCATCTCTTTGATTGGTTCTCCGCAGTATGCCACAAGCAGGCAGCCTGCTTGTCCTTCATCTGTGTCCCCCACGAAGTAGCCATGACAAAGCGGGATATACACGCCTTGCAGATGACCGAGCTTGCCGTTGTAAAGCGATGCTTCGTGTGCGACGCGGCCCTTTGCAGTCTTGCCAAAGCCAATTTTGCAGATAACGTCCAGAGACTTGTCGCCCGAGAGACTAAGCTGGCCACGATAAACTTGTATGTGAAAGCGTCGGTCTCGATAAATTTCCTTCTCGCCATGAAAGGTGGCTTGTGACGGCCAGTGCGCATCAGCGTCGGAATTCCGGAGGATATAGGTCTCAAGTGTTTCAAGCGGGTACTCGGTAGGAAGGGAAAGAACGAGAGCCATGTTCAGCGAGATGATGATGAGAGAGGAGACGAACTGCCAGAGGGATACACCGTGATATTGTGTCCAGAAGACAATGGCCGTGCCTCCACAATCCAGACGTAGCCGTGATCGGTTAACCTTGAGATCTTCGATTGTCCTCAGAACATGAACATGTTTCGCATATGAGTCACCAACGAGTGGCTCGGCAGAGCCAGGAGTCGATCTTCCGGGAATCCATCGCCGGCGATAACAAAGACCAAAATCCATACAGCGCACAATAGAGTCAGGATGTAGCTTTATCCTGTGATAAGAACGCCCAGATATAGTAGAGATTTGCAAATTAGATGCGAATAAGAGCTTGTGTCAGTGCTATGCAACGTTACAAAAGATGCTGCAGTGACTGCTGCGAGAGCAGACGATAATGGCTACAACGTACGAAGGAGGACTACAGACACGTCAAAGAGACTCTGGAAACACAAAAATAATATGAAAAAACACGCACAAATGGGGCGGGATCAACTCATGCAACAACTGATGCATCGTGCTGCTGAGCTCGAACTGCTTCTGCAGTTGCAAGTAGCAGAGCACCTGGTTGAACACTTCGAAGAATTGTTGTGGCGCGTCGCTGCCAGTCGCCGGCAACTTTGGTCGGCCGACCGGCTGCCGCGTGGGCGCTTCGGCGACTCTTCGGCGACGCGCTTGTGGCGGACGACCGTCGCACGCAAGTCTTTCTTTACGCGACTGCCCTGTCGAACTTTGAAGCGTGAAGCTCGAAGATTGAAGTGCAGGCGAGTTCTCGCCCTGACTGTAATCTAATTGCTTCAAATTTAACACAGATATAGAGTCAGCGCAACGCTTCGTCCCATTTGGCGAAGACAAGCTACGCCCACGGCGTCTGTCACCTGAACGCCTTGTGAGTCTCGTATTTCGCGTTTGGGCACTATCTATCAATCTTCATTTTCTCCAGGGGAAACTTGTATCGTAAAGTCACAATGAACAATCAAGCAAATAATGCGCCTCGATGCGGAGCTAGGTAATCATCTCTCCAGCATCGTACCTTCTGACATTGTCGATGAATGCAGGTTGGCCGCCGCGGAGTTTTGGACGAATTTTGTCCAGCTCCGCATAGCTCCTATTACTCAGATAATATCTAGGCACGAGGAGCTCGCGCAAGTCTGCCAGATGATGGACGAGGAACTCGAAGCCATGCATTCGGCACTGTGCTCTGCGCACGCATCGCAACACTCTTACTCCCATTTCCCGTCTTCCGCTCGAAATCCTCGCGCGGATATTACAACTTCACGCGAACGATTAACCGCCATCCAAACGAAACCTCGGCTGGATCCCCGTGACCCATGTCTGCAGGGCCTGGCGCGATCCAGCTCTCCACCATCCTGCGCTTTGGGCTAACGTCACGGCAGAGTTGGGTCCAAGCTGGTTAGACTTGATGCTAGATCGTTCAAAATCCGGGCCATTGTCATACCGTCAGGTCAGATGTGGAAAAGACAGCAACAATTTCCTCTCATGCGCCCTTCCCCGCCTACTGCCCCGCATCCGTTCCTTATCTATCGATGACACCGCCGATATAGTCTATGCTCTCAGCCAGTCCCTGACATCTCCAGCACCAATGCTTCAGGACCTGAAAATAAGTGTGGTGCCCCTTCGCCGTCTTGTTATCACTCTGCCCAAAAGGATATTTGACAACAATGCGCCCATGCTCCATCTCTGTATCTCAAAGGTGTCCACGCATCACTGTACTCGCCAGCTCTCTTCAACTTGACGCATCTTCATATCGAAGAAGACAGTGATCATAGTCATGTATCGCAACAGCGGCGTTCCTCACGCTTTCAGGCAGTTGCCTGCTCTAGAGTCCCTATATTTGGCAAACACGCTACCTATCGGGATGTCATACCTCGATAATGGTCCTATCCGACTACCCCGCCTTCAGCATCTGACCTTGATCGACGAGGGCCCTGCGTGCTAGGACGCCCTCGGGCGGCTAGAGATTCCAGCTTCGTGCATTGGAGACACGCCGTACGAATGGAAGAGCCATTTCGACCGTCAGACTCGGAAAAGGATGCGCCGCCAATGCGACGCAACTGAGCGTGCTCAGGGACGTCGTGCACATCGAAGTGGATCCAGACGTTGTTCTCGAAGTGCCCGAAGGTTCGGTTGCTGGGTCTAGCTGAAGCTGAAGGGGTTGTGGGTCTCCATGGGCGTTGCGGGTGATTACATTCCCAATTGCCCGAGGGTGAGCAAGTGAGATGGACAGGTAATTGTTGACATGCTGCTCCGGTACGTAGTTACTTGCTCTTGTTTCGTTAGAGATTTTTCGGGAAGCAACAATCCGGTTCACATTGCGATACACTGCTACCTGGGCGGCGCCTTCATTCTACGTCATCATGCTCGACATAAATTTGGGGCGCAACTTATGCTATTCAGCTGCGAACATCCCTGATCACGTTCTGTCTTTGATGCTATTCTTTATCTGAGCATCGATATAAACCATTGCTTCACGCGATACGATGGCTTGGACGTCACTTCCATCGCGAATATGGCATTGCCATGTAGACAGCTTTAGCAACAACGCCAACGAAAAGATATACTTGCATATGTATATAACACACTATAGTACATACTTAGGGACATCCACTGATATACGAGTCCTACAACGACTGCCCTACACATCCCAAAGTAACGTATCACGGGCTACGAGGCTAAGGGCTGTCACTGGGAGATGTGGATGTCGAATCTGGTGTCTTCTGCTTGTTTTCTGTCAATCAAAGATTGACCTCAATGCTTGTTCGAGAACAAAACGTTAATCCACTCACCAACTTTGGCTTTCCAATTATCGTATTGTGTGGGATAGTATTTCTTGACATGTTCGACAATGACACGATAAGCCTCTTGCAATGCCTCTTCGGGAGACCAGTGACTCGGCGCCGTCTTCGCCAGAGCATGTGCGTCATAAGCCAACTTGATAGGTCGTGAATTTCCGATGTATTGGATGTACGCTATGTTTCGTTGCAAAATCAGCAGCCGAAAAGAAAGAGCGGTGGGATTTGCGCACCAGGAGTCCAGACGTCGATATCTGTGAAGAACTGAAATAGCTCAACGAAGCCAATCTCGCAGACAAAGGCAGGCGCGGGTGCGCCGATCTCGATGGGCTTCTGCCGTTCACAGTCATGTTCTACAGCATCTTCGAAATCGACGATCATCGGACGATTATTGTAGTCCAGGATGTTCCGTCGACATAAATCGCGATGTTCCACGCCAGCGTCGTGAATCGCAACGAGGGCATAGACGAGGTCGATCCTAGAAGAACTCAGCATAGACAGATACAAAATCGGAAAGATGACGCACTTGAATGCGGGCCGTACACGCGTGAGCATGTCTTTTGCCGGCTCACCACAGTATGCCAGAAGAAAACACCCCGTTGGTCCCTCGTCGGTATCCCCCGAGAAGTACCCATAGCAATGCGGGACGTACTTGCCCTGTAGATGCCTAAGCTTGCCGCCGTACAGCTCTGCTTCATGCGAGACGCGGCCCTTCGCAAGCTTTCCGAAGCCAATTTTGCAAACAACATCCAGAGGTTCCTTGTCCGCCGAAAGAATTAACTGGCCACGATACACGTCAATCCGGCTACGTGAGCTTGCGTGAAGACGCTTAGTACCGTGAAAACGTATATCCGACGGCATGGATGCGTTAGCATCGACATTTTGGAGGGTATAAGTCTCGAGAGTTCCTTTCGGGTCAAAAGAGGGGAGGGACAGAATAAGAGCCATGTTCGTGCGATGATGATAAGGGAGAAAAGGTTGAACGTGCCTGTCTCGCGTACAAGGCTCAAGCTCTTGGAATTGGACAATGGGCGACGCGGTCTACACGTGACCGCGATTTTGGTATACACTATGATACATGAGAGTACATGCCACTGATGGAGACATTCATTGATATACGAGTCCTACAACGATTGCCCTACGCGTCCGAGCATATCACAGCCTGCGAGACTAAGAACTGTTACCGAGAGATGTGGAGGTCAAGAGAGGTCAAGTCAGGCGCCTTCCGATTCTTTTCTATCAAACATCGACGTTAGTGCTAGATTGAGAAGAACGCGTCGCACAACTCACCAAGGCTGGTAATCCAATCGTCGTATTGTTCGGGGTAGTATTCCTTGACGTGTTCAACGATGACACGATACGCTTCCTGGAGGGCCTCCTCGGGAGACCAATGGCTTGGCGCCGTCTTCGCCAGAGCATGTGCGTCATAAGCCAACTCGATAGGCTGGAATTCACCGATATACATGATGTAAGCTTTATCCCGAGATTAGCATTCAAAAATAAGAGACAGTAAAAATAACGCACGGGGAGACCAGACTTCGATATCTGTGAAGAATTCGAGCAGTTCAACACAGCCAAACTCGCAGGTCAAGGTGGGCGCGGGTGCTCCTTCCTCGACGGGCACATGCCGTTCGCAGACATGTTCTTCGGCGTCTCCGAAATCGATGATCATTGGGGCACCGTTGTAGTCCAGGATGTTTCGTCGGCGTAAGTCGTGATGTTCTACGCCTGCGTCGTGAATCGCAACGAGGGCATGGATAAGGCCGGTCCTGGGGATATTTACTTTAAGCGTAGACAAATACGAGGTAGGGATGAAGACGCACTTGAATGCGGGCTGCACGCGTGTCAGCATGGTTTTCACCGGCTCTCCGCAGTATGCCAGAAGAAGGCATCCCGTTGGTCCTTCGTCTGTGTCTCCCGCGAAGTACCCATAACAGTGAGGGACATATTCGCCCTGCAGATGCCGAAGCTTGCCATTGTACAGTGCTGCTTCATGCGAGACGCGTCCCTTCGCAATCTTTCCAAAGCCAATTTTGCAAACGACATCCAGAGGTTCCTTGTCCGCCGCAAGAGTCAACTGGCCACGATACACGTCAATCCGGCTGCGTGGGTTCGCGTGAAGATGCTTGATGCCATGAAAGATGACATCCGACGGTCCGGGCGCGTTGGCATCGGTATTTTGGAGGGTATAGGTCTCGACGGTTCCTTTCGAGTAAAGGGAAGGAACAGATAGGATGAGAGCCATGTTCATGCGAATCTGCGATGATGACGAGGAGAAAGACGTTGAACGCGCGAATCTCGGGTAAAACACGTAACTTAGACAATGGCGACGCGGTCTACACGTGACCGCGATTTTGTTCAGATCGTCTATTGTCCCCAGGACGCTTTGCCGACACGACCTTTACGTCCATGCCATTGCGGTGTGAACGCGTGCACACATGCACAGTCGCCAGATCTGCTCCACAGGGACCTAGCGAGAGTGACAGGCCTGGTTCATCGAGTGACTAGGGACTTCACGCTTGATCATGTACAGAGGGACAGACTACACACAGTGCGTCAGCGCGTGTTGTGGACAACCAATACTGGAAGAAAGCATTTATACAGAACAGCAAAAGAAGGCATCCCGACAATCTCCAAAAGTGAACCCTCAAAGGTCGCGAGAATCAGCGTTGTCACTAACAGACTTTGAAGTTGAGGCGGCTTCCCACATCTCCTGCTGGCCGGCTCTCCAGCCGTCGTATTCCGCAGGATAATACGTCTTGACATGTTGCACGATGACCCGATTCGCCTCCTGGAGCGCCTCTTCGGGCGACCAATGACTCGGCGCCATCTTCGCCAGCGTACGCGCGTCGAAAGCGAATTTAATCGGGAACGACCTGCCAGTGTACCTGATGAACGCTACATCTCCTCGTCAGTGACCACAGAGAAGGGACGGCACAGCTGTTGCCGCACCGGGAGTCCAGATCCTGAGGTTCATGAAAAAATTGTAGAGCTCCGCGCAGCCGATCTCCGCGACTTTCGAGGGGCCGGGTGCGCCCTCCCGGATCGCGACCCGCCGCCCGCACTCGTGCAGTAGTGCGTCGCCGAAGTCGATGATCATTGGGCGGCCGTTGTGGTCCAAGATGTTTCCTCGGCATAGATCTAGGTGTTTCACACCTGCGTCGTGCATCCCGACGAGCGCGTTGACGAGACCGGTCCTGCGAGCCTTGGAGCATGAATAGATGCAAGTTCAGAGCAGAGAGAATACGTTACTTGAAGGCGGCCGGCAGATGCATGAGCATGTCTTGTATCGGCTCGCCGCAGTGCGCCAGGAGAATACACGCCGTAGGCCCTTCGTCTGTGTCCCCCGCGAAGTACCCATGGCAAAGCGGGATGCACACGTCTTGCAAATGCCGCAGCATGTCGCTGTACAACGACGCTTCGTGCGCGACGCGGTCTCTCGCCTTCTTTCCGTAGCCGATTTTGCAGACGATGTCCAGCGAGGGTTCGTCCGCCGAGAGAGCCAGCTGGCCGCGATAGACGTCGATCCTGGAGCGCGAGTCTTCGTTGAGGCGCTGCGTGCCGTGGAAGTTGATGTCTGGCGATCCCGGGTAAGTGTTAGCGTTGACGTTGCGGAGAGTATATGTCTCGAAGGCTCCGTCTGGGTACAAAGGAGGAAGAGACAATGTGAGAGCCATGTTCGGCGCGATGGTTGACGAGAAGATGCGTGTAGTTCAAGCTGTCTGCCTCAGGTGATGATGGCTGCAAGGAGCAAAGGAGACACGCAAAAGACGGACTGTCAAGAACAAAGCGATGCCACACGTTCATGTTGTTCGACGCATTGCTCAAGTCGAAATCGCAGAGACGAAGGTATGCTAAGAGAACATACTGATACGCGACATCGCCTGAGATTTGCAGTGCCAATAGCGCGACACCCTAAGGTGCACTCGACGAACCTGTGCTCGCCAGCATTCGGTGTCACATAAGGTCTAAGGCCTCAAATATTGTTGTATGCAACGCAGATAAAGTACAGTATAGTACAAGTCCAGATCTTGGAAAGCACGACCCCCACAACGATCATCCTACGCGCCCGAAAGTACAGCGTCAATACTGCGAACTTTGGGGGTATCACAAGACGTCGTCCAATCTGGCGTCTTCGGCGTGGCATCTGTCAGTCGCAAATCACGGTCAGCATTGCCGCAGGATCGCCAACAGTCCAACCAGCTCACCGAAGCTCGCTATCCATTCATCGTATTGCTCAGGATAATAAGTCTTGACATGTTCGCTGATAACCCGATTCGCCTCCCTGAGCGCGTCATCCTGAGACCAGTGACTCGGCGCCGTCTTAGCCAGGACGCGCGCGTCGAAAGCAAATTTGATAGGCCAATAATTGTCGATGTACCGGATGAAGGCTACATCTCATAGTCAGCGATAGGAAAAAGGCAGGGCAGAGCTGACGCACCAGGAGTCCAGATCTTGAGGTCGAGGAAAAACTGGTAGAGCTCGCCACAGCCGATCTCCATAACCATCGACGGTCCCGGTGCGCCTATCTCGATTTCGACCTGGCGGCCGCACTCGTGGTCCTCGGAGTCTTCAAAATCGATGATCATCGGACGGCCGTTGTAGTCAAGGATATTCCCTGCAGTCAAGTCGAGATGATTCAGGCCTGCGTCATGGATCCGTGCGAGGGCATGGACGAGGCCGGCCCTGAGAACCTTTGAGTATATTGGACTTCGATTTCGGAAAGGAACACGTACTTGAACTTGACAGGCAGATGCATGAGCATATCTTGTATCGGCTCTCCACCGTATGCCATGAGGATGCACCCTGCCGGCCCTTCGCTTGTATCTCCCGTGAAGTACCCATGGCAGTGTGGGATACACTCGCCCTGCAGATGACGGAGCTTGCTATTGTACAGGGCCGCTTCATGCGAGACGCGAGCCTTCGAAATATTTCCGAAGCCAACCTTGCAGACAACGTCCAAAGGGGGCTTGTCGGGCGAGAGAGTCAACTCGCCACGATAGATGTCAATCCGCCAGCGATCGCTTCCACCAAGATATTTTGAGCCACGAAAGATGATGTCCGACGATCCTGCATTGGCGTCGACATTGTGGAGCTTGTAGATTTCAGGAGTTCCGTCCAAGTAGAAAGGAGGAAAAGACAGGGTGAGAGCCATGTTTGACGCGAAGATGATGGGAGGAGACGAAGGAGCGAGATACTTATAGATGCCAGGAATCTGGGGACAATGGGCCACACGGCTCACACGTGGCTACAAAGCGAGACATACTCGCCCTGCAAACGCCCAAGTCTGCCGTCGTACCGAGATGCTCCATGCTTCATGCTTCATGCGGCCCTTCCGAAGCAGATCTTGCAGACCACGTCCAGGGAGGGCTTGGCCGACGAGAGCGTCACTTGGCCACGGTAGACGTCAATGCGGTTGCACGGGCTCGCATGAAGACATTTTGTGCCATGAAAGCTGAATCGGATATCGGACGGTCCGCCCGGCACGTCAGCGTCGATACTTTGGAGGGTATGGATCTCGACAGCGCCTTTCGAGTAAAGACGACAGGGTGAAGGCCATGTTCATGCGATGACGATGAAGAGGAGACGTACTTGCCCTGCAGTTGCAACTCCGAGCGCCGCGCTGTCGCCGCGGCGGACGCACCACCGGCCCGTGCCCCCGGTCCCGCCGAAAGGCAGGTTCACTGAGTGTTTCATCCATCCTCTTTGTTCTTGCGTCGTGCCAGTGCCCGCCGTACGGTCTTTCTCATCGCACATCAAGCTTGTTATCATACAAGTCCCGCTCCAACATTAAACATCACAGTTATGGCTACCTCTTCTGCCGGCACCCCTGTGCAAATCCCCGAGGGGCTCACTCTTTCGCAAACCGAGGGTTGTGATCTCTCCGCAGGACGTTGGGCTGACTTACAAGAAAAGTTTGGAATTGACAGAGAGACGCGCTTTATGGCTAGTCTCTGGGGTCGGCGCGAAGACCGCAGCTATATGAACAGGATTTACTGCGAGACCGAAGTCCAGGTCCCCTCTCTCGAGTCTTCAGACTGGACGGATGCGCTTGAGGAATACGAATATGATCATTAGTACGTCCTATTACAAGATTGTCTCATCTTCGTCTGTATGTTTACTATAATTCGTGGTCTCATGACAGCGTGGGCCCGTTCTTGTCCAAGCAGACCTGGTTTCGTCTCGAAAGTCCTTGCGCAGATAACCCGCGCGGTTCAAACCCTCTTCTGGTCCGAGAGGAGTATAAAAGGCTTATCAGGGACATTGAAAAACACTGGACTGCTTGGCGCGCAGGAGCTCAAGGAGCGCGGGGGACGGTGCTCCTAGGATGGCCAGGCATTGGTTCGTGCGATACATAAATACTTGTATGGCGAGTACTCACCTCCAGAATATCTAGGCAAGTCAATATTCCTGAATATACTTCTCGCACATCTCCTACTCGATTCTAAACCCGCCATCATGTCTGATCCGGAGGGTGACATCTTTTTTGCGTTCGATGGCGGGCCGAATGGGGAAGGGCGCGTCAGAATCGTCCGCACCGTGTCCCTCATACCCTTCGTTGAAGAAAACAGGCAATTCATGAATTGCATCGTGCTGCACGACAGCACCTCCCTTCCGACAAGGCCACCCCGCGCGATGGCCACCGGCAGCCATAATGGCAGTCTTCGGTTCTGGATGGTTCAGGCGACGTCGCCCAAGGCGTCTCAATGGACGTCTTGGCGGGCACGAACGGGCGCGCAGGTCTGGTGCATGATGCCTTGGGATTGGCGAGAAATCTGGGGTGTATCGTACGTCTGTTGGAGACTACCAGCGTTTACTGGATGGGTGGACTGGTCGGCTGACGATGTCGCTTGCAGTTGCGGTTTGATGGGAATGGATACGGAATTGGCCAAGAAGGCTTATACGCAGCTCGGACCGGGTATTCGCCAGGTGGAAACTGTCAAAGCGAAGAATGAAAAAGCTTTAGCCTCTGAAATTCAGCACTTGCTCGGCCGCGTGGAAAGCATTTGCGGGGATCCTCAAACTTTGAAATCAGCCCTCAGTTCTGCTGCGGGCCATGCCAGTATTCCTCCCTCGACCATCGACGAGTACCCTGCTCCTCTTTTCTTACCTGTCCCATCACATAATGACCGACAACGCGTCCTGCTCCTTGCGTCATCTGAAGGCTTCGTCAATCGCTTGGTGGCTCGTCTTGACTGTCTTCAAGTCTCGCAAGTCGACGAGTTCTGGCGTGTCCTGTCGCAGGATCCTCATGCCGGGCCATTGTATGGTCAGCTGTTGGAGCGTTGAGATGTGCGTGTGCAGTTGTCAGCCTGACAGCCGCACGGTGCTCTAGCGAGGGTAAAAGGCCTAGATGATTGAGATTGTGCAACTTGGGACTCTAAGCTTGATCGTATACAGAGGTGGACAGACAGCATACAAAGTGTCAGCGCGCGTTGCGGATCGTCAACGCTAGAAGAAAATGTATATAGAGGACAGAAAAGATACACCGACGTTCTCCGGAAGTAAACCTCAAAGGTTGTCACAGTCGGAATCGTCACTAGCAGAGATTGAGGCTGAGGAGGGCTGAGGTTACTTCCCATATCTTCCGCTCGCCAGCTCTCCGGTTGTTGTGTTCCGCAGGATAATACTTCTCGACATGCTCCACAATAACCTGATTCGCCTCCTGAAGCATCTTCTCGGGCGATGAACGACTCGGCGCCATCTTCGCCAGCGTGCGCGCGTCGAAAGCGAATCCGACGGGGAACGACCTGAATGCTGCATTTCCCGATCAGCGGCCCAGAGAAGGGGTGGCGCGGCTGCTGCCGCACCGGGCGTCCAGATCCTGGGCTTCGTGAAAAAAGTGTAGAGCTCCGTGCAGCCGATCTCCGCGACGTTCGAGGAGCCGGGCGCGCCCTCCCGCGCCGCCCGCACTCGTGCAGCGAGGCGGAGCCGAAGTGGATGATTGTTGAGCGGCCGTTGTAGGCCAGGATATTGCGTCGGCGTAGATTGAGGTGTTTCACGCGTGCGTCGTGCATCCCGACGAGAGCGTTGACGAGGCCGGTCCTGCGAGCCTTTGGGTATACAGACGCGGGTTTCAAGAGAAATACGTTACTTACTTGAGGCGGGCGGCAGAGGCATGCGCATGTCTTGTATCGGCTCGCCGCGGTACGCTAGGAGGATGCACCCCGTAGGTCCTTCGTCTGTGTCCCCCGCGGAGTACCCATGGCAATGTGGGGTGCACTCGCCCTGCAGATGCCGCAGCGTGTCATTGTACAACTATGATTCGTGCGCGACGCGGTCTCTCGCCTTCTTTCCGAAGCCGATCTTGCAGGCGACGTCCCGGGGGGGTTCGTCCGGAGAAAGTGTCAGCTGGCCACGATAGACGTCGACCCGCGAGCGCGAGTCTCCCTCGAGACGCTTCGCGCCATAATAGCTGATGTCTGATGCTCTCGAAAACGCGTTGGCGACCACGTTGCGGAGGGTGTAAGTCTCGAAGATGTCCGGGTGAAGAGAAGGAAGAGACGAGGTGAGAGTCATGGTTAGCGCAATGACGTGGAAAAAAGATGGGTGCTGCTGCCTGCTGCAGCTGCAGATGATGACGGCTGCAAGGAATGGAGGAGAAAGGACGCACAGAACAAGTTCGAGAGCTAGGAAACAATGAAATGCCACGTACACATAAACTTAGGCGGTGGACACGAACGTATTGTTGTGATTGCAAAGTCCGGGGAATGCTGAAAGAACAAGTCCCGCATTTATCGATTGAAATACATGCAACAGCCCGCGAGGCGACTGCGATATGGCGTCCGGTGGACCTGTGTCGAGTCGACGCACACAACGACTTTTGCATGTCGGTGACGACGTTTAGATTCCGGGGGCTATTGCTGGACCCGAGGCAGCAAGAGCGCTTACATCAGCAACTGACATCAGCAGGATTCGTGAAACTCGACGGCTTCCATATTGGGAGGAAGGGAACTGCGTCGGAAGCAGAGTCCCTATCCTCCTCCCTCCCTCTCCTCTACGTCCATCTCTCCTCCGTCCTTTTCTCCTCGTCAACAGACCGGCTTAATATTATTCAAGGAAAGATATAGAGCATAAGTGGAGCATCGCACAAGCCATGGTCCACCGTGCGCCAGACACGCGGCTTCTTACCTCCCTTCTGTCGTCCGAGAAGGACGTGCAGAAGGCCCTCCACTCCATCCCCTCCTCCTCCGCCGCCTATGCCGCCTATGCCGCGGCATCACCACCGCACGTCGCTCAGACGATCCTCGGTGTCGGAGGCGCCATCGCGGGCGCGGACGAAGCTCTACGCACGTACGCCGCTAGCGTCGAACGATGGCGCGACACCCTCGAACGCGTCCGCAAGATGGAGGACGAGGTCGCGAATATGATCCGCGATCGAGACATTCTGTGAGTCCATCTTTTTCCAACCGTCTTTCCCACTCCGCCGCTCCACGTCCTCTCGTGACATCACGGGCACTTGAATGTTGGCCCCTGATGCGGACAAGGCTGTATCAGCGCTCGTCCGTCGCGAGCTTCCCCATTTCCTTATGAGCCGGCGTCTGCGCAGCGTTGCATGAACGTCGGCGTGCAGTGTGTGTCACGGAGCCGCAAGGGCTAGGCTGCGGGCGATCTGCAGGTTGCTGGACGCTCGATGGCGGCGGGCACAGCCTCGAGTGAGGGGCTGCTTTTTGCCCCGGCGAAGTATGGGTTATGCACGCCTGCATCCAGGCCCCCGCTGCTGCCGCCTTCGTCCCATCATGTTATTTCGGGCCACGACACGGGCGCCGGGTCATTCGGCATTGCTCATCTCATGGATGTGTACGTGTACTCTTTTGCTTACTTCGTTGAATACCAGTGTCGGCCGCCTCCTCAAGCTGTCTAGTTCGAAAAAGAACCGCGACTCGATCGTCATCCCACCCACCTGTGCCTCGCCACCTCCCAGCTCTCTTTCGCACTCGACGCTCTCCCTGCCCTCCGTAGCATCGTCTCCTAACGTCTCCTCCAAACTCACGACTGCCCAAGCTGAACTGCAGGCGTGCGAATCGCAACTCGCAGCGAAGGAGAAGGAGCTCGATCAGTTGCGCTTCACCGCCATCCGAGACGGCCTGACTGATCGGTGTAGAGCGATGGTGGAATGTGGCTGGGTATGGGGAGAAATGGGCCGGGAGGGTTTGCGGGTTTTGCATGAAGGGCAAACGGATTGTGAAGCCATGCCCAACGGACATTGTGAGTTATTCGTTGCATCTGTGATTACAGCAACTGATGCTCCTATTTAGCTGGTGCGAAACCTCTCCCGACATTTCCGTCAGGAGCATCGTCCGACCTGTCGTCTCTAGGACCCGAGCAGAGCGCCTCCCAGGTTGGCGTTCCCACTGCCAATGGCATTAACGGCTACAACATGAACGGCGACGCGAATCCCGCTTTTGTGTAAGTCTCTTTATTGCGTCTTACGAATTTTACTCAGTCATTCGTCTCGTAGACGTTCTATGAGCCCAACAGGCCGTCCAAATGCCGCGCCCATCCAGCGCAACGCAGAAACAGACGGTGACTACACGCCGCGCCTGTCTATCCCGCCCGCGCACGCCATCTCCGACAACTCGCCCTTCCCGATCTCGCACTCGCAAACGCACATCAACGGCGGTGCGCGCATGGAACGGCGCATCACGGAGGTGTCGGAGCCGGCGTCCGGCTCAGAAGACGCAGAGAGCAGCGACGAGGAGGGCGCCGCGCTGCAGGTCATCGAGAACCCGCGGTTCACGCAGCCGACGAGCAGTCCGCTGACGGAGAACCTGCCGCCGACCCCCGACGCGCCGAGCAACGGCGGGCACGCGCGCGGGCTGTTCGCGCGGCGGCACCACAAGCAGCAGGACAGCACGAGCAGCATCGGCACGCAGCCGTCGTCCTCGGGCTCGCGCTGGCTGCACCGCTCCAAGCCGCGCGCCGCGACCGTGTCGGATACGCACGTGCCCGTCGCGACGTACGGCGTGCCGCCGCCCGACGCGGGGCGCGGGCGCGAGCGCGAGCGGAAGACCAGTGTGTGGGGCGGGTTCGTCGGGCTGTTCAAGCCGAAGCCGAAGGACCAGGAGAGCATTGATGAGGAGGTACCCAGGTCGAGGCGATGGAGGCGCGGGAGCGTGAGCAGCGATTCGTCGGAGGAGGGCGGGCGGCCTGCGTGGCGCGAGGAGCCGGGGCAGGGCACGCTGTCGTTCGATCTGGGAAGGCAGAAGGCGCAGTCGCCGAGTCCGCCGGGGGGCCGGCTGAAGAAGAGGCGCGCGGTCAGCCAGGCGCCGCCGCCGCCGCCGTCTGCGTCTGTTTCCGGGACGGGGAGCGGCTGGGCGAGCGATTCGGGGCGGAAGAGCGCGCTGAAGAAGACGGCGATGAAGTCTGCGTCCGATGTCGACGTGACGCCCCGCGCGAGGTCGCCTGCGACCCCGACCCCGATGGCGCCGCCGCCGCGTCCGCCAGCGCCAGCGCCGGTTCTGGCGCGCCCGCCGCAGCCAACGCCAGTGCAAGCGCGCCCGCAGCGCACGCCATCTGCGCCGATGAAGCCTGCCATCAGACCGACTTCCGCACTCCAGCTCACGGGCGACCTCTCCCGCTCTAGTTCGTTATCAAAGCAGAGCGTCCGCAGCGCGCCCGCGCACCCTACGACGCCCTCGCGGCGCGGCGCGGTCAGCCCGGGGCCGATGACACTGGTCCCTGCCGGCCGCGCGACCTTGGGGCGCAGCGCATCCACGGGCAAGGCCGCGCAGCCCGCGCCACGCGGCGGGCCGAAACGCGCGTCGCTCCCCGTGTCCGCGTCCGAGTCCGCCGTCGCTACTACCGCCGGCCCCGCGTTCCCGAGCGCGAAGACGAGCGTCCCAGGCGTCACGGTCGCGCAGCCCGCGCGCGCCGCGACGTGGTCGCGCGCGCACACGGGCGCGCCGCCGGTCGGCGAGGACCAGCCGTCGCTGATGACGATCGTCGAGGGCGTGACCAAGACGAACCGCGCGGGGTGGTCCGCCGTCGAGAGCAGCAAGGCCGGGCGCGCGCTCGTGCGGCCGCCGCCGGCGATGGCGATCGCGGACGGCGGCGCGCGGCGGAGCCACAGCCACCGCAGCGCGGAGAAGAGCCTGGAGCCGGTGCCGGGGCTGCAGGGCGTGCGCGCGCCGCCGCCGCTGAGCGCGGTCGACGTCGAGACGGGGCGCGCGCACGCGCGGACGCGGCTCGAGCGCGAGATGGAGGGGCTGCGCGCGCCGCCGCCCGTGTCGGACCCGATGGCCGCGGCGTACGTCGCGTACAAGCTCGAGACGCCGCGGCCGAGCCCGCTGCCGGCGAAGAGTCCATTAAGGAGCGCGCTGCGGGCGCCGTCGCCGCTGCCGCCGCCGCCGGTGCTGGAGGTGCCGAGTGCGCCGCCGCGGGTGCGCGCGCCGTCGCCTGCGCCGCCGCCTGCGCCGCCGCCGCCGACGCCGGCGACGACGGCGAAGACGGCGGACGATGCGGCGAGCACGGTGAGCTCGTATGAGTCTGCGCACGAGGAGTTTTATTTCTCGCCGGACCTCCCGGCGGACGCGCCTGCGCCTGCGGTGCCGGCGAAGAACGCGACGCAGTCTCCGCCCGGCGGCGGCTCGGACGTGTCGAATTCGACGGTCGCGGCGGGGGAGGCGCCCGTGCGGCGGAAGTCGGTGCGGATGTCGCTGCAGCCGACGTTCTCGCCGACGCCGCCTGCGCTGGACGATGAGGGGGAGGAGGAGCCGTGGCTGGGTGAGCATCATGGGCGGAGGGGCGCCGAGACGCGGAGGGGGCGGCGCGAGCCCGAGCCCGAGCCGGAGGAGAAGAAGGAGAAGGAGCGGGATCTGTGGGAGGACTCGGATAGCGAGGACGAGGAGTATCGGCGCGCGAAGGATGCGCTGCGGCGGGCGGGGAGGAAGAAGAAGTGGTGATCCCGTGTTCGATGAGTCTCTATGCTGCGTTCGTCTTTCGTGTTTCGCGGTACATATTTGGGGTCGGTTTCTTGTCTGCCCTGCGGGGATACACACGCACGCTCGTTCGTCTTTTCTGTTTGGTTTGGATTTATTTTTCGGTTTGTAAGGTACCTTATCATATCATCTGCTTATAGTATCGTAGTGTAGCCATATCATATTCTTTTTGATCTTGGTCTCTGAATTTTGTCTGTCAGAAACGACTCTGGTGTCCGTGACTTCTGCACTGATGCCCGTTACGAAAATACGCCGACCATGCGTTCTCGATCCTGGTATGCGCAGACAAGCGCCCGCCATGCTGATGGTATGTGGCGTAACGTAGGCCATATTTGAGCTCACTTGCTGCAGCGTTGTACCGCACTTCTGTCCTAGATTTCACAGACTGAGTTCCGGTGCAATCATGGACATCAACGTCACCGATTACGGAAACACGGTGATCGCTACATGAGGAATGTCCCCAAGGATCCTAACTTACGTACGTTCCTCAAGTCCATCCTGCGGAAGCACTGCTATCTTGGTGTCACCGTTGGTCGTGAGAATCATTGTGATGCCATCCCATGTAACTCTGGCTAACTTCTTCAAGGCCTCGACCTGTCTTCTATCAATCGAGCATTTCCTGAGTGCCAACGTGAGTCTCAACCCCCTTCCTACCGAGCGCGTGCGCAGGTGATCCTTTAACGTGCCGAAGAGCTCCACGCCATCCTGCCAACTTTCGTCATCCGAGTTGGCACCATCCTCCTCCTCGGGGTAGACCAGAGCGTGGAAGACAACTCGCTCTAATTCGAGCAAGCGAAGGCTAGGCAAGAAGAGTTCGTCTAGGGTTAAGAAGCTTGTGCCGTTGTGCCGTTTCCTCCTCGCCTTCTCCGGATCCATAGGCGTGGCGAGGGCCTGGCAGAAGCCCCTTGCATCACCGCCAGTAATCACGGCATGTTCGACTGCCTGGCATGGCCCAAATGCATTTAACCACGTTCGCGACGACACGTCTTTGGTCCGGCCGCCACCACGGACAACAAGCACGCGAAGCGACCCAACCGGGAGGGCAGCGCATAGAGGCTGCACGGGTTCTATGCAGAACATCCAATGCAGGAAGGCAATCGTGATATCCGGTGAAGTCTGTGGGCGAGACACAACAATGTCGTTATCCGAGACTTGGCATGTCCGCCAAAGTTTGAAAACAGCTTGGTGGTTCTCCAAGTTCACGGAGAAGGTAAGCAATGGGCTCTTCTCTGCAGTACAGGGCACATGGGAGGCCAGGAAGGGAAGGAAGTCATCAACAGAATCCCCGTGCAAGAGTCGATACCTTCCGTCGTAGTGGAAGGATAGACGGCAAAATACAGGAATGTCCAAGCGCGACAAGATATCCCGCATTTGACCCGATTTGCTGAGGAAATGCAGCGAGTTGAGGTGCGATAGGGAGACTATGTGAGTATCTGCGCCGCTTGTCGGCTTTATGGGCAGGCAGTTCTCCAGGTAAAGCGTCTCTAATGTGGGCATTGCCTGGAGGGCGTGGAAGAACTGGTTGTACCTTGCGGTGACGTCGGCGTTGTCTACGGATGGATCAAAGTCGGGTGGGGATTCATAGATGGTGCTGTCAGAGAGTTTGACGTGAAGATTTGTGAGACCGGACAGGATCGTCGAGTACCAAGGAATGCGGACATTCGACAGGGTCAATCGACGAAGCATGGGTGCGTGTCCTTCGAAAGCAGTAGGAGACAGGACGTACATCCTATCTATTTCTGAATCTCCTCGAAGCGTAAGATGTTCCATAATGGGAGCCGGCGACGTTAACAACTGCAAGACAAATGCCGAATCATCCCTAAAACCAGAGATCGACAGATGACGGAGGCGGTGGAGTTGATGAGGGATCATGACTTTAGAGAATTTCTCCATGGGATCAATTCCATACTGGTGGTACGATATAGGCACCGTTTTCGAGCGAGCGGTCATGTCATTCACCCAGTGGAAACCGAGTCTATCCGTGATATCGCTCCATAAACCAGGATGATGTAGCGCCGCGTTCCGCCAGATCCTGCAAACATGGGTCACTCGGATCCAGCCTATGTCGACCCATGAAGTCGGCGGCCAAGCTGCCACGCAATTTCGAAAACGCGAGCCAGATGAACTTCAGGCGGAAGACCAAATATGGGCACCAGCGTATTGCGGCGTTCGCGGAGAGAACACATTGCTCGATGCAAGGCAGCGATCTCGGCGTCGATTGTCTGTCGAGCTTGCATGATGAGATCGGGCTTGTCGCGATGAGATATGCCTAGCGTCTGAGCAATGCGGGGTTTTACGAATCTGTCCCAGAACTCCTCAGGACTGTATAAATTGAAGCATATCAGAGAATTGTGGTAGTAACACGGCCGACAGGTCTGCGCCTTTGCGTATCTTGGAGGAGCTATAGCTCCTGTTGCCCTGAGTGCCATGATACAGTAAGTATTGCATGTAGCAAATTCGATCGACGACAAAAGCTGCTGTGTACATATGGATGTTAGAGATATCAGCCCAGAATGAGGAAAGAAACTCACTTCGACTTTCAAGCTTTGTAACTACAGGATGGCGACATGCATTGCATGAAGACGACGGTGAAGATTTAATTTGTTGCTGCCACACTGAGCGCGTCGCCGCGAGCGCTCACGGCGGCCCGCTCGGGCACCTTCGGGCACGCTGCAAGCGCTCGTACTTCGATCGCGAGTTACAGCATTCCACCTTGCAAAATGCATGCCATGACATCTGCTCATAAAGGGCCCGTTCGGCAGCTCTGTGATGTGCGAAATAGATCTATTTGCCTTCCTATAATGGAAATCTGGATGTTGCTCTTTCCGCGACCTCGAGCTCGGTCTGAAGTTGAGATAGAGGCCCCGTTCGGTAGCCACCTCTGTCTAATGCTGGTCTGGCAGCACTTTCTGGCGTCGTGTTACTTTGCTGTCACACTTTCTTTATCTTTAGTAAGTCTACCGTTCCTTCATAATGACTTCATCTCTGGTCAAGAAAAAGTTATGATATGTCTAAATAACATAAATCAATTTTTCGGAGAGTACATCTGTGTGTCTTGTCACCGCAAACTTGACGAATAGCCAAAGCCCTCTATCGAGCAAAGGTGCCGAGATTTCTGTGCTCTGACTTACGAACTCCGAAACCCTCCAACAACGGTTCCAGGGAGCTGAGTCTAGTTCGGGAATACTTTCGGCATGCCAGCTTGCCCACTCGCGACCGACACTCGATGGCTTCGCCGTTCGAAGGATCATGAGACAAATAAACCAAAGAATCTACTATAATTTAAGTTATACAAAGTTAAACATACCTGCAAATTTTCGAAGACATAGAGTCAGTGCTTACAACCTTGCAATTGTCTCCGTCCAGGGGAACCGAACGCCTGTCCGACTAGAAAGAGCAAGATAGAGGAGCTCTGTATTCCCACGGCTGTGGCTGGTGCTCTGTCTACAAAATCGAGACAGATCTGTTTCAATCACAGAGTGTGAGCCTTTCGCAGCATCTCATTTCATTTGCGAGGTTCAACCTCTAGCGCCTAGCGTTGGAATCGTCAAATCATTCGACAACGGACTCGGGCTGGCTACCTCAAGGTTTTCATCCTAGCTCGGACGACATGTTGAGCGTGCTGGTCTGAATGGACACAGGATAATGGAGGGTGATCAAGCCCCCACGAAACGCGCTGTCGACATGCAAGTCATCGCGACGCGAAACTACACGTTGAAGCACACGACTGCCCATGACAGCCGTACAGGAAGCCTGTCGTATTTTTGAATCAGGCAAAACGATAGAAGAAAAAGCACTCACCACCCGACGGTCGAACAATAGACTGGGTAGTCGCTTGCGTTTAGCGGTCTTGAAGGTAGCCAGGCCGCAGTGCTTTCGCTGCGTTCCGGTCAGGCCCGAATCGAGGAATTTGTTTACATGCCGCGATAACATTGGGCGAATAGTCGTACATGACATAACATCCACCGTTGAGCAAAGCAAGCGAACGAGTAGGATAGCTCCACGAGCTGTCGCAAGGTGATGACAGGCTAAGCTGACAGCCCTGTTCTCGGTAAGAAATGCTAATGCAAACTCAAGACATGCATTGTGCGTACGTACAATGCTGGGTATTAGGACGGCTGCTCGTAATCGGAATCGCACTCCGTAATGTAATGGTCGATATCGGCAGGGAGTGACTCCTCCATGCGTGCCGCCAGAGCCTGTAAAGCATCTTCGTCGCCATCATCAAGTGGGGATAAATCATGGATAGGCTGAAACCCATCACCCAGCGAGAAAAAGGCATATTTTATACACCGGCGGCTCTGCATGTCGTACTCCTCTCCCACGACAATACTTTTCAACTTCACAAGCTCCGCGGAGAATCGGTCCCAGACCTGGCGCCAGAACCGCGAAGGAATCTCTGTATCGGCTATGACGGCCATCATGCAGTTTCTGAGCTCGAGGAATTCGAGAGTCTCCTTGTGCCTGATGATGAATTCCTCGGTCCCGATAGCTTCGTGGAACATGATTCGCTTGAGGGATAGGCGGGCCAGACGCGGGAAGTTGAGAAATGCGAAGGTGAACGATGGAAGGAAGCCGACGCTCCGATCACTATGAAGACAGAGCGACGTCAAAGACGAAGAATTGTTGAGATGGTGAAGCACTCCGTGCGGGACAACGACCTCCCAGAATTGAGAATGGAAGGATCGATCAGGAGGGAATTTCGGTTCGAGTGGGTCATCGGATAGTGTGGAGACATGCAGTGTCGTCAGGGAGCGTGGGATTGAAGTGAAGAACGGATAATGATGACGGACGGCACTGCACGTCACAAGATTGATTACCACCAGCGACTTGAAGGATGATGATGGATGCTCTGCGCAGAAAAATGCACATAGGATGATTGCCTGGATTTGAGTTTCGGGGGCATCCGATGTCTCAGGAAGCCATGGATGGAATATCAGCTTCAGAGACTTGATTCGTTGCGATTTTGCAAGTAGGGAAAACCCCGTTTGCAGCGCAGTAAGAATCGGTCTGTCAGCCAGGTTCCAAGACGAAATTAGACCAGCTGAAATGCGGTAAATGTCTCAGCAACCGATATCTCGCCGCCTTCCCTTACGACCACATCCAGATTCCACATGTAGATGTGCTCACCATTAGATATCGCTCGACCATGCTCATCAGCATCTCTATCTTGGTAGCAAACCTCGCGAACATGACATACGAGCCTCGCTACTTGAAGGATCGATTGAAACCCCTCAGCACTCTGTCGGTTGTTTGTGACGTGTAGATGGCGAAACACCCTCGGAGTGGCAATCGCATACCACTTTTTGCTGACCGCTCTTAGAACCCGAAGTTCTTTTATGGACAAGTCATCGACTATGGCCAGAAGGGTCTCAGCCGGTAGGGATTCTATGGAAGCTGCCATCGGAGTGTCGCGGTCTGAAGATAAGCACTGATATTAAGCATATGGGATGGGCGCCAACCAAGTCAGCTACGAAAGGCGCCAAAAGATGATAGAAAGCGCACCAATGAATGTATAGTGTGTTGGGGGATGTCTCTACGTCGTTAACGATAGATAAGTACCAGCCTGCTGTAGTACACGTTGAAAAGAGTTTTGAAGTCGAAGTTTGGTCGAAGTACCCATCATGTGCGTCGACTTCTTTCCGTGGTGCTTCACTGGCGCTTTCCAAGGACGAGTCTGCTCGGGAATTTCCGTACATCCTCCCAGAGGATGTGTCTGCAAAACCTTCATGCAACACTTGGTTCACAAGGAACACGAGCCACGTTCATGACAGAAGCAAATCTAGTATGTATTTGAAGTCATGTCTAGTGTGATCACTGCTCGAAAAACGTAGCAGGAGGCAGTATACATCAGCCGTTGGCGCCGTTAGCACCATGAAACGAGAGTTCGTCAGGCCTTCCAGCCGGTCCGTAGGTCGTGATGACCAGCGACACAAGTCCAATTCGTGCTCCAAGCAATATTGAAAGCCTCGAGCGTAAGCTCTTTAGGGAAGAAAAAGAATTGGAAGGGAAAGAAAAGTGTGCTGCGCCGCTTACAACGCGCGCTGGGTTTCTGGATTGCGATCAGTCATTAACCACACAGAACCAGATGTTCAGGTGCTCACATTCAGCAGCTACAAGACGGCAATCATTCGTCGAAGATGTAAGTGCCATATATGAAATAAAACTCTCGGCCAAACTAGATCCGTTGAAGGTTTAGAAATTTATTCGGCGTTACTGTACCCTTTCGACCATTTCTCGCGTCACATGTCACAGCCCTCTGGCCAGCGCGAAATTCGTAGGTTTGTCACTGGTCACAAACGGGTTGCGCGAAATTTTCTTCCGGTTTCAAAATTGTCCGAAATTCCCCAAAATGCTCTGCAATTGCTTTCTGGCCGCCATTTGCTGGCCCGGGCAGCACGGAGGCCTCCACCGACCTGCAAGAATGGCTCCAACATGGTTTGGCCCTGTGGAAGCCCAAATTTGGCCCATTTGGCCATATTTCTGGTTGAATTTGAGCATGGCCCAATGGTGCCAACAAGCTTTGTGCAACTCGAAATAGGTGCGGGACCCTCGCAGGGTAGTTCTTTGCACTAGTGCGGCGCCAGGCACATGCGAGCGCGAAATTCTTGTATATGTTCCCGTCACAAGACCCTTGCGCGAAAGCGCGAAGTGGTCACACGTCACAGGGCGCTCCCCTCAGCGAGAAATGGTCGAAAGAGTACAGTATCTTGACCCCAAGGAGATGTAAACGAGAAAGTGCTTGCCGTCCTGCGCGCTACGAGTAGCAGATTGACAATTTAATAGCGGCACACATCTCGCACGACGCGATATTAGCTCTAGCCAGTGCAAAGCAAGATCCTTCGTACTGTCATTGTTCTAGAGAAGCATTCGTCCGAGTCCGGGAAGGATTCATACCTCGGCGCACACTCCACTTAGCTGTCCATTTCGATTTTCACCGCCTTATAAGGTTGGCAGAAGACCTGCATTTTGTTTAGTCTCTATGATATATCCCTTACTGTAAATATGAGACTCACCAGATGATTATTATTACAGGTACTTGACGATATGTTGCGAGAGCAGGTTTCGTCATCGCGGCGACCCAGCAAACTCGTCGGGCGCTTCGGAGCGGGCCGGTTTCGGACACCGGCGCTTACCAACTGAATCACCCGCGAAATATTCGAAATTGCGAACGTTGCGTTCCTCGAGACATTTGTGCTCCTCCTCACCATCCATCCCGGTCAAGCTGGCGTTCGATAACTGCTGTAAGACTATCCTGACTTTTTTCTGTTTTATCGCTGACTGTATCGTAGGCCGGACACTGCGCAAGTGGCCACTGTGCCCGGCCCCGACAGCAATTCGGAATTCGTGAAAAATCGGCTTACCCTGAGACAAGCCCTCATCGCCTGTCTGCATCGTTTCGCAGGTCACACTGCGCACGCCGCCGTGCCCACCAGCTATTCGGAATTCGTGCAAAGTCGGCTGGAGGCCGCCCATAAAGTTCGACGGTTCTTCGGAGCGCTTGTCTTTCCGTGAAAACCCCCCTCCCCTCCTCTTCCCCTTCGCAGCCCTGCGATCGAAGAAAATATGTCGTCGTTGAGCAGGAAGGATGTCAAGGGCAGCATTCGGTACGCAGTGAATCGCTTGACAGCCTATCCGGTCGCTCATATCTAGTTTCAGTCATTTCACACCAGCATGGTTCGCTGTCATCATGGGTAGGTCTGCGCCTGTTTTAGAACTACAGATGCTGGATTGGAGTGGACATGGGGCGCCCGCCACTGTCGATCTTTGGATTTGTGCCTGTGATTTCCGGTTTGTGTTCAGCTCGCGCAGTGTGATAGATATCGCCGTCGTGCTGGGCGCATCACATACCGTGGGTGCTGGGTTGCTTGCCCGTTCGCATGCAGGAACATTGCCTGAGTGCATCGGCCGTGATTGCGCGCCAGCTGGCTGTACACCTTCTCAGCATGACGGGGTCCCATTCCAAATGAGCAACGCGTGCTCCGATCCAGTGTTTTTGACGCGCTCTGCCTCTTTCTAATCGACTGATGTACGTCATTTATTCTAGGTACGGGCGTGATATCCATTCTCTTCGAAAACTACCCCTACGGCAATGAGACCGATACCATGCGAATATTCAGTGCCATATTCTTCTTCCTCAACCTGTTCCTATTCGTCTTGTTCACCATTACGACCTTATGGCGATATGCTCTGTTTCCCGACATCTGGCAGCTCATGCTCCACCACCCCGTGCAAAGCCTTTACCTGGGCTGTTTTCCCATGGGCGCCACAACTCTGCTCAACGTCTGCGTTAGCCTATTCTACAGCAGCTATGGCTTCGGCGGGACGGCCTTTCTCTACACCATCTGGGGATTTTGGTGGCTGGACCTGGCCATCTCTTTCCTATGCTGTTGGGGCCTAGTCCACATCATGTAAGTCTCAGTCACTTCTCGTTACCGCTGTGTTGACATCCGCATTAGGGCTGTCGAACACCGCCATTCCTTGGAAAACATGACGAGCGTGTGGTTGTTGCCCGTCGTCACGCTCATCGTCGCCGCATCCTCCGGCGGCGTTCTCGCGCTCGCGCTTCAGGCCGTCTCGCCCTCCCACGCACTCGTCACGATCGTCTTCGCCATCTTCTCGGTGACCATCGGGCTCTCGCTCGCCTTCATGATCCTCACGATCTACCTCTACCGCCTCATCATTCACGGGCCCCCACCGGGCGGCAACGTCATCTCCTCCTTCATTCCGCTTGGCCCCACCGGCCAGTCCGGCTTCGCGATCGTCCTCATTGGCCAGTACTTCCAAGAGGCGTTGCCCGTCGCCGGCAGCGCGTCGCCGTTCCTCGGCAGCGCGCAGATCGGCGAGATCGTCTACGGGCTCTGCATCTGCCTCAGCTTCGCGCTCTGGGCGCTCTCGACGATGTGGCTCGTCTTTGCGCTCCTCGGCGTGCAGTCCGTCGTGCGCAAGCACCGCTTCCCGTTCAAGGTACCCTTCTGGGGACTTATCTTCCCGAACGTGCGTCGCTTCCTCGCATAGAGCGCGTGGTGCGTGCTGATGCATAAGGCCGCCAGGGTGTGTACGCGAACCTCACGATCCAGCTCTACCGCGTGTTCAACGCGCGCTTCTTCCGCGTCTGGGGCGCGATCTACGCCGTCGTCACGCTCGTGCTGTGGACAGCCGTATTTGTGCGCACGCTCTTCATGGTGCGCTACGGCGAGATCTTCGAGGCGCCGTGTCTCGAGGACGTCGACATGGGGCTGTACCAGAAAAAGCCGTATTTGCGGCCGTGCGCAGGGAATCGGGATCGAGACGCGAGCAGCCCGTCGACGGATGCAAATGCTCCGGTGAGTGGCACGTCGTCTGCGTTGAGTGGGAAGATGCGATGAGGCTGGCGTAAGCCCTCTCTTTGTCGCTTCGCTGTTTTGCGTACGGCTGGCAGGCTTGCTGATCGCTTTTTTGGTGTAGAGCGATGGTAAACTTGAAGCACCATGACGGCAGTAGGCGAATGTCCGACACGTTATTCGCTTTGATCTTCATATTCATTGTCCGCACTTCATACTGTCAACATAATAGCATCCATGGAATCTGGAATGCCGTGACCGTCACCAGATTATCGCCTGCGTGGTGGCATCATCTACACTAACGTAAGTGTCTTGTTCACTAGAGCATTTATCTGTGCTTTTTTTTTCGTCACATTCATGATGGAAGGCTCTTCCTTCGCGCTCGTGGACATCTTAGACGCCGAATGGAACCCAGATATCGCGTTGGACCACCTCAGGAGTATGTTTTCGATGAATGATCGCGATGGCCTTCGTGGCTGTTTGATCGCGGCGCCGAGAAAAAATCAGACTGACAAGGTGATTGTCAGCAATCTTCAGTGTATAATTTTGAACGATATCAACTACCGCGTCGTGTCAATTGTTAAGGACCAGAGATTAACGAGCCAGCTCAGGCCGCGTCGGTGGCCACTGTGATATACTAAACTTCAAGCGTCAAACTTCAACAGTAGAGTCCTAGGATATCACTGGGAGATGCCACAGTCGAATCTGGTATCTGTTTCTTTTCCGCCAAACACGATCTGACATCAATTTAGACCCCGGACAGACACTGCAGTAGCTCATCAAGGCCGGCTTTCCAGCTCTCGTGTTGTTCAGGACAGTATTTCTTGACATGTTCGACAATGACACGATACATCTCTTGCAGGGCCCCTTCGGGCGACCAGTGACTCGGCGCCGTCTGCGTCATAAGCCAGCTTGGTAGGCTGGAAATCGCCCATGTGTTCAATCCACGCTACGGTTTGTCTCGAAATTAGCAGCTGAAAATCAGAAGTGGTGGGATAGGTGCACCAGGAATCCAGACATCGATATCTGTGAAGGACAGGAAGAGCCCGACGCAGCCGATCTCGGAGACATATGCAGGCGCGGGTGCGCCGATCTCGATGGGCTTCTGCCGTTCACATCCGTGGTTCAAAGCATCTTCAAAGTCAATGACGATTGGACGACCGTGGTAGCCCAAGTTTTTTTTTTCGACGTAAATCGCGATGTTCTATGCCTGCGTCGTGAATCGCAACGAGGGCATGGACGAGGTCGATCCTAAGGGTCATTCAGCATATATAGATACGAAACCGGGATAGCAACGCACTTGAACGCGGGCTGTACACGCGTGAGCATGTCTTTTACCTGCTCACCGCACTATGCCAGAAGAAGGCACCCCGCTGATCCTTTGTCGGTTTTTCCTACGAAGTATCCATGGCAAAGCGGGACATACTTGCCCTGTAGATGCCTAAGCTTGCCGTTGTACAAGGACGCTTCCTGCGAGACGAGAATCTCCGCAATCGTTCCAAAGCCAATCTTGCAGATGACGTCCAGGGACGCCTTGTCCGCCGCAAGAGTCAACTGGCCATGGTAGACGTCAATGCGACGGGGACTCCGGCTGTGTGCGGCTGCGTGAAGGTGCTTCGAGCTACGAAAGTTGATGTCCGACGGCGCAGATGCGTTAATATTACTCCGGAGGGTGTAGGTCTTAAGAGCGTCGCAGTCACAAGAAAAAAGAGACAGAAAGAGAGCCATAGGTTGGTGCGACGATGACGGGGAAGAAGTCGTTGCCCAGAAGACAATGGGCCACCCGTCCACGCCTCCGCAATTCACACATAACGGTGACATGCAGATCCTCCATTGTCCATATATATAAGTCATGAATCACGCATAAACAAAAAGATCTTACATCCATGCTCGGTGAAAGGCAGATGATGAGCATGGCGGGCGCTTGCCTGCACAACCAGCGCGGGCCGCCATGGGCCGTGGGCGCTACAAAGCGGCGGCGGCACCCATCGAGCCTGCGCGACTCTTTCTTCTCCAAGCCGTACTCTATAGTAGGACACATTCAACATTAAACCCCGACGCCGAGGCGAGTTTTGTCTTCTAGCTGGGTTGAACTCTCCTCAACCGCATCCACAGTAAAAGGTTGTCCAACAGACTTCTTCATCTCCTTCAACACGCGACTCGACGAAGTTGGCCGTGACCATTCCTGGAGTGGCATCATCTTGTACGTTCTGCGCCTCATATTAGAGGGCTAGCGACTGATTTCAAGACTTGAGAAGTAATTTACAGTTGTTATCAACAATGGGTAATGGAGTAGATGATGCATCTCAGTGCGTATCCCAGACAATCTCGATTATGTCTACTTAACCTCTCATAATACAGAGCAAGCGCTGCCAAATTTTGGTCAAATTTTGTCCAACCCCGTATCGCTCATACACAGGGACTATACGGCCGCAACCGACCGGAGGAGCTCACGCAGGCTTGCCGGATGATAGACGAAGAACTGGCCGCTATGCAATTGGCATTGTGCTCCTTGCGCACGCACCGCAACACTCTTGCTTCGATCTCTGGCCTACCCGTCGAGATTCTATCTCGGATACTGCAGCTTCATGCGGAAGACCAACCCCCATCGAAGCGAGACCTCGGGTGGATCCGAGTTACCCACGTCTGCAGGGTCTGGCGCGATGCAGCTCTACACCATCCTGCGCTCTGGGGCAATGTCACGACGGAGCTTGGCACACATTGGTTACAATTGATGCTGGATCGCGCAAAGTACGGGCCGTTGTCATACCGTCAAGTGAAATGTGGAAAGGACAGCAAAGACTTCCTCTCGCACGTTCTCCCAAATTTATTACCCCGCATCCGTTCCTTGTCCGCTGACGACACCTACGATGCCATTAATATCCTCGCACAACTCTTAACATCTTCGGCGCCAACACTCCACGCTTTGGAGCTAAGCGCATCTCCCTCCCGCTATCACAGTGTCGTTCTACCTGAAGATATTTTCAACAATGACTCCCCGATGCTCTGTCGGTTGCATCTCAAAGGCGCCCGTGTCTCATGGTCCGCGCCCATTCTTCGTGGCCTAACACATCTTCACATCGAAGAAGACGGGGATTACAATCATATGCGAGGTCCGGCGAGCAGTTTCTTCGAAGCTCTCAAGGGGTTATCTGCTCTTGAAACCCTATATCTTGCAAATACTTTGCCCAGAACAGAGTCCTCAGACAACAACCCCGCCGAGCTATCCCGCCTCCAGACTCTGACCTTGATTGACCGAGGCCCCTCGTGCAATTACGTCCTTGGGCACCTTGAAGTCCCTGCTTCATGTCGACTTGACATTCGATGCGATTATTATAACGAGTCAGAGCTCGAAGAATGCATACCCTTCCTATGTCGCAACTGGCCTGCAAGTATTGATCCATTTTACACATTATTCATCACCGACATCGACAAAAGAATGATGGGGCTCAAGCTTTGGCGGAGGAGCAATATTCACGATCCGACTATCCTCCATCCACCACTCGCTCCTGACCTATCCATTGGTGTATTCTGCCGTAATAACCCACATTATACAGTAGTGCCCATGAGAATCATGTGCAATACACTTCCACTCGACGACATCCATAGTATTCTTGTTGACTTCCGCCAGCCTCCGATGAACGCGGACGAATGGAATCGCTACTTCATGAACAATTGTCGTAAAGTTGACACTGTCTCTGTGAGCAAAGACCTAAAGGCCATTGGCCTTTCCAATGCACTCGCTATGAAGTACACCAACACATATTTGACGGCTTCCACATTGGATCACCTTTTTCTTCCGGATCTCAAGTTCATTTTGCTGCAATCGGTTGACCTAGGATGTCGGACAAGCTGGGATGATGAGAGAATTGACCAGGCTAGTGCTATCGTCAAGATGTTGGATATGCGTCGTACGAGGGGACGAGCAATTTCGGTCATCAGGATCGGAAAGGGATGCGTCATCAAAGCGGCGCAACTGAACGCGCTGAGGGACGTCGTGCACGTTGAATTGGACCCAGCTGCCACCCTAGAGATCTCCGAAGCTCCGGCAACTGGATCTGGCTGATGTGTTTGTGGGTCCCGGCTGTCGTAGATCGTTGCATTCACGATTACTTCGGAGGATTGGAAAGTGGGCAAAGTGGACAGGTAATTTTTGGTTTACTGTTCTATATGATTATCTGATTTTTTCTGTTGCTGACTGTGTACAGGAAGTCGGCTCAAGGGGCATCAACGTTTACGTCCGCCGCACGAAGGCCACATGGTCGGAGAATTGAACGAGGAATAGATCGAGCATGACCCAGTCAAAGTACCGTACTACTATGGGCGAATGGCACGAAGTGAGAAGTCGTTGTCCCGCCCGGGGTGCTTTTCATCTCAATAACTCTTCGCCGTCGACGTTGCTCTATTTTCGTAGTGATCGGAGCGTGAGCTTCCTTCCACCGTTCACCTTTGCATCCCTCATCTTCATGCGTCTGGGATCATGTTCCACGAGGCCATCGGCACCGAGGAATTCATCATGAGGCACAAGGAGACTCTCGAATTCCTGGAGCTCAGACGCTGCATGATGGCAGTCATAGAGATACCTTCGTGGTCCCGGGGCCAGGTCCAGGACTGGTTCTCCGCGGAGCTTGTGAAGTTGAAAAGTATCCTCTTTGTTCCCCTGCTTTGCTCTTGCTTTGCTCAACGATGGATATCATGTCTTATACAATCGTTCGTTCAATTTCATTACGCCACTTACACATATTCCTCGAGTCAGTTCAAAAATACTGTCCTGTTATAATTGTGGCAAGCGAATGGACCGCGCTCTAGCTTCCTCCAAAACCGCCAGACGCAGTCATGCTCATGCCATAGCAAGCGAAATACCCACTTGTCGTTCAATCGTCGCATGATAGGGATATCACTGGAAAATGCCGGAGTCAAATCGGGTACCTGTCTCTTTTCCATCAAACGATCACGAAATTCAACATGGGTTGAGATCCCATGCAGAAGATACAGCAATATTTCACCATGGCCCGCTTTCCAGCTCTCGTATTGTTCGGGATAAAATTTCTTGACATGTTCGACGATGACGCGATACGCCTCTTGGAGGGCCTTTTCGGAGGACCAGCGGCTCGGCGCCGTCTTCGCCAGAGCATATGCGTCATAAGCCAGCTTGATAGGCTGCCAATCACCCGTGTACTCAATGTACGCTATGATTGGTGTCAAAGTTAGCAGCCAAAAAGAAAGGGCGGAAGATGGGTGCACCAGGAGTCCAGACGTCAATATCTGTGAAGAACTGGAAGAGCTCAATGCAGCCGATCTCAGAGACCCAGGCAGGCGCGGGTGCGCCGATTTCGATGGGCTTCTGCCGTTCACAGTCATGTTCTATGGCGTCTTCGAGATGGATGATCATCGGGCGGCCATCTTGATCCAAGATATTTCGGTGAGCCAGGTCGCGGTGTTCCACACCAGCATCGTGGATCCCAACGAGTGCATCAACGAGACCAGTCCTAGTGACAGTGACATCTCAGCGCATGTAATCATTACTGTCCGGTTGGATACGTACTTGAAGGAAGGCTGCAGACGCACGAACATTTCTTTGATTGGCTCTCCACAGTATGCCAAGAGGATACAGCTCGTTGGTCCTTCGTCCGGTACGTCGCCTGCGAAGGACCCATAGCAAAGCGGAACACACGTGCCCTGCAGATGCTTGAGCTTGCCATAGTACAGAGAGGCTTCATGCAACACGCAGTCCTTTGCCCTCTTTCCGAAGCCGATCTTGCAGGTAACGTCAAGAGGGACGTGGTCTGGTGAGAAAACCAGCTGGCCGCGATAGGTGTCGGTCCGGAACCGTGCACTTTGCCGAATGCATTTCTCGCCTCGAAAGATGATGTCTGATGACCAGCGCGCAATGCCGTTCGGTTGGAGGGTGTACGTTTCGATAATTTCTTCTGAGTACGGCGTATCGCGAGTAGGGAGAGATAGAGTGAGAACCATGTTGATGCGATGATGGTGGGGAGGGAAAGATTGAACAGGTGAGATAAAGCTCGTCGAGGAGACAACAGACCACACCTCCATGATCCACACGTAACGGTGACATGCAAGACCCTTCTTTGTCCTCAGGCCGCGTTCCCAGCGCCTACATGAGTCACCTAAGGACAGTGCGATTATGCGTTCATGCTTGATGAAAGCTAAAAAGCGTGTCGTAGAACCTAGACACTGAGTGATCCTGACCTACGAAGCATTCGTCAGTAGATCAATAAGTCAGGCGATGGAGCTTGTCAGTCTTCGAAGTCCTGTAAGTAACTCGTAAATATGGGTGTTTAGAGCAACGTATTCCATTGCAGCAGTGGAACACATGCTGTGGGGAAATGGAGGTCGGCAACCAAGAAATGGAGGCAGCATTGCGACACGTCAAAAGCGTTGATATATGCATGTGTGTGGCGGCCATCTTGTTTCGAGTGAGGTCCTTTGCCCGCTACGTACGCATGTCCTGTACTTCATATAGTCGCCGGTACATGCGACAACGAGGAGAGAGCTGATATGAACTTGCGCACCGTTGGAAGAGCATGGCCACAGTGGGAATGGCAAACGCTACGATTGCGTCGAGAATTCATAAGAGTACCGACTTCTGACATAGTCGGAGTCAACTGGATACAAATCACCCGACTCCGGAGCGTGAATTCGACTCATAAACAGACTGGCCAGTTCGATCTCATAGCATAAGGGATAAAGTCAATCAAAATTTACGCTTGACATGGTCCCATCTAACCTCAGTCTTCTGCCTTAGCTCCTCAACTAGTTCCGGAGAAATTGAACAAGTGGTGATAGCTAGAGTTGGGTATGTCCCCGACACTTCAGCACGGAGAGAAAGCCAGTCCTTGAGATCCTGGTAAAAGACATTGCTGCTGATCTCCGGGAAAAGCGAGTCGAAATAGACGCTCCGCAACTCGAGGAACTTGAGACCGCTGAGAAAGAGCCTCGATTTGGTCAAGACGGTGTCTTTCTCGCTGCTGCCGGGCCCTCCATCGTCTATGGGTGTGCGTAACGCATCGCAGAAGGCAACAGCTGTGTCCCCATAGACACTGACGTTTTCGAGTCTTGTGTGCTGCAATGTTCTCATCAAATCGTGTGTCTCCCAAAGCCTTTGAGAGTTCGAGTCGTCGTTGATGATAAGTGTAGTTATGGAGTCCATCCATAGAGATTCGATAAGGGTCTTAAAGCCAATATGGGCCAAATTAGGGGATTCTGGTACATGGGCCAAGTTAGGGGATACTGGTATGCGGAATGTGAGGGTGAGATCGGGGTCGTCGCAGATGTCAACTGGACCTGGCGAAATTGCACTGCGCCAGAGATGCATGGTGTACAATGACTTCCAGCCATGTGTAGTGGATAGATACATAGTGAGAGGTGGTGGATGCTGGGCGTTTGCGTCGGTATGTGTCCTTATCGGATCTGCGATATCTTCGAGATGGTCGGCCGAAAGGCAGTCACAGTGTACGGCGACACGACACGACCGGGGGATTACTATGCGCTTCAAGATGTCGGCACAGTCGACCAGCGTGTCTGTGCTGGAGAAAGACAGCTTCTCCAAACGAGGAAGCTCCGCGCTGCATTCGCTTTGGAGCTGCTCGGGTCTAGTAGGTAGACGGTTTTCAAGCCATAGGGTCTGGAGATCTGGCATCGCACGGAGTGCACAGAAGAATTGACGATATGATATAGGTGTGATCTGTTCTGTGAATTGAAACTCAATGCGCAGATGGTGGAGACCGTGGAGAATGGGCGAGGACCATGGAATCTGGACGTTGGAAGACTCTAACCTGCGGAGCATGGGCGAAGTACTCGCGAATAGGCGATGCGGTAAGATAGGCTCATATTCGGGTTCGAAATTTGTTAGTTGGAGAGATTGTAAAACAGGGGCGGAAGAGTCGACCATGGAATCTAGGATGCTTGCTATGGGTTTTGCACAGTTAACGATTGACAGACGGCGAAGGCGGTAGAGCTGGTGTGGAATTATTCGCCTAGTGGCAGAAGCATCGCGTGGCAGCGGAGTAAGTGTGTCGGAGCTCTGGAAGTAAGATATCGGGGCAGACTTTGCGCGAACGAGCATTTCATCGATCCACTCCTCACCAAGCCTGTTCGTGAGACTACTCCAAAGACTAGGATGTTGGAGCGCTGTTTCTCGCCAGAACCTGCAAACATGCGTCACCCGAATCCAGCCTAGTCGGTGAGTTATTGCTGCTGGCAGCGGCTCATTTTCCATGTGGAAATGAAGAATTTGAGCTAGCACTTCTGCAGGGAGGACAGAAATGGCAGGGTAGAAGGCGTTCCGGCGCGTCAGAAGCGACGATATAGACATTCGCATGGCCGCCACTTCCTCGTCTATGTTCCGGCGGGCATGCTCGATGACTTCTAGGCTGTCACGACGAGATATTCCCTGAGTAGATGCTACTCTAGGCTGGATAAACCTGGTCCAAAATTCTTGGGGGCTACAGACAAACACAACTGTCATCAGCACTTCAAAAACGAGGACTTTGGGTTGATTTCGTATAAAATCCAAGTCATGTAAGTCACGTACTCACTCTGGGAAGGGTTCTTCTCCACCGTGCGGTATTTCTTTCCACCCTCTATTTCTTGAAGTCAAATGCATCATGTTCACCTATCGGGGTATGATCGTAGCAAGTTGCAGACCAAGAAAAGCGTGTGACTTGCAATTGCTGTGACTTGGAAGGCGCGAGGAATACGGTCACGCGTGACCGGGTTCAACTTGACTTTCGTTGATCTGGTAGGCTGGTCATGCTCAGAATTAATCTCTATCTTGTGCTCAACCAGCATCCTTGGATCATCGTCGGAGCCTGATGTGCCTCTTGTTCATAGATTCGGTTGGTAAGTCTCAAAATTTCTATCTTGTGATGAAGACCAGTCTAATCCTGTATATCTCTGTTTCAGACACGTGAACTTCGAAGCCATGATGTACGTTTACTTAATGAAGACCGCGTAGCTCACAAGTTGTATCCTGCTTTATCATTTGGGAAGAGATTGCGAGCCAGATGTTGCAAAGTATGTCTTCTCTTCCCTTCTGACTGCACACGTCGTGTCGCGCTTCCACGTCCACTCCCTCGGGCGGGGATGTCGCTCTCGCCATCATTTCCACATCTCATTCCCTCGTCTCCCTTGATCTCGGATCTTCTTACGGCATCACCGTGTTCACTTCCTCGTCTTGAGCCTAGGCCGACTGACGACTTGACGCGGCATCCAAATTGAGGGTGCGTGGCGCCGTGGGACTCAAAGCTCAAAGCGCGGCGCAAATCCGATTTCAGGCGCTTTTAGGCTGCTATCTAACACTGCGGCAGTCTCGTTGCGTCAAGTGGTACTTACTGCTGAACTCTTTGAAGACGATGACGACCACCCTGAGGCGCGTACTATCGTCATTGAACACTTCACTCGTGTGCCCGTGTTCAGACCAGTTGATATTCATCCTTTCAATTTGTGGACAGCCTTATCCGGCCCCGATTTCGATCTCAGGCTCTCGTTTTCCGTCTTCAATTGCGTGCTCGCTCACAATACATTGCACAACCGCAGCTTCTCATCACATAGAAGGGCAATATATAACGACGAACGGAGCGTGATTTCAATAACGCATCTCTCATCCTCCTCCAGGCTCCTCCCGCAGAATGCCCGCCCTCGTCCGCGACCCGATCCTCAACTCGCTCTCCGCTTACCCGTCCTACGAAAAAACACCACACATCGGCACACGCTTCCCCGATCCATCCGTTCAGCTTTCGCAATGGCTGAAGGCCGATAATGCCGATCAGCTTATCAAGGACCTAGCGACGCTCGTGTCGCACCGTGGCGTCGTCTTCTTTTCGAACCAGAGTCTCACTGTCGAGGAACAGCGGCTGCTTGGCACGCGTCTGGGAGAGCTTTCGGGCAAGCCTAAGTCCTCGACGCTGCATAAGCATCCTATCACGGAGGCGACACCAGAACTCGGTGCTGATATCTCTGTCATCTCGAGCGAGGGGTACGTCTCTGTCTGCTTCTCACACATATCTATGAACATTATCTCCTGTCTGCAGGGGAATTGCTCAGATTGATAGCAAGAAGATTCAGCGTGCGAGCAATGGCTGGCACGCAGATATCACGTTTGAGAAAGTTCCTTCTGATTATGCAGTGAGTGCCTCGCTAGTGCTGACGTGTCCATCATCTTACCGCGAAACAAGATTCTTAAGATGCACACGCTTCCACCTGGTAAGCAATTTCTAGTATAACGAAGTTAGTACTAACAGTTCCTAATCATTATCCTTCGCATGCGAATATAGCTGGAGGCGACACGTTATGGGCCAGTGGCTATGAAGCCTACGACCGCCTCTCGCCGGCCTTCAAGACCTGGCTGGAAGGTCTGCACGCCGTTCACGAGGGCAATTTCTTCATCGATGTGGGTCATAGTGTGTAGCACCTTGTTCCACCAGCGAACCTGACACATGCTCTCAGTACGCCAAGGCGACCGGTATTCCCGTTCAAGACCACCGTGGCTCCCCTGAGAACGTAGGCGAAGATCTCACGGCCGTACAGTGCGTGAACTCTTCTTCCCATGTGCGCCCGCGATCTGATATCGCAACAGTCCGGTCATCCGCACTAACCCCGTCACCGGCTTCAAAACGCTCTTCGTGAACAAAGGGTGCGCTGCTTCTTTCCCATCCGATCCGTGCCAGACGTGCTGACTTCAGCACAAAGCTTCACGCGCCGCATCGTTGAGCTCTCGCAGGAGGAGTCCGACCACGTCCTCGACTACCTCTTCCGACACGTCTCCGAGAACCACGACCTGCAGGTGCGCTTCCGCTGGCAGCCGAACGACATCGCGATCTGGGACAACCGATCGACGTACCACACTGCCACGTGCGTCCTTCTCTCTGTTGCTGCGCTATGTATCGCTGACACGTTGGAATTGCAGAAACGATTACGGCAGCGGCGCGCGGGCGGGGAACAGGGTCGTGAGCATCGGGGAGAAGCCGTTCTTCGATCCAAAGTCGAAGTCGCGGCGGGAGGCGCTTGGCATTGCGTACTAGGTATTTGGGTAGCTTGCGGTGTTAAAACTGTTTTGCGCAGGGTACAGATCAAGATCAAGTAGACTCTTTTCGGATACGGTTGAGGACCACCAGGCTGTATAACGGTATACCATGACTGTCGTCTTGTACAACACATTTTGTTATCGAACTTCGGGGTGACACGGCGACAAACCAGATATTGAAGCATTGCTATCCCTAGTCTATGATACATGATACGCAGAGGATATTCGTATGGTCTCCCGACTAATAGGGCCAGTGGAGATCTTCGTCGTATCTAGACGCGCGGTCTCTCTGCACGTCTTGGAAGTCATTCAACTACTGTATTGACGAAGTTCGTGCGGTGACTACATATCCTAACTCAACAATCGTAATTGTGGGCATATAATGATGGTACAAGAAGATGCCTACGCAGGGTACGATCAACTGTTCCGAATGGTCTTGCTGGCTTCTGATACATAACCCTTTGTCTTTCTGTGGCAGCCCCAACGAGTTTTGGACAACGTACATCCAACGTCGCATGAAATCTACTCTAGACATACTTCCTCGCAGAAATTCGGAGGCCAGGAGACACGCTTGCCAGAAGATAGACGAGGAAGTGGCTGCCATGCGCACGGTTATCTCGACGCTTCTGACGCATCGGAACGCGTCCTGCCCAGCCATCTCTGTCCTCCCCGCAGAAGTCCTAGGCCGCATCTTTCAATTTCACGCGGCAATTGAGCCACCACCTCCGCAATGTGGGTGTCGCACAGAACACTCTGCCTTTTTTCTCTGTCCTAGCGGTCAAGCGTGGCCAGCGAAGGCGAAATGTCAACTTGGCTGGATCCGGGCGACGCATGTTTGCAGATTCTGGCGCGAAACAGCTTTTCGCCATCCCGTGCTATGGAGCGAGATAGCTTACAGAATCGGCGAGAAGTGGACACACGAAATGCTCACTCGTGCGAAGTCAGCCCCCATATCTTATCACCAGTGCTCAAACGCTCGGGGCACCCCACCGGGCGATGTGCTCGCCAGCCGCCTCATTCCAAACCAGCTCGTCCGGCTTCGACACTTGTCCATCATCGACTATACAAAAACCATGCGCCCCATCATTCAATCCATGATCGACTCTCCTGCACCTAATCTAGAATCCTTACAATTGGAGGATGGTTCGCGCCGGGGGATCCGGCTACCCAGCTTGTTCGCAAATACTTCGCCCAAGCTCCGTCGGTTGGAATTGCTTGAAATCCGGGTCCCATGGTCCGCGCCGATTCTTCAAATCAGTAGAACGGTCGGGAGGGCTCAAGAGCTCCAAGAGAGCTCAAGCGCTTGGTGCTGGTTGAAGTTCCTTGAACTCACTTGCAAGCTACCGTGAAATTTGGTCATTTCCTAAAGAGGAGGACGTCGCTCAATTCCTATTTTGGGCATGACGGTCTCTCTTTTCAAGCGCTCTCAAGAGACCCTCAAGATGTTTAGCCCAACCAAGTAATATGTATCTGTCGACTGACTTCGGGCGACTCCGAAGTCCAACGACTTGTCTTGTAAGTTTGTATCCATTCGTCTCTCTTTACACCACTACCTGCTCTGACACAAAGGACCATGCCCACTGCATCCACGTTCCAACCTGCACCACACCCACACTACCACGAAGTGATACCCTCTTGCATTACAAGCGACTCCCGCATTGACGTGTCCGCTTCAGCACTGAGGGATCTCGCCACGTCATCCTGTGTCGTGCGCCTTTCGTAGGTCTGACCTCCTCTCCCGCATCTCCAAACAACTAATTTCTGATTTTATTCGCTGTGTACATGTAGATCAAACGAGAGGAGATGATGCGCGTGGCGCTCATCATCCATTTTCGTGTGCTGTCGCAGCGAAAAGCCAGGTACGTGTGTGTGTGGGTGCCCAGAGCAGTGTAGGCTTGCTGCCCAGCCGCAGCAGCTCCGAGCATCGTACAGGGCGCAAGCGTGCCGAGCGCTGCCGGCGGCGGCGGCGCGAGCAGGCCCTGGCCCATCGCGCAAGGTGCGCGTGGCGCGCCGCCACAGAAGTGGCGGTTCGACCGCGCACGGCGCTTTATGTGGAGTCATCATCTGGCGCTCTCCGCCTACGTGTTATCTCTGCGATCTGGATGTGCACGAGCAGCTGCCACAGGCGCAGCGACTGCGCATGCTGCACGACATATAGCTCGAGGTCCGCGGGTTACATCACCTGGCCGGTGACGAGGGCGGAACGCAACGTGCAGTGCGGCGTGATAAGGCTGGCATGCTCACTGTACCACCCACAGCACACCCTGTGACGCTGCGCAGCTACCTCGCTCATCCTGCGGCTTTTCGCACACTCTGCAGCACACACAAGGCGAGCACACGCATGTACTTAGATGCGTATGGTTTGGTGCCGATGCGCGGTGGTGAATCCGGGTGCATGGGCATAGTCTTTGTATCGTAGTGCAGTTTCTCTAGTGTATATACTGTAGTCTGTGTATTGTGAGAATAAAAATGTTTTCAAGTTACATCTTATCTCAAGACCTTCAAGACCCGCAAGAGCCCGCAAGACGGGCGGTGACGAGCTCTTCCGGATTTGGAAAGGTGTCTTGACAGCGCTTGCAAGCCCTTGCAAGGCGCGTTCAAGCTTGAATGCAACTATCCAGGACATAAGAGTCCTTGAACGCGCTTGGGCTCTTGAGCCTCTTGCAAGACGCTTCAAGGACTTGTCTGTTTTACTGATGTTCGCAGACTACACCATCTGCGAATCGAGTTGGGCTCGCCCGTACCGGCCGCACCTGACAAACTTGCCTTCACGGAGTACACACAGTTTTTTTCTACCCTCCAAGAAATGAAAGATCTCCGAACACTATTCCTTCAATACTGTCTCCCTGTCCGACCCAAGTCCCCCACGAACAATTACAGCGTAGATCTGCCTGATTTGGAAAGGCTATCCTTGATTGCGGACACGGCGGAATGCGTAGACGTGTTCAGGCGCATGACAGTTCCCCAGTCTTGTCGGGTCGTCATAGGCTGTGACGACTTCTCACTCGACCACTTTCAAGATATGAGAGGCCCACTCAAGTCGCACATGGGCGCCCAGGGTGATCAACCGACGCCGCTCTCTATGCGCCTAGCCCTTCAAGACAGGGGCCGCTCGGACTACCTCATCCATCTTTGGCGAAGTGTGCGCTCTCCACGCCCATTCGATATCTGCCCCGAACCCGATTTTTCTCTCTCAGTCTGCAAACCAGACCGCTGCCAGCTAGTCGTCTCTGGCCTAAAGACTCTGATGAATTATCTATGGGTGGACTCTATAAATACCCTTGTTGTCGACGAGGGTGAATTTGGTCGTTGGAAGGCCTGCGATCTCATAGGAGCGTTTCAAAACCTGAAGCTCGAAAACCTCAGTTTGTCTGGAGGCACCTTGTCATCCTTCTGCAACGCCCTTGCCACACCTATAGTCAAGGAAGGATCAAATCAATCTAAACAGAAGAAAACGCAGGTCAGTGCATTAACGATTGACAAGCTCTTTCTAGGAACGCTCAAGTTCGTCGAGCTGAGCAACGCCGACTTCAATCGGACACGGCCAGGCTTACCCCTTCACGAAGTGCTGAAGACCTGGCTTTCTCTTCGTCGTGAGGTCGGAGGGATACTCCCGACTTTATCGATCAAGAACTGTACTATCTCTTTGGATAATATCGAGGAACTGAAGGAGATGGTTAAGCTTGACTGGGACGAGATCGAGGTCGAGGAATATAATGCTTGAGGCCGGGACGAGGACTGGTTCGTCGTAGGCCCCGAGGCTGCTTTCGGGGACCACGGCGCTTCCAGGAATATGTTATTCTACTTTTATTTTTACAGTTCGCGCATTCAATGAAAAATTATGTCCAGTCTCTCGACACGACGCGCAGACGCGACCTGTCAGAACGCGAATGTGGCACGCACGACACGCGACTTTCTCAGGGTTGTCAAGTTCGACTGTGGCACTCCATGTCTTCAACCTGGTCAAAATTGCCTCAACCTTGTCCTCGCTGACGAACGTCCAGAAAATACCCGAGTTGCAAAAGAGATCAACATCCTTGAGATATGCTGACCGGACAAGAGGATGAGTACGTACTCCCAATAGCCTTAATCAATTAGCACGTAAAGTCGAGTTCTGATGCTTTTTTATCCGTAGTTCAGCCACGTTCTGGACGAGACTCATTCAATCTCGACTAGCTTCTACTCTAGGTGTATCTCATCGACACGAAACGGACATCATCGAGCACGCTCGTCGAAAGATAGACAAGGAAGCGGCCGCCATATACGCGGCCATATCATCGCTTTTGACGCATCGCAATGCGCTCTCCCTGATGTCCAGCCTTCCTGCCGAAATCTTAGCCCGTATCCTTCATTTCCACGCAGCTAATGAACCACCACCACAATGGGATACTTCAGAGCCTTTAGGTTGGATCCGAGCGACACATGTTTGCAGGTTCTGGCGGGAGACGGCCTTCCAGAATCCTTGTCTCTGGAGCGAAATCACGGATAGACTTGGGGAGAGGTGGATAGACGAGATGCTCGCGCGTGCGAAGTCGGCACCTATATCTTATTCCCAGCTCTCATATATGGTCACCAAGCCGGGCAATGTTGTCGCCAGTCGAGTTATACCCCACCAACTCTTGCGCCTCCGCCATCTCTCTATCATTGACAACACAAGCGCTATGTCAGCTATCGTAAAATTCATGACCGACTCTCCGGCGCCCATCTTGGAATCTTTTCAACTCTTACATCAAGGCATAAATGAAGGGCCTATCCTCCTGCCTGCGCCATTTGCGGGCCACTCGCCCATACTACGCAAGTTAGACCTGTTTCGCGTTCAAATTCCGTGGTTTTCACCGATTCTTCGCGGTCTTCATCACCTGACCATCAGACTAGTATCGTTAGAAGCAATTCCACACAACGTTCCGGTCCCCGAATACTACGACCAGTTCTACGCGGCGCTTGAACAAATGCCAGATCTTCGAACACTATGTCTAGAAAACTGCCTTCCTCAGGTTGCGCGACCCAGGCCGGCCGAACTCGAATATAGCATACGTCTTCCTTGCCTCGAAACACTATCTCTGCATAGTGCGGATACGGCGCAATGTGTCGATGTACTGATGCAGGTCACAATCCCCCAATCATGTCGTATCTCCATGGACTGCGACGACTTCTCACCCGGCCAATTCGGAGAGATCAGAGATCTGGTGATAGCACATACCGGCACGAACACAGATCACCCACCACCCCTCACCATATTCCTATCTATTGCAGACAATGAAAAGCTAATCTATATCGTCAATTTCTGGCGCACTGCACTCTCACCACGTCCGGTCGACATCTGTCCCGAACCAGATTTCTCCATTCGGATCTCTGGGCCAGATGAAGACGACTTGATCATACTCCTCCTCTCAGCTCTTTTGAGGAGCTTATGGATAGAGTCTATTCGCACTCTGATCATCGACTGTGATGACGTTTCTTGGAAAGCCTTCCAGTGGATCGAAGTCTTCCAGCGGTACACCGCACTCGAAAACGTTAGGGCGTACGGACATACGGCCGCTACTTTTTGCGACGCGCTGCGCATGCCTGTGAACAAAGCGAAGACAGGTCAATCTAAGGACGACGAGGATGTAAAAGACGTCTTCCTCGCCAAGCTCAAGCTTGTCGAGCTCAGGAGGGTAGATTTTGACTCGAACGATTATGACGAAGAGGACGATGACTTTCACGAGCAACTCAAGATGTGGCTTGCCCTTCGTCAGAAAGCAGCTGGGACCCTCCCGACGTTCGCTCTCAGAGGTTGTTCAATTTGTTCAGATCAAGTCGAGGAATTGGAGGAATTGATCGAAGTTGATTGGGACCTAGTGGACGAATTTTAGGGCGAAAAATAAGATCCAGCCTTATATGTTATAACTCTCTTGCTCTAGTGATATTGAAGGCTTTTGAATGTCCGTAGCTATGGTGGTTGATAAACGAAATTTGGTACGAGAGTCGTGCTCACGGTCGATTGAACGTTAACTTGCTTGTGCGTTTGAAAATATCTGTCTTGAAAAACGTCATATGTCAATGGCGGACCTCTCTGCAGCGATGCGAATCATCAGATACTGTAATTCTCGAACATGAAGAATGAATCTGACGACGGAATCTGTCTCAGCTGAGTGTCTGGCAAGGACTCGAAGGAAGGAAGGAAGGAAGTGACGTGACGCGACGCGTCAACGTCGCGACCGTGGCGCGCGCGTGACACACCGTACGCGTTCCTCCCTCAACAGGTCGCTCTGATTCAACTCTGATCAAGTTCCGACCTCTTTCGACTCGGAGACCGTCTGATTCTGGGCCAACATCTGTTCAGATATGTCTTTGGAACAAGACAATGCCCGTGCAGAGTGCGTGGCAACCGAATCAACAACCGAGGGCTTACGTGGTCTAATGACTTTTTTTCGCCTTGTACAGTCCGAAGAAGTTCTGGACAAGGTTCATTCAGCCTCGGATGACACAAATCCAAGGGCTATCTTACCGCGATGAGCCAGAAGTCATCGAGGCAGCTCGTCGGACGATAGACACAGAAGTCGCGGCCATGCGCGCGGCCATATCGTCGCTTTTGACGCGCCGCAATGCTCTTTCTCCGATATCCAGCCTTCCCGCAGAACTCTTGACCCATGTTTTCCGTTTTCACGCAGTCAACGAGCCACCTTCAGACCTGAACATTACGTCGAACCCTTTGGGATGGATCCGGGCAACGCATGTCTGTAGGTCCTGGCGTGAGACGGCCCTCCAAAATCCCTGCCTCTGGAGCGAAATCAGGGGCAGACTTGGCGAGAAGTGGATGGCTGAGATACTCAAACGTACGAAGTCGACGCCCATTTCTTACTCACAGGTTTCGTACCTGGGCAAGAGGCCCGGCAGCGTCATCGCTAGTCGCGTTTTACCCCATCAACTCTTCCGCATCCGCCATCTATCTATCACCGACCATACACACACTATGGCGGGTATTGTCCAGTCCCTCATTGGCACCCCCGCTCCCATTCTGGAATCTATACATCTATTTAAGACCGACATAGGAGGGCCTATCCTGCTGCCTGACCTATTTGCGGGCCACTCGCCTGCACTACGCCGGCTAGAAATGACTTGCATCCAGATTCCGTGGTCTGCACCCATTCTTCGCGGCCTTCACCATCTAAAAATCAAATCACCATGGTCGTCAGAACCAATTCTAGGCAGTATTTCCATTCCCGAATACTACAACCAGTTCTTCCTGGCGCTCAAAGCGATGCCACATCTCCGCACGCTAGATCTTGGGCACTGCCTGCCCGTCCGACCGGGGCAAATTGAAGCTGAGCTCAATGTCAACCTTCCTTGCCTCGAAGCGCTGTCGTTGCACAGTGAGGATACAGCAGAATGTGTCGATATATTGCAACACATTACAGTTCCCCGATCTTGTCGGGTCTTCGTAGCCTGCGACGAGTTCTCGCATATCCACTTGGAAGAGATCAGAGACTTGATTAAGGCACACACCAACGCAAACACAAATCATGCACCACCTCTCACCATCTTCATATCCATTCTAGATGATGATGACCCGGTCTTTACCATCAACTTTTGGCGCACTGCACGTTCTCCACATCTACTCGACATCTGCCCCGCACCAGATTTTTCCCTCCAGATCTCTAGGCCCGATGAAGATGACTTGATCATGGTCCTTTTGAAGGTGCTTGTGAGGAGCCTATGGATAGAGCCTATCAACTCTCTCATCGTCGGCGACCATAGCATCTCACTGGGGGCCTTCGAATGGATCGATATCTTCCACCCGTACAGTGCTCTCGAAAACGTCAGGGTGTTCGGAGCTACAGCCGTTACCTTCTCCGATGCGTTGGGAATGCCTGTAGAACAAGTGGAACATGATCAATATAAGGACGGTCAAGGCGCGAAGAATGTGTTGACCAAGAAACACATCTTTCTAAAAAGGCTTAAGTTCGTTGAGCTGAGGGCGCTCGATTTCAGCTCGGACGATGATGATGAAGGAGACTTTTACAAGGGCTTCAAAACGTGGATTAAAGCACGTAAGGGAGCAGCTGGCATGCTTCCGACGTTTGCTATTAGGGATTGTTCAATCTCTCCAGATCAAATCGAGGGGCTGAAGGAAATAGCTGAAATCGACTGGGACCTCATTGAGAAGCTCCGAGACACTGAATAAGGATTTACTAATTGTGTTGTTATTTTCTTGATCCACCGATGCCGATGGCTCCGAACAGTGTCCGTAATTTTGGTGGCTGGATAAGGTTCGACAAAGGGCTCCAGTTCACAATCGATAAAAATTGCTTGTTCATGTCATATATAGATGATGGTCTCATCCGCAATTGATTCGGATTTTCATACTGCAATGCGCGAATACAATATTATGACTGCACCTATCTAGCTTCGAGTCGGACGCGGCAGCTTGCCAGCATGCGCAAAGCATGAGTGACGCGACGCGTGCGTCTTCCTTCCTTCGCGCCACACACGCGTTTCTGCCTCGACTTGTCTCTCTGATTCGACTCTGGTCAGGTTTTAGCTCACTGATTGTCATAGTCTGACGGAAGGTCACTTGAGACATGTCCCTGGAACAAGACGATGCCCGTGCAGAGTACGTGACAACCGAATCAACGACCGAGTACTTAGGTGGTCTGATGTTTTTTTTTTCTCTTGTGCAGTCCGAAGGAGTTCTGGACAAGGTTCATTCAGCCTCGAGTGACACAAATTCAAGGTGTACTTCATCACGATGGGCCAGAGGTCATTGAGGCCGCTCGTCGGACGATAGACGCGGAGGTTGCTGCTATGCGTGTAGCTATATCGTCGCTCTTGACGCGCCGCAATACCCTCTCCCCCATTTCCAACCTCCCCGCAGAAGTCTTGGGCCTGATCCTTCACTTCGTCGCGGTAAACGAGCCGCCGCCCGAGTGGCAGCCAACACACCCTTTGGGCTGGATCCGGGCGACACATGTCTGCAGGTTCTGGCGCGAGACGGCCCTCCAGCTTCCCGGCCTCTGGAGCGAAATCACGGATCGACTTGGCGACAGGTGGACAGACGAGATGCTTGCTCGCGCGAAGTCGGCGCCCATCTCGTACTCGCAATTCTCCTACAAGACCGACACCAAGCCCGGCAATGTCGTCAGCAGGCGGGTCATACCCTGCCAGATCTCCCGTCTCCGCCATCTGTCGATTAGAGATAGAACAGACACGATGGACCTGATCATGGCCTCTGTTGTCGACTCTCCTGCGCCGATTTTGGAATCCCTGAACCTACAGCTGGAAGGGAAAAACGAACTGCGGCCTCTCGTACTCCCAGAGATGTTCGCGAACGATTCGCCCATGCTGCGCAGGCTGGAATTATCTCGCATTCAGGTTCCATGGTCCGCGCCGATTCTACGTGGGATCCATCATTTGAAGATGGAATTTCCGTGGTCATACCCGGTTCCAGATAATCCTTCCGTCGCCGGATATTATAATCAGTTTTTCGACGCCCTCAAAGAAATGCAGGACCTGCGGACGCTGCACCTCGCACATTGCTTCCCATGCAAGCCTCGCCGGGTCGTCGATAAATACGGCGTTAATCTTCCCCGCCTTGAATCCCTGTCTCTGAGAAGCGAGGACACCGAGGAGATCGTCCACATTCTGAAGCGGATGACGGTCCCCCAATCATGCCGAATCAGCCTATTCTGCGAAGACTTCGTGCCTCCCTTTTGGAGGGACATCAGAGATCTGGCGGAGGCGCATATGGCGACTAGCACAGACTTTCCGTCTCCTCTCACCATGTTCCTATCTATCACGGACGACGACAGCCCAGTATACATCCTCGATTTCTGGCGCAGCGCACGCACGCCCCGCCCCGTTGACATCTGCGCCGAGCCCGATTTTTCCCTTCGGATCCCCAGGCAGGAGTCTGGCTTCATTCTAAACGACCTGAAGCTTCTCAAGGATGCTCTGTGGATGGACTCTATCAGAACGCTGATCGTTCATGACAATGACATTTCGTGGGAGGCAAAGCAGTGGATCAGGATCTTCCGCCAGAATGATGCTCTCGAAAATGTCAGGGCGTCTGCACGTTTGGCCATGACCTTTTGTGATGCAATGCGCAAGTCTGTAAACCAAGCTCTAGAGGATGAAGATCAGGATCAAGAGTGGGAGGACGAAGATGACGAGGAGGAGAGCGATGAAGGTGACGAGGGGGAACATGAAGACGGGGAGCATGATGAAGACGGGAAGGAGAATGACGACGATGACGATGAGACGGAGGAAAGTGAAGACGAGGAGAACACACTAACAAAGGAGAACGTTTTCCTGAAAAACCTCAAATTCGTCGAATTGGAGGCACAGGACTTCGACGAGGAGCATTACGACGAAGACGACGACAGCGAAGATTGTTTCCAGGAGCACCTCAAGGCGTGGCTTTCCAGTCGGCGTGAAGCGATGAGCACGCTCCCGACTCTCGGAATCAAGAATTGCTACGTTGATCCCGCGCAGATCGAAGAGCTGAAGGAGATCACCAAGGTCGATTGGGACCTCAAAGAAAGGATCGAATTCCCTCTCGGCGGTCGAGGCTAGGGATACGGGCCATCGTGTTATTGTTCGTTCCCTTGAGCGGTATGTAAAAATACTTCAGGTCACTTCCTGAGCGGGCGGAGGATACCCCGTAACGTAGTTTCTGTAGGGCGAAGCACATCAGTGCGGCCAGGCCAATCCATACCAACAAGTTCTTACTATCTTTGGAGCATTGATAGACTCTCTCGACGAGGAGCCCGTATCGCTACGACGAACTGCAGTGTGTGGGCGTGTGTGGGCCCTGGCAAGCAAGTGTTGACTTAGCGATATTGTCCAATCGGACTCGCGCTGAGTCGTTGAGTGGATATCGAGCTGATCAGAGGCTGGAGAGCTTCAGTACCCATGACGAACACCTCGTCAAGTATCATGAATGATATCACGGAAAACGGCTCCTGGAGAAAGGCCGGTCAATGCCAAGAAGATAAATGAAGATAAATTTTGAATATGCGCCGAAATTGTCAACTTGGTTCTAGCCTCATGACTTCTTGTCGATTGTAACTACAAGGGAATTTCCGGTCGACGTAGATATTTGAGGCGATGTAGGATGATGGTCTATTATATTTTTATTTAATTAACGGGAAGCCGACCTAGAGACGAGCTGGCTAGTCAGCTATATGCGATTCGTGCGTGTCGATGAAAATCCAGCTGAAGGAATCCTACCCCCGTCTTACCGAAAGAAGGGCGGCACTAGCAGAACGCCGCCGAGATTCAAGTTCGGAGGATAGTGCATCCTGACGACGGTCAGGACATGGGGCGCGGATGATGGATACATTGATGAACAGCACTCGATATACGATAGGGACAGGATGCAAAAAGGCAAATGTCAGGAAATAGCCGGATAGGGGACGATATAGACCTATGGGTCAAAGAAAAAGAGAAGGTGGAAGAGCAAAGATAACGCGTCAGAGGGGCCTTCTCCCGGTACCGCCGACCTCTGCAGTGACGAGCTTAGACGATGAACGGGCAAGACAGGAGGGAGAGGACGTACGTTCTACCATCACATCGATCGTATCTATTATGAACAGCGCCATATGAGATCACCGCGAAAAGGGAATCAAGGGGACAACTGCTTACCGTTGTCGTCCATATCCAAAGACGCTGGTGTATCGTCGTCGTTTATTCGGCTGCCATCGTACAAAAATCTGCGATGGCCGTGCGATATAGCTCTGCCCGATGGTGAAGTCTCATAGATAATATCACTCACCGAATGCTGTTAACGTCTTTGCCAACCTTGGTCGCATAAGCGCCCTGCAGCTTGCTCAATTTCGTGTTGCGCTTGATTTTGAAGAAGACTTCTTCTCCGCTAGAGCTCACAACCTGCACACGCAGTACGCGGGCATAGATTGCAGGGTGCAGAGCGCAGCGATAATTAAAAATCGAAGGTGAGCAATTTGTGGCGCATTCGAAAGCACACGGCGGCATAAACACGCACCTTGACGTTGATCGGAGCGTTGCCGTCCTCAGCCTTCACCTCCTGAGTCTGCGTAGATTGTTGCTCCTCTTCAGACATGGTGATGCTTCTTTAGAGTTCCGTTTGAAGTTGCCGCTGTTGAGATGTCGTGTTCGGAGGGCAAATTATGCAGATCCTGCGTGATAATCGCTCTGAGTTCAGGGAACTACGCGTCTTTATGGTCGAGAATGTCAAGGACGAGCAGCAGGACAGACGAGGATGTCTTTGTCGACGGGCAAGTCTCGCGAGCAGGAGAGCCTCTCTTTGTTTGTCTTTGCTTGCTCCCTACATCATACTTGCTTAGGTCAGCAACCTACCTTGCTCTCATTTTCTCGCTCTCAGAACTTGCTTGACTTATAAGCAGCTTGTACAAGTTACGACTTCAGAACGAAAACCCTCAATATTTCTGGAACACGGTCAGAAATTATGACGGTAAATAGACCTCTTTTTCCTGCTATTTTTTTTAGCCCACAGGTACACCAAAAACGACCTCGCCACATCTATTTTGACTGCACCCTGGCACTGTCGACGCATACCGGTATGATGCATCCGAGCCAGACTCCAGAGCGATCTATAGCCTCATGGTCACCCCCGTTTCAATGCTGCGGACCGTGGACCTGACGCAGCGGGTCTTCGATGACGTTCGATGGGGTTGACTGTTGCCGGAAGAGGCAGCCGTTCTTCAAATGAGAGCCCTTTCGCAATCTCTCGTCTAGTTCACGAGCTACGATCCTCGAGTTTGTTTGGTGGGATGCCCTTGGGAACAATTCACCACGCGTCGACACTTCATGTGCAATGGCGACTTCATCCGCATCGCTTGACTGACAGTCTCCTTATCGTTACAGTTACCCTTTGACTGCTTCTTGGGCGCTTCCTCGCATCGCCTGACCGTGATATGGACGCTTATGGGTCCGGCCTGACTAGGCCTGACTCCCTGATTCCGAAATAACAAACAGAGGCGCCTGCAGCCACCCCGTGTCGACTGCGAGCCAACTGCGATCCGTCAAGTCGAGCCCAGAATACCTTCTTCGCCCATAGCCATACAGAGTCATTGTGGCTCATCGTCTTCCTGAGGATTACGGAGGCAGTTATGCTGCGTTGTCGAACTTCGCCCCCCTACAAAGCGTACACTGGGGTACCCGCCTCTTGCGCAGCACGACGGTGTTTTGCCTTGTGTTCTACCCGCAGCACCGGCGAAGATGCTTATAAGTGCTGTATCCGAAGATGAGTGGTCCCTGTCGCTCTCCCCATCTCGCTAGCAGCACCCGCTCGCGATGTCTGGAGACCCACTAAACTACACGTACTTTTCTTCTGCTACTCCGTCACCTACATGGTCGTGGGCTTCGGATACAGATCAACACCCTCCGCCTGCAATGCCTAATGGCATGCAAGGCTACACGCCCTCCACTTTCACTCCCTCACCTACGGTGCATGGGTTAGTTGATCCTAATGCGAATTTGCCTTCGCCTCCTTTCCTGGACATGGACATGTCTATGCCCGACGGTATTCCCGCCAGTTGGCTAGATGTCGGGTCCTTTCCCTCTCAAAACCCCGCTTGGGATGCCGACCAGGGTGGGACACACACCGAGAACGACGACGCGTCCCGCCGCAAGCGGCACACGTGCCCGTACTGTCTGCGTCGTACGAAACGCTCTCATTACTGCTCGGCGAAAGCGATGCTAACGACCGGTTCCGCGCAGAGATGACGCGTCGGCACAACTTGAAGGTCCATATGGAGACCCATCTCCCTAACCGCCCGCGGCTTTACGTGTGCCTCGAGCCTGGATGTTCAAGGCAGTATACGCGCAAACACGACCAGAAGCGCCATATGGCTACTCACCACGGCAGGCAGTCGGGCGCTGTGTCCGCGCGCGGGGGAGGCGCTTGAGCGCCGCCACGGCGTCGAGCACGTTGCCCGGAGGAGAAGAAACGGCATGAAATGATCCTTGAATGATTCTTGAGTTTCCGAATCGAAGTCAGGATGCCTCTTGCATGGTAAGTCCCGAGGCTCTCTGGTCAGTGTCGGTGGTCTGAGGTCTGACTACTCTCTTTTTTCAGCACAAGCAAGCGGAGGCCGATGTCTCAAAGTGTGCGATGTTTACATCCGTGTAAAGCGTGAATGAGTTCCTTGGATGTAAGCAGCCTACTTACGTTCTGAAGTTCCATGCTCACATCGCGTATACAGGAATGAAGTGAAACGTTGTCTTGTATCTGTTGTGTCGCTATGATTCCCATCTTGTACAGTATTCGTTATGATCATTCATGTGCATTTGTTCCTGGTCGACTGCGATGATAAGAAACCATATCTCAATGTGCCCAGGCAACGAATCGAACAGTGAGCAATTCTGCTCGATGGCTGACACGCGTTGCTTGGGTACTGACTGGCGTTCTGTAGCGCACGCGAAGCTCCAAAGCTGGCGTGGGCAGGTATTATGTGTATACGATACGGCACACTGCCTCGATTATCACTGTCCATGTTCAGGCAAAGTTACGAAGTGTAAGTTAATGAGTGGCTGGCGTGGGTATAATAAGTATAGCAACTGTCCGTGGAGATGTCACGACTTATGACGAGAACTTCAGAGAGAAAGACAGCCCCAGTAAGCATCTTTGACGTATGTAAATTAGACAGCATCACTCACGAAGAACTGGCGGCTCGATACCCCTTCCCGAATATCGCCGGTGGTCAAATTGTATTCGAAGAGGTCAACCACTGCATATCAAATGCGTAAACGCTTAGCGGCACCCATAGGAAGAGGTCGACCTACCATACGACCCCCCGTTGTTGAGATACTCTCCGTTCAAAACGAGGCTGCCATGATGCGTGCCGTTGAAGCCGCCAAACGGCGCGGCACGAGGTCCGATCCACGAGCCAGACGAGTCGTTCGTGTACAAGTTGTGGGGTGTACCCGTGAACGCACCGATCGCGAACGCCGCGTCGGTGCGGCAGGCGTTCGGGTCCCATACGAAGGAGATCTACAAATGGGCCGGGTCAGCTGAAAGCCTCCCAGAACAAACACGATGCCGGGCATACAACGGAGCCATCCTTCGCGTGGTTGTCGTCACCAATCTGCGTCCCGTTGTTAGTAATGGTGACGCTGTATACATGCGGGAGCAGGCTGTTGGGGCCGCGAGGATCCGTGCAGTCAAGGTCACGCTTGAGCGGGTTCGCCGTTGCGCCGATGGCCAACGCAGCGAGTGCAATAAATGCAGTGCGAATCATCCTGACTGTAAGACTTGGAGGCCGGGTGAGGAGCTTGATCACGTCGGGAAGGGTTCGAGAGGCGCGGGGTTGCAAAATGGTGCAGGATGCACGTCAATATTTATATTATAGGCCGTACCGCGCACGGCTCCGGCATGGTCTCATTCCGGACCATGCAGTGTTCGCTTTGATATCTGCTCATTGATGCGCTGTGTTCAGAGGGAAAACCGTAGTCAATGGGCGGGATGGACGCGCCGCGGTGTGAGTTCGTACGCCACGAATGCAATCTAGTTTTTTGATCGCATGATGGTCATTCAACTTTTTGAGAGAGGTCGAGAGGCTGCAGTAAGTAATCGCAAGCTCAATTGGGGCTGATGGCGCTATAATGCAGTGTTGTGAAGGTTTCGAAATGTCGAAGTCGAAATATACGCAGCATCACTTACCTGGACAACAGCACAACATGACACGGCGTAAGCTAAAAATAGGTCAGCTGATGGCTCCATGTCGGCGTGCTTAGCGCAGCCTGTCCTGCACTGATACTAAGGCTGGAGTAAAATATGTACCATACGGCGCAGACACTTCGGTTCATACATCTCTCGGAAGTCAGAGAGGATTGCGTGTTCAATATCAATGGTGGCGAGAGCAAAATGGCGAAAGATGAGTCGTCGGCCAGAGCATGCCGACGAGAGACTCTTGCTTCAATCTCATGATGCCGCTTAGCATAATGCTCGATTCCGCCGGATAAGACTAGAATCGCGCCTGTAAGTGCCAGCGTCGGCGAGGAAATGAAGTACATTACATGCTCTGGAATTAGAAGACATGCCTCGAAGAAGCCAGGTCTCGACTTTGGCGAAGGCAGAACCTTGACGGGCCGAATTAGAAGGCGAGACAAATCGTGTTGATCTTGAAACCACACTTCGACGTGATCCAGGATTGCCGGATGCGCCTCGCGCAAAGCGTAGTTGAAAGGCCGGTCAATAGTGACCCTGGGAGCACGTTTTTGAGCGTCGCATGCCAGCTCTGAGTCTACGTAAGTAGTATTAAAGAGGAGATGGCCGGGAGTATACACACTTCCCAGAGTGAACATCCTCGCCATTCTTAGCGTCCTCGGAGCTCGTGATCATGGGAAGGCCGTTGGGGGAATGTTGCGTGCATCAAGACTGCGGTGCTTGACGCCGGCTTCATGACTTGCACGGATCGCGTTGGAGGAAGGAAGGAAGTATATTCCGCAGCGGTCCCATCAACACCGTTTCTGACGTGACAAAGCATCAGTAACTTACGAAATGCAGGACGGACTCGATACTCACTCACCTGGATGCGGGATCTGTGCATCGCAAAACTTCCAGCGCGTCCTTCATCCGAGTCATCCGATGGCGCAGCCACAGATGTAGAGCACGTTCACGCCGTCCGGGTTGTTGAGGTAGATCTGAGCTTCGTTGTGAAGACGAGAGTGCGCTCTCTTGAGCAGATTTACAGACCACATCGGCTGGAGCATGATCCCTACCACACGCCGGCGTTCTCAGCCAGAGCTCGATTTGCCTGTACGTACGTACCTTAACATACTTACTTGCCTCGAAGACGAGTTAGACGACACCGCAGGAATACTATTCAGCTCCCTCTCGCTGAGTCGTGAAGCATGAACCCCAGAATGCGATGGTCCCTAGTCCAGTGTAGAGGCAGTTAAGACAGAATGAAAACAATAGATTTGCCACGACGACTCCTGACGACTCTGACTGGCGTTACGCGTAACCACCTGACCCGAGTGTTTGGCTCAGCAAGATGCAATACCGAATGCTTTCGTTCAGTGACAGACCTAAGCGCGACACAGTCGTAAGCTGGAGCCACGAAGTCGCAAGTCTACACGAAGCCGCGTCTGACGCGAGAGGAATAACTGGCTTAGCTGTATAGGGGACACGTATTGAGTTTGACGGCACAGCGTTGCGAGAATAGAAGTAAAACGGATATCCTATGAATGTTTGGCCTCATGTAAAATACAAATGTTCCGGTGGTATGAGAAACAAATCGTGAATAACCAAGCAGCCATGGACCACATCAGCAACCTTCTACAAGGGAAGGAGGGTCCGTCGCGGCGAGCGGTCCTTTGTCAGATATACCCTGTGGGGCCTCGTTCTTCGCGCCTGTGTGATTTGGGTCATAAACTAAGTGGCAGGGCAGTATGGCATATTACGCACCAATCTTCGCCATCCAAGCGTCATATTGCTCCGGATACCACAGCTTCGCATGCTTGATTATGGCGTGATATGCCTTCTGCAGCGCAAAGTCACGAGGCCAGTTAGGAGGGGCTTTCTCGGCAAGCTTGTGAGCGTCTTTGGCCAACTTTATGTCGTGGTATGTAGTGGCATAAATGATATAGCCTAAAACATGTGAATTGATCAGTGTACAAATGCGAGGACCCGCGGTTAGATACTGACTAGGCTTCCAGAATTTGAGATCGAGACAGAGCTCATATAGCTCTGGGCAGTTGAAACCGCCCCTCGGAGGTTCGATGGCGCCTCTGACCATAGGTAGCCCACGTTTACATACATGGTCCTGGGCCTCTTCGAAATCGATAATCACCGGACGGCCATTGTGGGAGAGGATGTTGCGTGCGTCAAGGTCTAGGTGCTCAACCCCGGCTTCGTGGATAGCATTGACCGAGTCAATGACAGCATCACTGGGAAGGAAGTATGAAATTCATGGACCACAACATGAACATCAGGCACTGACCTGAAAGTGGGATCAGCAAATTCGGGCATCCTCGTCAGCGGCTCACCGCAGAATTCCAGCACAAGACAGCTGGTGGAACCTTTTTCCGAATCGCCGATGAAGTGGCCGTAGATATGTGGTACGTATCTGCCTTGCAGATGCCTCAACTTGTCGAAGTAGACGTGTGCTTCATGCTTCTGACGCTGACGGGCGTGTCGTCCATAAGCAAACTTGCAGACAACCTGGGCTGAAGGGCTGTCTCGACCAGGAGTTAGAGTACCACGCCAGACTTCGACTCGTTCGTGCTCCTGAACGAGCTCACTAGCCTCAAAGGCAAGTTCGGACGATGAGCGAGTGTTCGGAGCGGCATCACGAAGCATGAACCTCAGGACACTAGCATCTTCGGTGTAGATTGGAGGGATGGAAATTGCCAGAGACATTTGACGCAGTAGAGGATAAGCAAGACCGCCTGGTGACGAATTCGCCTACCGCACGGACGGCTCTGAACAATAAAGACAGTATAACAATGGACTCTGGATCCTGGAGGTCGTTCGCTTTGAACTCGCTTGAGCGCTTGCCTGACGGATCGGGACGGGCCTGAGCGCTTAGGTCGTCAAGATTTCAACCACATATTTCGACTTGATTTCGACGCACTGTTCTTTATGTTCTGAGCTCGCTCTCACTGACAATATTCATCATGCTGCATCCATCTTCACTGATGATTTCGTTACGACTCAGCAAACGACTTTGGCGAGCGACCTCGAAGGCGCTCAGACACCCGGTAGGATACGTCCATCTGATCATGACTGACATTTGGAATGCTAGGACAATGCCTATCATTTGTGGTATATATTTGAATGAACATCATCGACTGGACACTGACCTTCTGCTCGCAGAGATGTAATGAGGCCTTGCTCTCCCCACAACTATCTGTGCTCATATCCGTATCATCTGCAGCGATACGAGTGGACCAGCTGCAAACACAAAGCGCCCTTCTATAACGTCACCGCGTGTCCACACGCATATGGACATACGATTAGTCTCTGGGGCCGACTCTTTTCTTTTCGAGGTGGCCGCTGACTCTAACGAGGGTCTGCCTTCAGAAAGCATTGTAAGCGGCACATGTCGACTGCGACAGGGCTGCGGTCCCAGTCATTGTGACCTTCAGTGCCATGTACAGCTAAACCACTCAAATGACATTGCTTCTCCCGGTCGCGACGACTTCTGCTGCGTTATCCGCACATCACTTCCTATCGAGGCGACGGCGAGAAGCCATGCGTTCTACCCCGCAGCTCGCAGCCGACTTCGAGTTCTCCGTAGCAGGTGTTCTTGAGTAGCCCAAGGCAGTATATAAGCCCAACGTTCAAAGCCATCCATCTGCACTGCTTACCCTAACAGATTCGCTTGCGGTAGCATCGAGTGCGGTTGTGTCGATGCCTCCGCCGGAATAGTGCTCTCATTCTCTATGCCGTACGTGCTCCTTCTCATGATGAATGACTCCGTCCCTTCTGACTAGCTGTACACGAGCACCTGAACACCGCCGCCCTTCGCCCCCTTTTTCGACCTTAGCCTGGACGCAGTACCCGAGCTCGAAGCTCTTATTGTTTCCGATATATGATTTTCATCTTTATCGACTTGTCATTGCTTACCGACTGACGCGTGTGACAAGGTTCACTCGTGCACACAATCTGCACGCACGTACGCACCCGCCGGATGTGCCAGGGGCCCATATGTCCCGTGTTGGGATGTCGCAGGCAATTCTTCCGCAAGCAGGATTTACGACGTCGTGCCGCTGCGATCCATGGTGGACAATCCTCGCCCACTGCGGCCGCGAATTCCACGAACGGGCCAGCTGTGGAACGAATTGATCGAGAGACGGTGAGTTCCAAGCCCGTACAGCTAGTCTCAAGATTTAACGTCTGTCATCTAGACCTGTTTGACGTCTGGGCTTTACTGCTGCATGCGAGGATGACGGTGGTCTTGTGAGAGTTTCGAGATGCAGATGAGAATTATCAGTTTCCAGGGTTGCTCTCAGCGACGTTTACAACGGCGACCGTGGCATCAGTTCATAATCTATTTCACCCTTTCACGACGATCTCTGCGCAGCGCTATCCATCTTATCGAGACGATAGCAGGAAGCTCGATATGCATGCATGTGTTCCCTCACGCTCGCCGCCTGCTTCGAATCCAGGCGCGGCATGTTCCTTGAGTGCCACGGGTACGATTTAATTCCAGCGAACCGGGTCGACCGTCAGTGTCGATGAGCATATGAGGACGACCGCTTCGTGTCAAGAATGCGCAAGAGTTGAAGTGTCAGGTGAGTCTTATTTGCATGGCTCTGGCTATTAAATAACGGGATTCCGATAGTGCCTGCATCTCCGCCAAGGCAGATTCTGACTGGAAGGCAGACCAATGATCGAGAGAACAGAAGCTATCGCGTCTTCAGGCGCATGCAAAAAGAGTTCTCGTCAACATGGCACTGCTGCAATGTGAATACAATGGGTATCCTGCATTTAGCTTGTCTGCTATCGAGTACAAATGCAGGATTCCAATGGGTATGAAAAGCACATCATCACACATTAGCAGTCACCCATAGGCGTACCGAGGGGCGCTGTTGCCAGTGGTCCTTTGTCAGACGCGCTCGGAGTAGTTTGTTTCAAGGCATCTGTGGGTCGCGTGTCAATCACAACGGTAGAGCGTGAGGACTAAAAACTTACCCATCTTCGCGACCCAGGCGTCGTACTGCTCTGGATACCATGCCTTGGCATGTTTGATAACTGCGTGATATGCAGTTTGCAATGCATAGTCCTTAGGCCAATGAGCGGGAGCGGTCGCAGCCAGTTTATGAACATCGCTAGCTAATGCCACGTCCTTGTATGTCCGAGCATATACGATGTAGCCTAGACCACACGGGAAAAAATATGATAGAAAAATGGGTAGATCATGGTTGACAGACGTACCAGGCTTCCAAAAATTAGAGCTGCGACAGAGCTCGTATAACTCGGAGCAGCTGAAATCGTCAAACGGTGGCTCCGTGGCATCTTTGACCATTGCCATCCCGCGCGTGCATTGGTGGTCACGGGCCTTGTCGAAATCGATAAGTATCGGGCGGCCATTGTAGTTGAGAATGTTGCGCGGGTCAAGATCACGGTGCTTGACACCGGCTTTGTGAATCGCATCGATCGCGTCAATAACAGCATCTCTGACAGGAAGGCGGGAGTTTTGAGCGCGCTGCTCAGTGTGAACGATGATAATTACTGACCTAAAAGCAGGGTCGACGTATTGCAGCATCCTATATAGAGGTTCGCCGAAGTATTCCAACACAAGACAGCCCGTGGGACCCTCTTTGGTGTCTCCGATGAAATATCCATAGGAGCGTGGTATGAATTTGCCTTGAAGACCCTTCAGCTTGCCAAGATATAGTCGTGCTTCGTTCTCGAGTCCATCCAAGGCGCGCCTACCATAAGCAAGCTTGCAGACCACGTCATTTGGGAGTCCATCCTTTCCTGGAGTCAACGTGCCACGGAAGATCTCGACTCGACCATGGTCCCGAATGAACTTACTAGCCTCGAAAAGAAGTTCAGTAGATAAGGACGCATTAGGGTCGGAATCACGAAGCGCAAACTTCAGGACACGGGCATCGTAAGTCCACAATTCAGGTATGGTGATAGCGAGAGACATGAGATGAGGCAAGATGAAGCTTGCCTCGACGGTCTTTTGTTTGTCCTTGAGCACTCGCCTAACGGGCTGGGCCGGGCCTGAGCGCTTAGCTCGTCCAAATTTCCGACTTGCTACTCATTTTCTGAGCTCGCTCTCGCTCACAATATTGCTGCATCATCTTTTGTTCTTTCTGGCGCTACTTGTATCTATGTTCCAGCTTCCCTAGTCGAAATCACGCCGTGGCATCTGCTTGTGATTTGGATGCACGCCATTCCATGTGGAGTTCAGTGAATATCATTCGGACCTTAGTATAGTACCAGTAAGGACGATAGTAATACAGCAATATCGTGAGCGAGATCAAATAGAACAGGAACAAGTTAACTTAAAAGCTGCGCTTCGTTAATAACACACGGTACTGACGGCACTCGAGGAAACCTGCCGCGCCTAGATTCGGAGCAGGCAGTGAGCATGAGGGAACACATACAATGTACATGCAAGTCGATCTTCCTGCTATCGTCTCGATAAGAAATGGATATCATCGTGAGCGGGAGAAGGAGGTTATTTGGTGATGTTGTTGTCGTGGATATGTCGCAAAGCAACCTAGGACACTCGTAATCCTAATCTGCATCTCGGCATTATCACAACTCCACCGCCATCCTCGCATGCAGCAGTAAAGCCTGGACGTCAAGCAGGTCTAGACGTCATAAGTAGGTATTGAGACTAACTGTACGGGCTTGGAACCCACCGTCTTCAATCAATCCGTTCTACAGCAGGCCCATTCATGGAGTTTACGGTGGGCGAGATTTGTCCACTATGCATCGCAGTAGCGTAGCGTTGCACATCATGCTTGCGGGAGAACCGCTTGCTACATCCCGCTGTGGGACACACATAGGACCTCGACGCGTCCGGCGCGCGTGCACGCCTGTGCAGATTGTATGCAGGAGCGAACCCTGCCACAAGTATAAGTCAGAAAGGGATAGCGGTGACAACTCCATAAAGATAGAAAAAATCATAGCTCGGAAGTAAGAACGCCTTCGTAATCGGGAATTGTGCCAACACTCATGTCGAAAATGGGGGCCATGTGCGTCCTGAGGCGGCGATGCTTAGAGCACACGCGAACATCTGGTCAGAAGGGACAGAGTCATTCGTCATAAGCAAGCACGTACGGCATATAGAATGAGAGCATGATTGCGGCGGTGGCATCGACACAACCGCACTCAATGCCACCGCAAGCTAAATCTGTTCGGTGAGTAGTGCAGATGGTTGGCCTTGAGCGTTGGGCTTATATACCGCCTCCGGCTGCTCAAGAACACCAGCTGCGGAGAACTCGACGTTGGCTGCGAGCTGCGGGGAAGAACGCATGGCCTCTCACTGTCGCCTCGATAGGAAGCGATGTGCGGATAACGCAGCAACAGATGTCGTCGCGAGCGGGAGAAGCAATGTCATTCGAGTGGTTTAGCTGTACGCGGCACAGAAGGTCTGCAATTACTGGGACCGCAGCCCTGTCGCAGTCGACATGTGCCGCCTACAATGCTTTCTTGAGACAGAGACCCTCGTTAGAGTCAGCGGCCACCTCGAAAAGATAAGACCGTCCCCGAAGAATCGATGCCCGCACGTGTGTGGACATGCGGCGACGTTATAGCGGTCAAGGAAGGGTGACTTCATTTGCAGCTGGCCCAATCATGTTACTGAAGAGGACACGGGTCTATGTGCACATGAGTGTAGAAAGAATACATACATACATACATACATGCCCAACATCCCATAAAGATAATCCTGATCAGCCCTTAGGGCTTCGTAACATCTTTACGAGCAGAGCTAGAGTGCCCAGTTGATGGCGTTGATTCGAATAGATGTGTCGCAAATCCGAGCTATGCGTGTTTGAGATTGGCCTAGCTGTTAGTCATAGAGATGAAACGTATCCCACCGGCTGTTTGAGCCCTTCGAGGCCCGCTCGACAAAGTCGTTTGCTACATAGGTTCCAACAAAATCGTTAGTGGAGATGACGCACCGTGGTATCTGCTTGTAATTTCTGCCAGACGCCTTTCTACGCGGGTTTCTATGAGCACCCTTTTGATCTTGGTACAGCACCAGAAAGAACCAACGAGATACAGCACTGTGAACATGAGCAAGCTCAGAACAAGAGCTCTGAGCGGCAGCAAGTCGGAATCTTGACCGCTAAGCGCTCAGGCCCGTCCCGGTCCGCCGGGCACGCGTGCGAGGCGACCTCCACCATGGAGGTCCATTGTTACCGTCTGTCTTCATTGTCTAGAGTCGCTCGTGCAATAGGATAACTCGTCACTAGGCGGTCATGGTTATCTCATGCTTGCTGATCAAATGTCTCTGTCAGTCTCGCATTTTTCGGCGTCCGTTGTTCTCTCTGGCGTATTGAAGCCTGCGTTCAGTCCGTCCCTCCCTGCCCTCTTTCTCTTGTCACCATCGCTGCTATGTCACTTTCTGTCTCCATTCCTCCCTTCTACACCGAAGATGTCAGCCAACTGAGCTTCGTACTTCGGAATTCCGTCCCAAATGCTCCCGCCTCGCCTCATCTTGCTTTTGAGGCCAGTGAACGCCTTCATCTGCGCGAGGACGCCGAGCTCTGGCGGGGCACACTGAGCCCCGGGAAGGATGGTTCTCCAGCTGATGTTGTCTGCAAATTCACTTATGGACGAGACGGTCTTGAGCGTCAGGAGCATGAAGCGCACATCTACGACAAGCTAGAGCATCTGCAAGGCAAATGTGTGCCATATCGTTATGGTCACTTTATTGGCGATTCTGCCGAAGGTTCCACCAGCTGTTTAGTGCTTGAGTACTGCGGTGAATCGTTGTCGAGGATGCTCCAATGTGACGATCCCACTTTCAGGTCAGTATCAAACCCTCATAGCATGGGCCGTGAATCTCATGCCTTCTTAGGGATGCTATCATCGACGCAGTCAATGCCATTCATGAAGCAGGTGTTGAGCATCTCGATCTCGAGGCGCGCAACATTCTCAACGACAACGGCCGTCCGGTGATCATTGATTTCGAAGTGGCCCAGGATCACGTATGTGAACGCGGGCTGCCTATGGTCAGAGGCGCCATCCAGCCTTCGTGGCACCTCTTCAACTGTCCCGAGCTGTACCACCTCTGCCGGAACTCCAACTTTTGGAGACCTAGTCTGTTCATCGACCGTGCTTTACGTATCTTGACACTGATCGACTTTTGTGCTCTAGGTCGCATTCTGTTTGCGACTGCTTATCACGACATAGAATTGGCCAAAGACGCCCACAAGCTTGCTGCAAGGGCTCCTCGTAGTTGGCCACCCGATTTTGCTTTGCAAAAGGCATATCACGCAATAATCAAGCATGCGAAGGTGTGGTATCCGGAGCAATACGAGCCTTGGATCGCAAATATAAGTGAGTCTTATTTCTTCATACTGCGTCTGTCCTTTTGTGACGCAATCTTTGCAGATGCCAACAAGGCCTCACAGACTGCACCTGACAAGGATTCGGCGGCAGCGGCCGTCGGCATGCCTGCGGACGGCTGCTAGAACCTTTTTCTGTCTGCTCAACATCTGTGTGTATCCTACCAACTGGACCAGGGTACCATTGTGCCCGTTGCCGTGCTACGTTGATTCAGAGATGTGCCACGAAACCGAGGTATCTCTGTTCATTATCACCTTATCCGTCATTCATGGAGAGAACGTAATATCATACCGAGTGTTTGATCACCTTCGAGACAGGTCGACAGACCGTTTGCTATGTTCTAACTTCCAGTTGGAATCACGCTGTGCACGTATCTGCTTGTAATTGCTGCTAGGCGCACACCGCTCCATGTGGAACTCCCTGAATATCATTCAGACCTGAGTATAGTGCCAGTGAGGACGAAGGCAATACAGCAATGAGTTGTGAGCAAGATCTAACTCAGGAAAAGAACAAGTTCACTAACAACGATCGGAAATCTGAACGGGCTAAGCGCTCAGGCCCGGGGCGGCCCGTCAGGCGAGCGCTCGAGGACGAGCAAGAGACTGTCACGGTCGAGGCGAGCTTCGTCCTGCTTCATCTCATGTCTCTCGCTATCACCATACCCGAATTGTGGACTTACGATGCCCGTGTATCGAAGTTTACACTTCGTGATTCCGACCCTCACGCGTCTCTATCAACTCTATTTTTTTTCGAGGCCAATAAGTTCATTCGGGACCATGGTCGAGCTGAGCTTTTCCGTGGCACGTTGACTCCGGGAAAGGACGGACTCCCAAATGACGTGGTCTGCAAACTTGCGTATGGTAGACGCGCCTTGGATGGACTCGAGAACGAAGCACGGCTATATCTTGGCAAGCTGAAGGGTCTCCAAGGCAAATGCATACCACGCTCCTATGGATATTTCATCGGAGACACCAGAGAAGGTCCCACGGGCTGTCTTGTGCTGAAATACTTCGGCGAGCCACTATACAAAATGCTGCAATACATTGACCCCGCTTTTAGGTCAGCACTTCAGTACTTATAATCGCTCATACTGAGCAGGACACTTGAAACTCACGTCTTCCTCTCAGAGATGCTGTCATCGACGCGGTCGACGCGATTCACAAAGCCGGTGTCAAGCACCGTGATCTTTACCCGCACAACATCCTCAACTACAACGGCCGTCCGATACTTATCGATTTTGAAAAAGACCGTGACCACCAATGCACACGCGGGATGCCAATGGTCAAAGATGCCAGAGAGCCGCCGTTTGACGATTTCAGCTGCTCCGAGCTATATGAGCTCTGCCGCAGCTCCAACTTCTGGAAGCCTCGTATGTCCATCAAATATCACCCATGCAGTTCTTGACCGTAAATCTCTTCGTGCGGTTTAGGCTACATCCTATATGCTAGGATATACAAGGACGTAGCATTGGCTAGCGATGTCCATAAACTGGCTGCGACCGCTCCTGCTCATTGGCCTAAGGACTACGCTTTGCGACAAGCATATGACGCAATTATCGATCATGCCAAGGAATGGTATCCGGACCACTACGACGCCTGGGTCGCGAAGATGGGTAGGTTGTGCTTGTGTCCTTCATGTTCTATCATTGTTTTTTGACCCGTGACCCACAGGTGCTCTGAAACAAATCGCTCCGAGCGCGTCTGACAAAGGACCACTAGCAACAGCGCCCCTCGGTACGCCTGTGGGTGACTGCTGATGTGTGATTGACACGCCTTTGGCTCGAAAAATAAATGCATTCTAGAGTTATCATGTCCCTTGCGATATTGCCACGCATTGCTGTTGTCCTCGGCCGGTTAATGAAATTTATCATCCGCATACAAACTTGAGTGCTGTATCGAACAATTTCCGGACGTTTGAATAGTGAGTACTGAGCAGCGCAGCGAACCAAGGCGAGTGCTCGTTGTTCCAATATGATAAACAACTGTATAAGATGCTTGGTCAAGGAACCAGCCCATGGCGGGGCGACAATGTCGACTCTTCCTGACGCTGACCACTCGAGTGATTATATCCCAAGCTTGCGATTCTCTAAATTACACGAATAATTATGCTGCACCACTTAACAGCCAACGGAGTCCATCCTTGCGGTCCTGAAGATACTCTTTGCCCAGCTTGATCTGCGCAAACGCCGTATGGAACCCATGCGGGACTCCAGGATAACTGAAAACGTCCGTCAATTCAAGAGCCCATCGTCGTGAAATGCCGCCTACGCACACGTGAAGTCTCGTCCGAACCCCAGCTTCACTAAGCAACTTCTCGTACAAAAGTGCCTCGTCCCGCAGAGGGTCCAGGCCACAGATTTGAAACACCGCGGGCGCGACACGCGCGTGTTTAGGATGGAGCAAGGGCCAGGTATTGATGTCGTTTTCGTCTGGCTTCCAAAAGTCTTGGGAGATATATGTGAGCACCCATTAACGGTACAGTGAGAAAGTCCGAGCGCACCGTAGAACTCGAGGACCGCACGCTTATCTAGAAAGCCGGTGGGTATGGGCATGTCCATCGAAAGCAGCTCTGCTTTGTACCTACATCGAGAGAATCACTTATGGTGAGATCGTTACGTGGGGAACCTTGAAAGTGGTCACTTGTCAGGCACGTTCCGCGGATGGATAATGGCAGGTATCTGTAGAAGCTGGCCAGTCAAAGGTCGTCCCTCGAAGAAAGGATCATCTATGGTGCGGAGGGCCAGACTTGCTGAGGCGTTGCCTCCAGCAGACGTCCCTCCAACGATAAAGCCTTTGGATAGGTCTGCAGAAAGAAGCGTCGCGTGTTCAGCAGCCTTCGTGCAAGATAATTAATTAATTAATACTTGTAAGCCACAAGCGCTTAGCGTAACTCACCCATTTCAGCCCCGTGTAACAGTCATTTTGCGGGATCGGCCAAGGAAATTCAGGCGCATGCCTGTGGTGTGAGCACATTCAGACATATACTGATACAGGGATCCGTCAGTTCGCGGCACATACCGATAACCCACGTTCACGACAGAGACTTGCTGCTCCACGCAGACCTGTCTCAGCCAAAGGTCGTCGTGCTCCAGGTTTCCCACAGTATAGCCTTGAAGAGATTTGAGATCACATGAATAAATAGATGAAATCCAAAAAGGACAAACCTCCACCATGGTAATTGACGAGGAGAGGGAAGGAACCGGCGCTCCCTCCAGCAGGTGTGGGGACCATGCATCGCACGGTGATCTCACCACCGGCAACAGGCACCTTGTGCTCCTCGACGCGGAGTGCAGATTCTAAGCAGCTTTAATGATCTGTGCTTCAGACGAAGTAAAAAAACGGGAGGCTCACCTGGAGGAAACAGAGCTTTGTCTCGTTCGTTCACCATCTTCGTCATGGTGTCGAAACGCTGCCGCATCTCTACAACGTTGTCTGCAGGGTCAGGCCTCGGCGCAAGCGCAGAAGCCTTCGCAAACTCTGGATCGATAATGGAAAAGTGGGAATACCGGGACATCGCGAAATCTGCAGGGATATGCCAATGAGTAGCAGCTGCAGACCCCGTTAGCTTGTGCTATTTGAATGTGTGTTGAGGCCGAGGCTTTCTCAGCAGTTTCAAGACCTTGGGAACAAGATCCGCTCAAAAAGGGAACTTGTCTGTTCGATATCAGTAAGTCGGTCAGGATATATGATGATAAATAATCATTGGCATGAGCTGGCGCCGTGGGCCGCCCGGATAAGGACCCTCAGTACGTGGACATGTCAGGCGCATCGTCGCATTTATTTTTGGCAGTGGCGCTTCACGAGAGGAATTGAGACAATATCTATCTAGATAAAGTATTAGTGAGAAACGTAGAGCAAGGATAACGTTATTTATCACCTTATATTACGGCACATCAGCCCGTGCTGCGAACGAGAGTGAAATGGCTGTCTGCAAGTCAGCATCTACACGACTCGCGGGCGCTCGGGATGCTTTCCTAGCGCACATGTAATGAAGCCATCAGGGCTAACATCGCCGCAATATTTCTCAATGGATATCTTATCTTGAAGCATATCACGCTGATGGAGTTAGTGCCGATGGAACTGGCGCCGTCAACAAAGCCTTCCTGACTCCTGCACACAGGCTTTGAGTCGCAATGGATAAAAATAGCACTACTATACACCACTCACTCGCCTCGGCCAGCCAAGCCTTGTATCGTTCGGGATACCACGCCTTGACATGGTCTACGATGGCCCGGTATGCCTCATCCAAAGCACGTTCGGGGGTCCAGAAAGAAGGAGCTTTCTCAGCAAGTTTGCGCGCATCACTAGCTAGCGAAATGTCAAAGTATAAGGTGGCGTATCTGATATACCCTGCAGCGCACGAGGTGTTCAGATATGTCAGAATCCCAGATGTGACTAAACTGACTGGTCTTCCAGAAATGGGAGCTTCGGGCAAGCCACTGTAGCTCGTCACAATTGAACTCGTCCGAATAGGGCTCGATGGCACCTTTGACCATGGGCTTCTTGCGCTCGCAGACGTGATCTTCAGCAGCTTCGAAGTCGATAATCATAGGGCGGCCGTTGTGGTCCAGAATGTTATCCTCTATTAAATCACAGTGTCGGACACCGGCATCGTGAATAGCCTCGACAGCTGCCACTACAGCATCTCTGGCAATCCATGATGTTCAAAACCATTTACTCTTGATAAATGAGTAAGGGACTAACCTGAACGCGGGATCGACAAATTTGAGCATCTGAACGACAGGCTCGCCGCAGTATTCCAGCACGAGACAGCCTGTCGGTCCTTCCTCTGTGTCGCCAATGAAGTAGCCATGGCACTTTGGAACATACACTTCTTGTAAATGCTTGAGCTTGCCGAGGTACAATCGTGCTTCGTTGTCAAGTCCTTCGAGGGCGCGTCTCCCATAGGCGAATTTGCACACAGCATCGACAGAAGGGCTGTTCGGAGAAGAGTGCACTAGTATTTTGCCTCGGTAAACATTGACTCGATTGTTCTCGTGAATCAGATTGCTGCCTTCAAAGACAAGTTCATTTGAGGGAGAGGCGTTTGCATCGGCGCCACGGAGGATAACTGTGACGAGACGGCGATCTCCAGTGTAGACCAGCGGAATAGAAACTGCGAGAGACATGCCTATCATAGAAGATGGTCGAGAGATGATAGTGGTAGTTCGCTTAAGCTTTAAAACATCCTTAGCTGAGAGAATAACAGAAGAACAAAGACGTTCGAACAAAGGCTGCCACCTTCCCCTATCTAACCGCCGACCCGAGCGCTTGGCTCACGACAATGATAAACACGTGCCTCTCAAACCCTCAGATTTCGACCAGTGCAGCCTCTTCGTCTTGTAACTATTCTCAACCACGGACTACTATATTTTGTATGTCTTGTTGTCATCATCACACAATCAGAACATTATCTTTATAACTTATCCAAACTGCGTGTCTCCTAGCCGCCGGGCTCGACAACAGAAAGACCACCATGTCTTCACCGCCAAACGAGCTGCTTGTCGATCTGCACGTCAAGTCCATCCAGACCCTCAGTGAAGTGCGCCCTGACATGTTCAGTTGCTTCTGATTCTGATGCTAAAGGCAACACAGAACAAGGATGATCTTATCTACCACCTTACGGCGCATCTGCGGATCAACGCCGTCTACTGGGCTCTCACCGCCCTCTGCCTCATGAGCCACAAAGATGCTCTGAATCGAGAAGTGATGATTGAGTACGTTATGAGCTGCTGGGATGATGAGGCAGGTCGGTTTTTCATTGCATTTACTATCAGGCCGCGCGCTGACATACACACCTTGCAGGAGGCTTCGGAGCGCACACGGGCCATGACGCACATCTGCACTCAACGCTGAGCGCAATCCAGATCCTGGTCATGCAAGACGCACTTGACCGCGTCGACATTCCGCGCGTCGTGGAATGTGAGCACGCCCTAAACTGTCTCCTTGGGCCATTGCTCACGAACGCTAACGTCTGCCCCTCTTAGTTATCCTCTCACTACAGCAGCCCTCAGGCGTCTTCGCAGGCGACAGATGGGGTGAAGTCGACACGCGCTTTCTCTACTGCGCGATCTCCGCGCTCTCCTTGCTGTCTTATCTCGACCATCCATCCGTCGCCGAAAGGCAGGTCAAGGAGAAAGCAGTCGACTACATCTCGAAATGCCGCAATTTTGATGGAGGCTTCGGAAACGTCATCGGCGCGGAGAGCCATGCCGGCCAGGGTAGGTTTCTGCCTTTGATAATATTCTGTCTCAGAGACAGATGTCCGCGGATGTCCTGACGATGCGTTCTACTTCTAGTCTTCGTGTGCGTATGCGCGCTTGCGATACTCGATCGACTGGACGTGATCGACGAGAAGCTGCTTGGCTGGTGGCTCGCCGAGCGCCAGCTCCCCAATGGCGGTCTGAATGGCCGCCCAGAGAAGCTCGAGGACGTGCGTATCCTTCCAGAAATCGCTCATGAGTGAAGTTGATTGACGCCGACGGCTTCTGCCAGGTCTGCTATAGTTTCTGGGTCCTCTCAGCGATGTCGGTCTTGAACAAGCTGACATGGATCGACTCCGACGCACTGATCGCCTTCATCCTGTCTGCGCAGGTCTGTCTATATTCGACCCGCACGGTTCGAATTATATCTGATCGATCGTGCCATTTAGGATCCAGATGCTGGCGGCATCGCCGATCGCCCAGGTGACGTCGCGGACGTCTTCCACACCCACTTCGGTATTGCGGGTCTTTCGCTCCTTGGCTATCCCGGCCTCGAGGATCTCGACCCCGTGTATTGTATGCCGGCGAAAGTCATCGAGGCGAAGGGGCTTAGAAAGGGATGGAAGGCTCTGCCGCGGCGGAGCAGTTGAAGATGGTCAATACGGGGATCGGGAATTAAATTGGGTAGTGTGGTAATCTGCATGCATACCCTGTGTATTGGTATTTTCGGCATGTTGTCTTGATATGCAGCTATCTCCGTGGAGCCGTTGATTTGTTGTGATTTTAGGTCCCTGTCTTGACGGTTCACATTCGTGGGCAGGCGTTATTGTGGAAAGGTATGGTGCATCCTCTAACACAATAGCAGAAGCAATTCAGATGACTTCGAACTGACAACCCATAATTATCAGATTACATGTACAGAGTGGACACTCCTAGGTGGTTCAAACTTGCTATGCTTAGGAAGCGTCAAAGATCAAATAAGACGCGCGAGGCAGTGCACCTTCTCGACATCCCGGCCCCCATACTTCAGCATCCCTGTGAAGATCCCACGTCAAATTTCACCAACGGCATCGATAAACACATGAAGCCCGTCACCGATAGGTCATATGACAGATTCTGTAGCCCACATTGGCGGTATCCCCCCCACTTCTACTGCTCGAACCGACACCACGACAGACTCAACTCCACGACCTTCCTCTCCCCCGTTGGTTGCCCCGTCGGGGCTGTGGTAAGGCTGTGGGCCCAATGCACGATTGATTCTCACATCGGCGTGGTTATGACGTTCCATGGCGCATTCCGGCTTCCTTGCGCCGCACACGCTCCTCATGCTTCTGGCGTGGCTGGGTATAAATAGCAGGCTTTCGGGATTCATACGGGCGTCTGCATCGACGAAGTTCAACGCTCACTGGATTCGGCTTGCGACTTCTGGATCATTCAGCACGACTTCACGACCATGTACAAGCTAGCGATCTTCGCGGTGTCTTTGTTGAGCGTTTTGGGTGAAGGTATGGCGTATATGCATTGACATGACGCGTACTAGGCATGACTGACGCAAGCGTGCCCTTTTCGGCCTTGATGTCAAGCAGTGGCTAGTCTCGTCCCACCTCACCTGCAGAATCGACAGGCGACTTCTGAATCCGTGAGTGCTATCATAGCCGTCCCAAGTCCATCCACAGTTCACTCACCCTGATGTCGTGTGCAGATCACAGTGCCGCTGACCCCACCGATTCCCATCTCCCATTTCTCGCCTCTTCCATCGGGCTTCAGCCCACCGGTCAGCGGGACTCTTGCCTCGTCCTCCCCGACTCTGACCGTCCCGAGCGGCACGCCCACCGCGAGCGGCACCGGCACCGGCACCACGACCATAACCGGAACCGGAACGCCCTCAACCACCGCTGCACAATCGGGCCCAACGACGAGCACGATCCTAGTGACGACCTCAGCGACGAGCCCTGCGAGCACCACCCCGGCGGTAACGACGACGCTGTCCACGCACAGTACCACTCCCAGCGTCTCGTCACCATCGCCGTCGCCTTCGACGACGAGTGGTGCGAGCGGCGGCGTGAGCGTCCGTGCGTCGTTGGGGAGTGCCGCTCTGGCAGGGGCCGCTGCCGTGGCGGGTATGCTCTTGGCTTGATGGTGCTCGTGATATAGAGGGGATGAAGGGGATGCAGACAGGGAAGGGGTTGAGTGCTTTTGATGTTGGACTACATATTGGACTATTGGACATTGACGCGTTGACGTAACACGAGCGATACGGATGTGATGGCTGTATCCACCATATCAGTTAGAGGGCGCAGCATCCGTAGGCTAGATGGCACTCACCGAAAACATTTCGAATAGATGACACCGTATTCAAGGATTTGCCGCAATATAGACGGGACATATGGTGATAAGGGAATATCATAGCCGACCTGATCTTTCGGATGACTTGCTAGCGGCTGTAGAGAACTCCTTCTAGCAGACTCTCGCTTTACACAACACAAGAGCAGCAAAGGCCGCCTTCTACAAGTCGAAAATCCGCGAGAGGCTTGTTGAATATGTAGTTCCAAATGGTTACACCAGCCTTTCAAAATCCATTCCCAGATTCATCGGACAGAGTCGAGCAGTAAAGGCGGCGTTGTACTTACTCTGTGTTGAGAAGATGCGCGAAAGCGCCAATGAAACTCAAGGATCTGGATAATCTCCACATCGTCGTAAGTACGCAGTGTTCTGGAGTACGTACATACGACCGGGATTTGACGGATGCATCCATCAGCTCTGGACCGATGCTGCGCAGTCCAGCTCGGTCAGTCTCGGACGTCGGCTTCTGGAATTGTTCACTGGAACGAAATCAGAACCAGAGATAGGACGCATAAGATGGGCCTTGTTCAACCGAAATTCGTTGGACAGGAGAGTTTCCTGCTACAGGTCAATATCTTGACATAAACAGTGTACGGAATAACTTTGGGAAAGCTTCAATCAAAGGCTATAACGCAATTTCGGGGCTCAGTTACTTACTGAGTGTGAATGACCTGTGTCACCGACATAAAGAGTTTGAGCAAGCTGGACCAAAGCTGGACGTTCAAGTTACACCGTCACGCGTCATGCACGGAGTGCCCTTCTTCGCTCTCCTCATTCTCTTCGCGGTCTTCTCCATGCCCCGCATATATCCCCTCATCGTGATCCCAAACAACTTTTTGAATAACCTCGCCCAGTCGCCGCACACATTCGTCCGTAATCGAGCACTGATTGATCCGAAGACGTTCGAGCCTATTATCGGCACCCTCGACGACATTCTCGCTGGATACGATACCGGCCTTAGTGATTTCCTCGCTCTTGCCGGAATGTTCATCGTCCATAAGATCTTGGCGTTGTAAGAACCAGGACGCGAATAGGATGATGAAGCGAGTATGACCGTTTTCGTCCTCGGTGTCAGCAAGCAAGTCAGCATTGGACACCTTAAGTGACCTCAGATGCCTGAAGAACAATTGCTCGGCGGTCCGGGCATTCCCTGGGCTTCCGTCCCATGGGCGAACGAGTGCCCTACTGAAATGCTCCACGCTCCGACCCTTCACAGAGACATGGTCGACATTCCTGCATCTTCCAAACATGTTGATCCATGTCCCAGACGACCAATCGTTACGGTAGCTGAGAAGGACCTCGAGAACGCGCAGATCGTCTAGCGGAAGCACATTGCAAAGGTTTTCCAAAGACTGCAGGTAATAACTTGGTGATGAGGGGAAGTGGATGCTGATAAATGGCTTCCCAGTCGATTCGTCTCTGGTGTTGTAAGTACGCCAAAGGTGCATGCAAACCGTCAGAGAATGGGCATAGGGTGGAATGCACGATATGACAAGAGTGCGTAGACATGGCACTGCGTGCCTGTCGAAGAAACGGACGAGGCCATCGATCGGCTGTGGGTCGCCAGTGTCGCAGTTGAGAACGACAGAACAGGATGCCGGGATCGTGAGGTGTTGGAGGACGTCGGAACACACTGCGAGCGTGTCGGCCAACGATAGTAGTTCCAAGCAAGGTAGGTTCAAGGGGAGACGATCCGTCTTGTGATGGAGCCTCGAGGGAATGCAATGAGCAAGATCAAGTGTCTGTAGGGCAGGCATGCGAGCAAGGGCATCAAAAAGCTGATCGTATTGCAAAGCAGGATCTGTTGATACCAGATGGCCGTCTTCTGATGTTAATGGCGCGACGACACCATCCCACGGAGAGACTTGCAAATGGGTCAAGTTGCGGAAGATAGGCCCAGACCACGAGAATAACATTCCTTGTAGCATGATGCGGCGAAGAGAGGGCGTATTGCCTGCAAAAATTTTGAAGGGTAGTATTGCAGCTTCCCCGATACTACACAGCTCTAAAGTTTCCAAGATGAGAGCTGGAGAAGTGAGTGACTGGCAAGTCTCTTGGAGGTCGATCCATGGCGCCGCTAGACTGAGTTCGCGCGTATGCAAGGCATGTTCGGTGATGAAAACAGACTCTTCCGAATCGTAGCACGACAGATTGATTGCCAGAGGAGCAGATTTCGCGCGAGCCACCATCACCCTCCGCCATGGCAGGGTTAACTTAAGATTGATGTTTACCCAAAGGCTAGGATGTAGCAGGGCGACGTCGCGCCAGTGTCTGCAGACATGGGTCGTGGCACGGATCCATCCACGACCGGGCCGGCTCCACTCTAAAGGCGGGGAAGTTGCAACGATGATCTGAAAAACATGCGCGAGGACCTCGGCGGGCAGACTGGATATGGGCGATAGAGCGTTGCGGCGCGTGCGTAGGCTGCACATAGCAAGATCCATAGCGGCCAGTTCATTATCGAGGATCTGACGAGCATCTTTCACAATGTTTGATGAGTCTAGAGGAGAGACGGATTGGATATGAGCTATGCGAGGTTGGACGAATCGCCACCAAAAGTCCTGCGGACTATATGCGTCGTCAGAAGAGGCGAAAAAAAAAACATGGGTAAATCGTCACAGACTTGGAAAGCCCATGCTGCGATGTAATGGCCATATAGTTCGACACTCCAGTAGCGTGAAGCACTGGACTTAACTGCCTGTCGTACTTGAAATTGCTGTTGTTCTTTTGTAGAGGGTCACTTCGAGTCTGTATTATAGTGAGGCAGTGAGTCAGTACGTGCACCTAGAGGCCACAAGCTGAGCCTATTTCGAAGCATTACAGGCTTACGACTTGTAAATTCAACGACCGAGTCGAAGGAAACAGTTACTGGTGCAAATTGACGATGTGGGTCAAATGTAGGAAGTGCAGAAGATGGTGGCGAGCTTCAGAGCCCGTCGTCGGCATCGGCCGCGGCCTTACACGTCCGCGACCACTGATTTGCAAAGATTACTTCGTGAACAGGTTCACTCGGGAAGCGCCGGCTGCGCCGGCTGAAACCTTGCGTGGATACAGTCGAGAGGCTTGCTCATAAGTAGCTTTCTGCCTGTCTGATGCTGAGCAAGATAGAAAATAGTTCGAACATCCCAGGCCCTCAAAGCACTCAATGGTGAGTTTAATAGGGTTCTGGACCCTTGTCTTTTTTTAAAAAAATATTTTTAAAAAAAGGTGACAATATTTGGTGTTCCTGCTTGCTACGAAGGTGGCATGGTTGCAGCAGATTGGTGGAGATAATACTTAAATTAATATGAACTGGGTGGTGTGTGATTGATAACAATGTCTACGAGTGTCTCTGTAGTTGAGATACACGAGTATTTATTTACAACTTACAGGTAGAGTGTTCGTCGAACGTTGAACTGCCCAACGCGATCCTGACGCGGCTCGTGATGTGTCATTGTGACTTGTCACGTCACTTGTAACTCACGTCACGACTATCCTATTCCTCAATTGTCAGCACGCACTACGGTTCTAAAGTTACATAAATGCTCGTGAATAGCCTTAGAATGCACATTGTGAGAAGAAATTCTACATACTCCTCGTGCTTTGGTGCGATAGTACATATGTCACGTTCAGGTGTGACAGAGTGACGTTACTGGGCACGTGTCAGTCGGTGCCTGGTAATTTCGGGGGTGAGAGAAACCCTGCTCCACGCAAGGTAACAATGTCTAGCACGGGGCATGCTGGTGCGTTTGACAAAAATGTAGGTCCTTGGATTTATTTCCAGCATGAATCTGTGCCCACCGCCATTATTGACAGTATCCCACGTCGTCCGGTTATTGTCACTATATGCTATCCTCTAGAAAGCTCGATTATAGACGAATTAATTCGGTGGTACGATGATTGAGTTTCTATCTGCTCCACCACTATAGTATAGACTATAGTGCTCCGTCAACTCTTACGTGCGAGACCAAACATGAACGTTCATTTATTTAAGCATGCTTCCAAGAGCGACGGAGCGCCAGCCCGGCGTGTCTTAATAATGCTTCGATGAACGATCCCTGTTGTGCATTGAGTGCTTTCCGTCCAGTATGGTGCCGCGTTTCTAGCTCAAAGATGGATCTAATTATATACTCACTATGTATGCTGCTGAAATAGATTGAGGTGCGTTACTATGAATTATATATTGTAATTGTGTTCATTTTCGCTGGCGTCCTCCCATATCCCCTCACACCGATCCCACACAAGATTTTGAACGACTGGCTTCAGCTGCTCCACGTGCTCTGCCGTGACGGAGCATTCCGTAATCCAAAGTCGCTCGAGCCTGTTATCGATGTGCCCGACCACGTCCCGGCGAGGCATGTTGTGATCCTGATTGATGTCTTGCCCGTCTTCGGCGACTCCGCTATATTTACCATCGTTGTCGACGTCCTCGTCCATGCCATTCTCATCAGAATTATTCTCCCTGAAGCCTTCGCTACCGCCGAGGCCTGCGTTCAGAATATCTTCGCGTAGGATCAGCCAGGATTTTAGTGAGCTGATCCAGGGACGACCGCTGCCTTCGAGATCGCAAAGGAGGTCAGCGGCGCACACCTCAAGCGATTTGAGACGCCTGAAGAACAGGTGCTGCCCCGCTGACAAGAACCCATCATCTGCAGAAACCGTCCCTTCTGCCGGGAGAGTAAGTGCCTTGCAAAGCTGCATCCTGCTAGAGCCTTGAACAGAGAGATGCTCCACGCGCGTGCATCTCCCAAATATGTTGATCCATGTCTCAGCCGGCCAAACGATGTCGGAATCGGATTCAATTTTCAGGGTGCGTAGATCCTCTAGCGGAAGCACGGAAAGAAGCCGTTTTAAGTCGTCCAAGGGGTCGGAAGAAGGAGGCAGCTGGACGCTGATGAAAGGCTCCTCCGTGGGACGGCATCCCATGCATGCTTCAGAAAATGCTGAGGGTCCGCACGTCCGCCAGAGATCGACCTCAAACCACCCAGAATCGTCCACGGCAGTATGATAGATGAATAGGATGAGGAGAGGTGGCATATCGCGTCCATTTTTTCCCATCTCACCGAACTCCCTGGAAACGGTCCCGCCGGTATGGCACAACCCCGGACTCCCACTCCCTTATGCCACAGTGATTGAGAAGGACCGCGAGGCGGCTCTCAAGGCAGAAGCCGACTGCACGGACATCATCCGAGTTTACTCGGATGGATCTGCACACGGTGGTGGAGTCGGCGCAGCCGCGGTGCTTCTCCGCGAAGGTCGCGCGCCGCGCAAGCTCTGGTATCACATTGGTCCAGACACGGAGCATACCGTGTTCGAAGCTGAACTGGCTGCAGCTCTACTGGCCATAGAGCTCATTCGCACGGAGTCGAACACATCTAAGCCCACGTCAATTGCCGTGGATAATCAGGCTGCGATTCATGCACTTCGGTGCGCGAAACCAAAGCCTGGTCATCACCTGGCGGCGGCCTTCCGACGAGCAGCGCAACAGCTGAAGCATCAGCGTCGGGGGCGAGGCTACAGTCTGAAGATCCGATGGATCGCGGGGCATGAAGGCTGTGAGGGGAATGAAATGGCCGACGTCGCTGCAAAAGAGGCTGCTGATGGCACGAGCAGTTCAAACGAGTCTCTCCCGGCATACCTGCGGCGCGCTCTTCCGGCGAGCATCTCCTCGGCGAAACAAGCGCATTTGAGCGCGCTACGCACCCGGTGGGAATCGGAGTGGAGGGCAGATGCCCGCTGTCTCCGGATGACGCAGCTCGATGCTAAGCTACCTGGGAAGTCTTTCATGTCGCTTCTTTCCAAAGCTGACGGTCTTCGTCGTGCCGGCAAAACGGTCATAACAAGGGACCACGCGCCGCAGGCAGCGAAAAAAGTGGCAAGGGAGGGTGGACGGGACCGACGGCAAAAGGTGGCAAGGGACGGTCTGCCGTGGGTCCACCGCCAGAGGTCCTGCCGGCGATTCTCCATCACGAACCCTCGCGAACCGCTGTTCGAGCTCGTCGAGGCGCCGAAGCCAACCCCTGGGATCTCGACAGTGGTCGCGTCCAAGGATGTGGTGCATGAGGCAAGGGGGATGCGGGATGTTAATCCGGGACAGGGGGTTAGGTAGTTAGTTAGGGTGTGGGTTGCCTTACCAGAAATATTGACCATACAAATGTAAACCCACCTTAGGGTTAGCTCTCGACATATCTGAAGTGCACAGCTCACGCCTGACATTGAGGTATGGCAAACTTGTTGTCATTAGTGGCGGGTAGTCTAACAAGTGATCTAAACCACAGACGGCCATCAGAGGATGATGATGATGAATATATGCAGGCATCCGATCAGAGCGAAGCCGAGAGCAGCGACGAAGAGTATGGTACACTCCAAGACGAGGATGCTGATAACATGGTGGACGGTGAGCGCCACAGTGGAGATGCCATAGAACGTGAAGATAACGAGATAGATGAAGACTCGATGGGTTCATTGCCCGCGCCGGGTGCAGTGGCAGGGTTGGGCGCAGTTGATGATGGTAACACGGAAGTCGGGCCAGGGTGACTGGTAGGACAGACATAGGTGAGAGAGTTGGCCCAGTTGATCATGAATTTTCAGACATACAAGACCCGGTGGTTTCTACCGCTGCTAATCCCACTGCCGTCGCAATTGAAGCCCAAGTAGTTGAAGCCGTGGATCCCGGGGGGGTCGAACGCAATGGAACTGGCCCTGCCGTCGACTTCGTTAATTGGTCAGCCTCAGCGAAAGTGAAAGGGAAGAGATCTTACCGAGATAAAGAACTGCATTTGCAGGGAGCGTGCAGAAGCTGGAGCGCACGACGTCGTCGAATGTGGAAAGCCTGGCTGCGAAACTCGATGGGTGAGTGCTAGTAAGGGGTACGGGAGATAAGAGTTCAACAGTCTTATCTTATCAATTTCCATATTTGGACATGTGCCTGATTACATACATACTTAGTCCGACTGTATGACCCACTACCAGAAAATTCGACCATATGTTTTCTTTTAACATCCCGCATCCCCCTTGGCATGAGGCCCGGGATCTCGAAGTAGCAGTAACTAGAATCAAAGTGTTTTGGCTCTGGTTCAGCGGTGTGGCGCACGTACGGCGCGGCACGGCGGCACACACATATTCGACCGAGTACAGAGGCAGGCCAGTCTCTCCAAAGCCAGGTCGATGACCTGAAGGAGGAGCTGCGCCGAGTCCGGATGCATATCCAGCGTCAGGAAGAGGATGTCAGTGCACAGCAGCATCGCATGGAGGGTCAGATGCAAGACCTCCAGTTGGGCTACAATGCACTGAAGGACCAGATCCCCACCCTCGCCGCAAGGCATGAGACCGTCAGCACATAGTCCCGGTTGGTTGGTCTTATTTACTCTCTATTTAGTCCAGCATTCCTCGTCCATTCCATCCGTGTCTTCATTGTTGCTGTATACGCAGGTAGTCCGCATCTGTCAGTCTGCATTTGAGCTTGAGAAGTATCATAAATCAATGTAGTTTCTTGTATTTGGTCTTCAGTATGCCTGTGGACGTGTTTAGAAATCAGGATGGTAATCCGAGTCCGGTGAGTCAAGGAATGCCCGGATCTGATTTGACGAGTCCGAGTCCGAGAGAGTCGGTTAAAGTGCATGTTAGTCCGAGAACGTAGCAGTCCGCAAGTGCTGGAACAATTAATCCGAGACCTGGTAATCCGGCTGAACCGAAAACCGAAACCGGATCCGGATCCGGATTTGGCGATGAGTCCGGATGGTGTAGTCCGGGTCCGGGTCCGTTAATCCGGATGGGGGCAAACCGAGACGAGCTCGACCGTAATTTACGAGGCATGAGATATAGGGGGCGGAGCTCAGCTGTAAGCTACGGTACATATCTATATAAGCTGGCCCGTAACTTGCGGTCTATGCGGAAACTGAGCTCGCCCGTAGCTTACGGACCAAAAAGGTGTCATTTGAGCTCGTTTGACCAGCCCGTAACTTGCGGCCTTAGGTCACTTTTGTCTGGCCCGTAGGTTTCGGCGAAAGTCACACCATTGACTGAAGGAGGGGCCGTTTGTGTCGCAGTAGACACGCGAGGCATGGGTGGCCCTGTCGCAGAAGAACCCGTCATCGGGCTTGAAGTGCCTGCCCGGGAGCTGGTAGATGGGGAAGTAGTTTTCGAGTTTGTCAAAGCGCTCGCGGACGGCGGCAGGTTGCGTCACTCGCATGACGGGCGACGGCTCTGCAACGAAGACGAGATCGGAAAAATCAGTCAAGGACATGATGACAGTGCGGCACTCGAAGATTGAGCTCAGAATGAGTGATGGTGAGTCTCAAGTGACAAGCCCCTTACCTGCTTTGGACATGTGCCTGATTACATATACTGTAGTCGAGCTGTATGGACCACTACCGAGAACATTCTTGAGCATGATGTTTTTTTCTTTTTAACATCGATGCCCTTGGCATGAGCCGGGATGCTCGAAGTAGGCAGTACTAGAATAAAGTGTGGTTTGGCTCTGTTCAGGCGGTGTGGCGCGACGTTACGGCTGCGGAGGCGGACGCCTTTATCGATGCCGAAGTGTCAAAGTG
>QUOP01000032.1:0-209112 GCA_003675405.1 Hericium coralloides
GATTATGAGGTGCGCCGTTTCAGATTGTACACATTCAACAGCTAACTTGTTTGTAGAACCCCATATCCCCCGAAATCTTGCGAATTGTAGCATCTCGAGTGGTTGCGAATGATCGTAACGATCACTTGCTTCTTCCTGAAGCAGAAGAGGTTGGGCCATACGAACTGCCTCTCCCGCGCGAGGTATCGGGGTTGGAAACATATGTTCCAGCATATCTCAATGTTTCGCATCTCCGTCGCTTAGCTGCGCTGGTCGCCTGAATAATAGTGCTGAGATGTTATGTGTGCTCTATGATGTACTTTTTATAAATATTGTGGACCTCTTCTGTGATGGATGCATACCTCTGAGGAATGTTAAAATTGGTGATTCCAGAACACTTCTGTTTCATGTTAGCAAGCTGATGATTCACTTAACAATAGTGATAGATAATGGTAGGAATTGAAGTAGCATCAGAAATCTAAATTTATATAGCTACCAGCCTCACTGCCTGGCCCATAGTGAATGGCATGCCAGGTGGTACAGTGACTCCTGTGTGCTTCTGAGCTGACCCATATCCATATCTATAAAGAATCTATAACCATGTTGGGTATCAGTTTTTCATAGATATGGATCTATGTGTTCATGTGTTTCATATGTACTTATGGGTTCATGGGTAACCCATGGGTAACACCAGATAATTAGCAGTAGACACCATCATAACATTATCATAATGTCAATCTTGGTCTTTGGGCTAGCTTGTAGCATATCAGCTTGCTGGTGTGTAGGCCTCAGTTGCTGCACTCCCCATCATCAAAGTTTCTTTGATTCTTTAGTCTCTAGTCTCTCTCTTCATTTACATTGAGTTAGTCTTTATAACATTAGGTCAAGCTCTCTATTGCATACTAGGACCCTGAGTAGGGATGTTCCTACTTGTCAGCTAGTATTATAAGCCCCCTGTAAACTGTAGCATTTCAGTCATAGGCTCACATCATAGGTCACAAAGACCAGTGAGGCTAGATTTTTCCAGTGCATATAATTTCTTTCAATTATTCAGATTTTAAGATATTTGCCATACCCAACATTGATGAGCCTATGACTGTCAAGACTGGGATCAAAGGGACAGTGGGGCCATCCAAGTCACCCCAAGGGGTCAAAGGTCAAAGAGCAGAGGATGACATAGAGAGTAAAGACAGCAGGGTACAAGGGGACTGGTTTATCAAGTGGACAAACTGAAAAAGCCAGTCAGAAAGGTAGCCCTATATATACTGGAAGGGTAAGCCAGAGGGGAACAAGGGATAGCCCAAAGAGGAACAAAGGGAAAGAGAACAAGGGATGTCCCAAAAGGGAACAAGGGATATCCTAATAGGGAACAAGGGACATCCTAACTGGGAACAAGGGAAGTGAACAAGGGGGTTACCATATAGGGAACAAAGGGAATGAAGAGGACCAAAGGGCTGATTCATGACACAAACACACGTTGAAGTTCGACTCACTTTGTGCTACCATCACTGAGCACTCCTCTCCAGTACCTTCTCCTCCTCTCCTCTCCTTCTCTCTTGTCAAACATCTGAAAACTTTGTAGGTGGTACATAGTTCTATGAAGTCTACATAGATTTTATAGTTTCATAGCACTGCCCTTTACTCTGTAGCCCCCATAGCCAAAGCCTTGTGGTGGAGCACAAAGGCACCTCTCAAGCAGAGTTCGAACGTATTGAGTAAGTTGCTGCATCTGCGTGCGCTCTGATTTTGCTGATTTCTTACTCTATCACAGACAAATACAAAATCTGAATAACACTGTTTGACACTACGGCCGCACCTGGACCGAGCAGTGCAACATGGTCTTGTGCTCTGTTTTAGGCTTTCAAAATGACCAGGGCATGTTGAAAATGACTGTGTAGGTGCTCCGATATGCCACACTCACCTTTGCGCTGATGTCATTCTGACAGCGACGTGTTTGGACCTGACAGGTCGATTCTAACTCCCCTTGTCGATGTGCTTCAATCCTCTGACATTCTCCTGTCGGAGACATTCAAATCTTACCTGGAGAGTCTTTTCCCTCTGCCTGTCGCCACTAGGGCACATTCACAAACACTCTCTCCCAGTAAGAACGCCCCGGCACGTTTGCAGACCCTCTCTCCCAGTAAGAACGCCCCAGCACGTTCGCAGACCCTGTCTCCCAGTAAGAACACCCCTGCTACCTTGAGCACCCCTGTCCATCCTCAGATACAGCACTTTGTGACTCCGAGGCACAGCAAAGGGAAGGGGAAGGCCATCGAGTCTGCCTTGAGAGAATCTCGAACATCTACCATGACTCATTCATGCCTCGCTTTTCTGCGGCATCACAGAGGTGCATCTGAAGATTCTGATGGCGAATCGGATGTGCAGCCTTCTCCATCACGCAGGCTTCGATGCATGCCTCGTCACATCCCGGTGGTCTCGGATGATGAAGATGAAGGTGTTGGACAAGGAAGTGGGGTTATTACTGCAGGGGCGGGACCTGAGGAGGAACTTGACGAGGGAGTATATGTTGGCCGTGAGAACGAGGCTGATGGCAGAGATGAGGATAAGGACCATGATAACCACGGGCCGGAGGCTGGGGGCGAGGACGAGGACGAGAATCACCAAGATGAGAGGAGCGACACTGGCGAGGAGAAAGACGAAGACGGCGCCGTGGCTGTGCGTGCAGGCGGTGGCTGTACTTCAGAAGCCAGTATCCCACCACAACTCGCAAAGTAATTGCACTCTTCTGAGGCCAGTGATGTTCGCAAGAAAGTGACAGCATCATGCCACTCTAAACACCAATCAACTGGTGCTGAGAGTGAATGGCATCGCTCAAAGCATATCCAAGGTCAATCTATGCTTGTCCAACCAAGCACAGAGGCTCCACTTTCTTCGCGACTCAGGTTAGTTCATTTCTTTCATCATCTTGGATGGATAATTTTATTATCTTCTGAACCTTCAGAAAGCAGAAGGCCCCTGATACTGAGGACCAGCCTCCAGTGTCCAAACATGCGAAGACAGCGAATATGACGAAGAAAACAAACACCAAGGTGGCATCGAAGAAACCCGAGCTGGAGCCCAAGCGCAAGAAAGCAGGAGGGAGCAAGGTGTCACGGAGATAATCTGCTGGGTCAAATAAATTGGCATGGTAGTACTGTACACGGAATCAAATTGTATTAGATAGTAGGACTGATTATTTGTTCTGTCTTGCATATGAGAGAATAGTTTGTCACTTTGGCCGGGTGGTTATGAGCGGTGGAGAGATATTGTGGCTACCGGATGGCACAGGCTATTGTATTGTTCGAGGTATGGTTGTTTTGCTGCCGATGCATTGATCAGCTATTGTCTAATGGTCATATAGGAGTGTCCCTTCCTCCCATTGATACTGTTTTGCCCTTGTTCTCCTCCTGCCCTCTGCCGTCGATGTCGCCCAAGCCAGATCCTGAGCTCAAAGCATTTGTGAAGAAGCTAGCAGGGCCTTGCCCCCAGCCTATTCGTCCTATCTGCCAGCATGGACTTTGAGCATCAGGACTACAGTACCAGACCGAAGGTGCTAACATTGGATGTTGATACTACATCAGGAAGGTTGACAACTTTCTGCTAGACCTGAGAGCAATCTGAGAGTGTCTGATTGGATCTGCATGACCTGCGGCAAGTCAAATCAGACAGATCAGATAGTGTCAGACAGCATCAGATGCTCTCAGACAATTTCAGAAAAATCTCAGATATCTGACCTCCAGATTTGAAAAAGTTTTGGATCAGACATGATCAGATTTGAAAAATTTTCAGATATCAAAGATTTTGATACATCTAGTAGGTAGAGAATAAAAACTTATATGTCTGACAATAAATGTCTTTACTTGAATATAAAAGTATGATCAGAAATTGGCTTTCTAAAGTTGCTTTCAGATGGATCAAGTAGATCAGAAGCTCTCAGTAGGGTTAGAAATTGTCAGGTCAATCAGAAAATTGTTAACCTTCCTGATGTACATTGTACATCATGACTTTAAATCCTGACCACAATCATCACTGACTATTCCGTAAGTGCCATCAACGGGACCTCGGCTGTGCAAACAGATGGAGTCTGATAACCGATCCACTTTCTCCACAGAAAGTAGCACTCATTGCGCATTTCTGCCGTGCACAAGAAGAACAAGCTGGTCTGTTGTAGGAGGCTGAGGCAACTGTAAAGTGCAAGCATTCAGGGAGGCCCAGTGGTTCTGAAAGACGTAGGAGAGGGGATGCTCAGCATTGCCACAAGTGCGAAATGGGTATGATTCTTCGCCTCCATGGCACACGGGAGAGCGAGAAGATATTCCAGTGGCCGGTCAGGGAGCAATAACAGAACCTCCTCTGTGCCGCAATATATTTGACCTGCAGTATATAACTCCATCATCACTGACACCGTACATTCGTGATCGCAAGGGGAAGGGTAAATGTGATGTAGGAAAGAAAAGTATTGTAAGTGTATTCTTCGCACAGATGAGTGACATTCCTCAAGGTGGCATACAGTAGAGGCTCATGTTTGTCCGGCAGGATGATCGTGCTTCGATATTGACAGAATTATTGTGGCTGAACCCACAGATATTCAATCTTCTTTATCACATCCCCATCTTGTCTAGGTCGTTCGACATCAAGGCCAGTGACATCATTGACATCTTTGATCCTGTTCGGTGCTCGTGGGATTTCTGTATTGTCAAAGAATGTCGATGGGAACCCATCGTTCCTGATGTCCCATTTATCTGGTGCTTTCACAGGGTCTCTGTAGGATGAGAATTAGATGTCCATGCCGAACATCTGAGAAATTTGTTACTGGTATATCAGGCTATATCAGCTACATAGCTTTCCTAGGTCCATAGCTGTCCTCTTTTATACATAGCAGTCCCATAGCTGTCAAGTAATCTATACAAAGCTATCATAGCTTGCCATAGCTGTCATAGCATAAGGCATAAGCTATATAGCTCCCATAGCATAGGGTATAAGATACCATAGCTCCCATAGCTACTATAGCATAAAATGGCTATGGAAGCTATGCCAATTATATGTGATATGTCCATCATTATATCATATCTAGCTTAAGATTCCTATCTACCCTAGATCACATCTACTCAATATATTGTTCCAATATATTTTTCCAATTATCTTATTTCTTAAGATCAGAAGCATGAAAAATAAAAATCATTATATTTTTCACATAATATCATTATATGACATTGCTTCTAAGACTACAAAGACTACTGCACATATAAGATAACAAACTTACAATGATTATGAGATGCAAAAATATAAATGAGAAACAAGTTATTAGTATTAGAAGATAACAAGATAACACACAAAAGCTTAACATGTCACCAAAAAAGCGAAAACTTACAAGACAATATGAAGACATCAGTACATGACACAACTGAGATTACCTGGTAAGGTAGCAATAGCAGTGTAGTGTGAAGACATTAGTAATTTATAAGATAACTAAGAATAAAGGCTTACCGTTAACAGCAAAGAGAAGAACAACAACAACAACGAGCAAGCGAGCGAGCGATGACAACGAGCGAGCGAGCAATGACGAGGAGCAAGCAAGCAACGGCGACGAAGGCATCGACGTGGCAAGGGAATGTGGGGGTAAAGAGCAAGAGGCAACGCGCGTTGAGCGCGCCTTATATACGAATCCCGGGCGGAGCCGGGATTTGTGGCTGCCGGGTGCTTGCCGAGTGTCGCGTCAGAGGGCTGGGCGCCAGACTCCACTAACTCGATTTTGCTATGCAGGGATGCCACATATCCTAAATAGCTACAGGTCTCATTAGTTCTCATTGTATGTACAGTATACAGTTGTGTCCTTTTTTATTCAATTTATACAAATTTATTCAATTTGTGAGGGCTCGACAACTAAGGTTTCGCTCGTTCGGTGGCTGACGCACCGAACGCGCGTCAAGCGTATTAGTATTAACTTACTATGTATTCGTCTTTCTCTCTCACCTATCCTCTCGAGTCTCTGTTCCCTCTCCACCCCTCCGTTTTTCCCTGCGAGGTCGCCAAATTCGAAGGTCCGGAAGGCTTTATAGTAGGCAGAGGGCCATCAGGTAAGTAAAAACGTCTTATCATCGTTGTTTTGCACTAACGCAGAGAGTATCGCTCATTTGTCGAGCGATACTCTCGTTGTTTTCTTTTTCCTTCGACCCCGGCCCCCTCCTCGCTCTCACCGGCCCTTCCGTGCTCCCTCTCCACCACATCACCCGCGCGCCGCTTCCTCGTCCCACGCGCGGCTCCCAACACCCCGCGACACCTGCGCGCGACCTCAACGATGCACAAGCCCCCTGCTCCCCCTTTCGCGCACACGGGCACGGGCCACGCACGCGCGGTGTTGCACGCCGCCTGCGCGTTGTCAACGATGTGTGCGCACGGGCCACGTCCGCGCATGCGCCCGTCGTCGAGTCCCGTTGCCGTGGCAACGGGACTCGATCGTCGGCCCTTCGTCGTCGCAATGCCTCAAGCACACCCGTCCGACCCCCTCCACATCCCTGCTGTGTCACCAGCCTGGCGACCGGCTCCAGCACACCCCGCCCGCGCCGACGCCCCGCTTCCGCACGTATGCGGGCCCCATGCCTGACGCCCCGCCCCGCCCACCTGTGCGGCCATTGTGCCTCGCGCGCCGGGCTTCCACATCGTGCACGGGCGCACGACAGCGCAAATACGTCGCGCATGCCCCGCGCCTCGTGCGCAGAGCCCGCCGTAGCCCGACGCTTTGCGCAGCCACCGCGCGCTTCGCGCACGCCCCGCGGGCCTCTCGCACCCACTTGCGGGTCTTTCGCCGCCCTGCGAGTCTTGCGCGGGCCGCCGATGGCTCGTGCATGGGCCCGTCGTACCCCGACGGCTTGCGCATTCCCGTCGCGCCTCGCACGTCCGCAGCGCCTCACGTATCCGGCGCGCGGGCCTGCCACGTCGTGCACGCCGGCACGCTCGCTTCCCGCGCCTCACGCACGGGCCCGCCGCCGGCACGCGCCTCGTGGCGCCTTCGACCTCTCGTGCCTCACGTGCACGCCCCGCTACCCCCAGCGCGGCCCCTGTAGCCGCCCACCGACGCCTCGCAGCCCCTTGTCCTCTCCGCCGTGCGCCTCTCGTACGGGTCCGTTGCATGCCTCGCGCACGACAGTGGCGTTGTGCATAACCGACTGCCGCGCTGCACTGCGGTATTCCTATTTGTAGTGTACTTGTCTGTAGTAGTTAGAATATTCTATATAATTTTGACTTTGAATATTTTGTACCTAAGTACCTGGTTGAGTTGACATAGTACTGATGGTGGTCATAGCTCATCTTACTAAATATGATAGTCCATGATAGTGCTATATATTTCAAACTACTGGCTATGGAAGCTATGAAACACTATATAACTAACACTACTAGCTATGGAAGCTATGGAAGCTCTGATAAGTCTACATAGCTGGATAAGCAAACTACATAGCCCTGATAGCTCAATGATAGCATCCATAACTTAACCTGCAGCTATATAAAATTCAGTTTTCTCAGATGAACGCTTTCATGCCAGACTCCGTGATGTCCTGGGACCGAATGATTTTCAATGAGAACATTCAGCTGCTGTGGTTGACAAAGTCCAAGCAAGGTAGGGTCTGACACGAGTCAGAGTCACCCGCAGGTCAAAACAGGTAAATCCGTGGGAATTACCCACAGGTTTGTGACCTGCAGATCCAGATCACCTGGTGGCTGAGACCCGTGCAGATCCAGGTCAAGATTTTACTCAAATGTAATGACCCGCAGGTTACCCGCAATGATCCACAGTCTGTGTAAATTTATTTGGCAAAGGTATGTGAATTATCCCAGTCTAATTATTGTCATCTTCCTGCTCTGTAATGTCAATGCTATCTGCTGCATTCTTTGGCCTCCTGCACTTCTCCTTGAAAATACGAGTAATGTCTTTCTCCGGTATCAAACCATCTATCCTTACCCAAGAATTGAGAATTGTCGAAGCTCGTGTTGATTCATCAGACAGATTGTGACGAAGTTTTGTCACTGTTAAGCCACCACGAGAGAAGCCTCGTTCGACATCTGTACCTGCAGCTAATCATGGCTTTAGAGATGAGTATCATAGAAGGTTTAATCACTTACCGGGTGCAGATAGGAAGTCCATGGCCATGCGTGCGAGGGGACTGCCAGCGCGATCCCACCAAGAGATCGGGTCCTCAACATTGCTGATAGGTGGAGAATTCAGGTAGTCTTCAAGTTCGTCGCCACCGCTCTTCCCAAATTCGTCGATGTCTGCAAATGCATCTTGATCTTCGGACAGAGACTGCAAGACTTAGTTATATGAGATATTGCTCAAGAACATATTACTTACAGCACCACCAGACGCCGCCGTAGGCTGCTCAGATGGCTTGTAAAACGTAGCTCACTGCTCTCGAAGGATGTCCTTTGCGGTCTCAATCCAATTGTCAGGCCATTTCTTCTTGACGAAATATGCAGTCTTATAGCGCGGGTGTAGAACTAGTATGTAGGAGGTAAGTACTAATATACAGACACAGGGATGAAAGGAACATACCCATGGTGCACCGATACATAATAGAGTCATCAGTCTTACTATAGTACTTGTTGAGGATAGCCACGCCCTTTGCTGCCGCTGCACGAACAGCAGGAAACAGAGCTGCTTTGTTAGATGCATTCTCAAGGGTTTCTGTGAGAACGTCGATGATGGGAATGACTTCGTGAAGAAGTGGGATCTTGCTGCGTGACATGCGTTCAGTTGCAAGAAGAAACTTCTAAAGAAACGAATTAAATTTTGAATAGAGATAGCGATCCCAAATGAACCACTTACGGTCAAGATGGGCTCGAGCTGTGCTAGCAAATCCCATTCATCTTGAGACAGTCGGTATCTCTTGAGTTTCGTCCGACCAGACTTGTTGTGGCGGTCCATGAGAACTAACTTATCCAAAGCAGGCCGAAGGTATAGGGCCGACTTCACCATCTCTGCGACTGAGTTCCATCGTGTCGCAACAGAGCGCTTGACTTTCTTCGGTTCGACTTTGGCTTTCTCGCAGCATTCTTGAAGGTCGTCTGTCAGCGATGTCGAATGATGAATGCGGGAGGCCAGTTTGGTGATCTAGACAGTAAGAGTTAGCAAGTATAACAATTGATGCAGACAGAGCAATACCTTGGTGATTGCAGTGCAGCCAAGGTCAATATCGTGTTGCGACAGACTCCGCCCTGGCCTCCACCTCCAGAGCAATGCCATGGATCTCTGCTTCGTCGCTGGCTAGTCTATCTTGATCCACCTCCTCGACAGCTTCACGATCTTCTTCGTCCAGCTCGACCTCGTCATCTTCGTCATCACTCTCCTCCGATAACACGGCTTCCATCTCCTTCTTCGACTTCGCAAATTGAGACAATAACGCCTGCCTTACTCGTCAACAAGGAGATCAAAACAAACACGCGAGACATACCTTGACAGCAAGATTGAGGATGTGGCATATACAACGAATGCGGGTATGTACACCGCTCATGCCACCATCTGGCATACGCAGCTCCAGCTCAGACGTAGCGGTATCATTGTTAGATGCGTTGTCGTAGACCTGGCCCAAAAGCTATTTAATTGTCAGTGCCATTCTATCGAAAAAATTCTAGTACAGAAACATACCATATGTGCAATTCTGAAGCTATCTAAACACTTGTATATCTCCTCAGCCAAGTTTTCTCCTGTGTGGGCCTTCGTCATTCTGTTTGAACAGTTAGCTAGGTTGTCAATGCCACGAAATAAAGGACTAACCTAATGAAGTCCAAAATGAGAGATAGCATCTGGCTGTTCTGGACTAGAAACACGATGATTCCAAGGAAAGAGTACAAATTAGGTGATGACCACCCATCGACGCCAATATGCAGCTTTCCTGTGTGTCGCTGAGACGAGTTAGCTGCGGAGATAAGGCCATGCCTATAGAAACGTACCTGCAGCATGTTTCCAACATTCGTTTTTGAGATGGCGAAGATCTCCTTCACGTCACGGGAGATTGTCTTGTCCGACGGTAGCTCGACCTTTGCATACAGCATGCGGAACATGCGCTGAAGGTAAGGGTCGTTGATGATGTTGAAAGGCCTGTGGCTACTTGCACACCACAGGCTCGCCAACATCCGGAACTCTTCCTTTGAATAGAGCATCCCGTTGGCAAACATTGTAATTTGTTGTTGTTCTTCGGCCACTGCGCCTTCACAGCTCTTGGTGTGTCGTTGGAGGTTGCTGGTGCTGTCATCGCTGCGCTCGCGTGTAACGCTCATGCTTGGATGCCTATCCAGCCATGAGAAGAGTGTAGACATGAGAATGTAACTAGTACGCACTTTTTGCAGATGAATTTATACTTAATGACCCCTTTCTCAATGACGATCAACGGTGGCATCTTGAAATGTTCATACACAACAGATTTCCACCGCTTTCGTTGCATTTCTATAAAAGACAAATGGTAAGATCCCTGAACAATAGACACTGGCTTCAGAACATACCAAGAACCTCTTCATTGGTCCTGACTGATGTCTCGTAGCGGGCATGGAATAATTCCTTTAGCTTCTTCGCTGGCGGATCCGAAGGAGCTATATCTGAAGGCGTGACACTTGAAGCTGGAGGACTGGATTCACGGATGCTTGGGTCCAAAGATGGGGACCGAGCACGCTTGCGAGCCATTGGGATGGAGTATATGACAGAGTGCAGCGAGAAGAAAGAGGGGGTGAAAAATCTAGAGAAACAGTGCCGTTAGTTGCCACGATTTTATGGGAAGTTTTTTAGTCCACAAAGTCTGGAGATCTTGTAGACAATACACCGTCGCGATCGATCAAAGTGACGCAGCACTGACAGCTCAGCTCGGTGGCCATCGCGATGCCACTGTGCCATTGGACAGATCGAGCATGTCCACTTGGTCTGAGCGGAGCTCTCGTGGTAGTAACAGGTTCAAAGAAAAGGTACCTTGTGAGGAATCGACAGTTGCAAACCACGAAAATCTTCGATGCTTCGTTGCAGCCAGCTGGAATATCATAACACGAATGCTGGCATGGTGCCGGAACATATGAGAATGAATTAGCAACGATCTTGCTGTCTAATGCCAGACATCGAAGCGGGGAATCGGTTGTGCTGAGCCTGTGGCCCAAACTGAAGCACGATTATCAGTAGCATTGTAGACAGATTTCTGGCGCACCTGTATGTAGCTACCAAGACCAAGGACAGTCGTACGCTCATGACGACTGGAGACGAGAGTTCGAATAGTGTTGAAATGAGGTGCCAGCTTGAGTGCTGTAGAGGGCGCTCCGCGTTGACGCCGACAGACTTGAGCGCTCGGTCTGGAGATAATGTATTACAGAGTAGCCACGGTACGATAGACTTCAATTATTCTTTTTTTTGGGTGGCTCCCTTGTACCTTCTCCTGCTGAGAGAATATTCTCACGTATGGTACGCAGCTTGCTTCATTTTTTAGAACTCGTTTTCGAAAGAGCAGCACTGATTCAAAACGTACGAACTTAGACACGGCGCAAGCCGGGCCGCCGGCCATTGCCCACACATTCGATTATTTCGACTCTTGAGTCGGAACTTTTCTGATCCTCTCAACATCGACTGAACGTTCAACGTGAGCTGCCCATGCTTGGGCTCAGTGACGTGGAACGGTGCATTCTGCTGTGTGTACAGGTGCAGTTTTTTCTTATCAAGCAGGCACTTACGCTCAGTATTCATTAAGTTGCTAACTGCCTTGAGTGCAGGGACTCCATCGCCAACATGCCCCTCTGAGATTGAGACCTCCCCCATACGTGACACCTTCACGAAATCCCCGCCTCCCGTGCCCAACGATATGATACGGCCAACGCCCGCATTTGAGGCGGGAGAGCTGCAGCAGCAGTCGCGCACACCACGACCAACCCGATTGATCCTGCACATTCCAAGCGACGTGAATACGGGGTTCTTCGAAGGACTACAGGCCGGGAATCAGGGCTTAAGAGGGCTGGGCATGATTTCTTGAGTAGGAAACGCGAGGTGAGCATGCCATTCGCGCCGTGTCAGATTCATTCCATGCTCATTCCCTCCAATTCACAAACCGAGATGCTGTTTGCAGCCTCCCCACACTCCCACAGCACACTCTCCCCGCCCGCATGCTTCTCCGTTAGCCCCACGCTTCTATACACGTGTACTCAAGGATACGGGGCACGACATCTAACGCGCAGCCCTGGCCTTTCGCGTACAGCCACGCGTGGCCGCCCACGGCCCTGTGAATGCGCGCCCACGGCCACACAGCTCCCGCGCTTCATGCACAGGCCCGCCGTCTTGCACGTGGGCATGTTGTCTCGCGCTCAGGCTGGTGGCGTTGCGCGTGGCCCCGCCGTCTTGCACACGCATGCGTTGTCTAGCGCACGGGCTAGCAGTCTCGCGTGTCCGCGCACGGCCCCGTGCCTCCCGCCAGGCCAACCGCTTCACACATTATGGGCTCATTCGCCTCGTACGTGAGCCCGCCGTCCCGCCCACGGCCGTACGTGCGTGCACATAGTGATGTAGTGGCACAAGCCTTACGCACTCCTCAACGTCTGCGCAGCTGTTTTTTGGCCTGGTTGTCAATCGGCTCCCGCTCGACGTCATCTCGGTGCCATTGCGGGACTCGTGGCGCCCCTCTGTCAGCCTCTGTCATACGAGCGACCCATGTGGCCTCCGGCGCGCCTTCCTGCTCAAGGGCAATCAGTGCATCTGCATGCGCCCTTGGGGAAGTGCGATCTCTTTCCCGAGGCTCGTGTATCTTTTTTGTGCTCGTTTCGACATATACTTAATTTATTCCATTCGTGGCTAGGTGATCCTTCAGTGCCTCGCTCTAAGCACAACCTCAAGCACTCTTCGAGTTCAAGGTGCTGCTGTCGGTGTCCGGAGGCTCCATGATGCTCGAGGAGGGTCCGTATGATGCGGGCAAGGAGTCACTATCCGAGCTGTGAATGCGAGCACGAGCACGAGTCTCCAGGAGTCGAGATGAAGACTGGGCAAATTTGTGACTATCGTTGTGCAATGTAGCAGCTAGATAACAGATGTATGTATACTACACAAACTGAATTCGAGCTATATCTAAGTTACAGCACCTTGTAAGAACTGACCCGTGGGTGACTTGCCACTACACGGGTACCCGTCCCACAGCTCCGGATCACCCGGTGGCTGAAACTCGTGCGGATCCAGGTCAAACCTTGCACTAGTCCAAATACCTGCGGGTTCGGATCCGGATCACCTGCGAGTGCACTCGTGTCGGTCCCTAACTTGTTACTAGGTAAGCTGTCTTATTATATATAGTAAGTAAGTTGTCATGTGTTATCTTTATATTCTTGACTAATGTTTTTATTTATTTATTTATATTTTCACTTTTGTAGTCATTGTAAGTTGTTATAGTCTTTGTCCTAGTCTTGCCTACTGTCTATGTTTTCTATAAGTTTTTCAATGTTTTTGTTTTTTTCTTAGTAAGAATCTTTTGTTGTAGTTAGTAGTAGTGTGTACAGTATCAATATAATCTTGATGCATGGAAAATCATATTTGTGTGATTATATTTTAATGATTTTTGTATGAAAATGTATAAAATATTTAGTTTCAATAGATTTCATTAGTGCAATATATAGACCTGGCCTACATATTGAATATAGAATATGTGAGACACATATTGAATATAGGATATGTGAGACACATAAGCCTTATAGCTTTGATAGATACTGATAGCTTTCATAGCTAGTTATACTATCATAGCTGCATAGTCAGCTCTCATAGCTATGATAGCACTCTATAGCACCCCCCTTGGGCTCCATAGCACTACATAGCACCCCCCTTCAGCTATGTGGGCTACAGAGAAAAGGGCAGTGCTATGAAACTATGAAATCTATGTAGATTATATAGAGCTATGTACCACTTACGAGTTTTTCAGATGAAGATGCCAGCAACACTCTCCTGACCCACCTCAGAGAGGGCTCGCACCCTGGCCGGAGCGGAGGCATGAATGTTCCGTTATCTTATCTACCAATCTAACCCAAATTGGTTAAGATAACATCATGTGATGGGTTACATAAGTCATGTGACCTGCCAAATTGTGTTGGACCAAATTTTGAAAAGTGCGTCAGGAGCATCGGAAAGCATAGAAAAGTACTTCTAGGATGGGTTGGGTTGGTTGAGGTTGTGGGCCTTATACAGCCCCCAAATATTCATATTTTCTCAAAATTCTTTTAGGCATGTGTGCTCATACATCCCAGGTATGCATTCCAGAGAGTAGTTTTATGATTTTGTGAGTGGCCATGGAGGAGTTGTCGTTGCCATCGAGGGTCTGACTCACTTACATAAGGGGTGGTAGATTTGCACGTCATCTATCTTAGTGGTCTCGAGGAGTGCAACACTAAGGCCCTACCCTTGGTGAGGAAGAGTAGAAGATGTTGAGAGAGAAGAGGAGCGGAGTGAATCAAGCTGCTATTGCGAGTAGCTAGATGCGAGAATACAAGGAGGATAGACTTAGTGTTACAAGTCCGAGAATGTAGGGTTTATATACAATGCAACAAGCAATGGGAACAGCAAAGAAAATGGTAGAGGAAACAGGAACTGTAATGGTAATGGGAATGCTGATGGATCCATGGAAGAAACTGGCAATGGATCCATTAGGGCTGTGCAGTCTAATCAATTAATGAAGGAAATAATGACAGTAAGTGATAGATCAATAGATCGATGGATGGATGGGAGGTGTCATTGTAGAGGAAAAGAAATGATAAGTCCAAGGTAAAAAGGAAAATAAAATATGGTTATAACACAAGGTGAAGAAATAAAAACTAACAGATACTAGTTTTTCAAAAAATTAGATCAATCAAGAAGTTCCAAAATTTTCTAATTGTTGTAGAAGAATGATCAAAGCTCAGAAGCTGATCTTAACAACAGTGCACAAATATGTAAGAAACCTATTTCATAGTAACATTCTGGAGACAAACCCTACTTTCTTATGAGACCATTCTCACAATGTTTTTGTAAATAATTATCATGAGAATGCTCTTAACAAGATATGCAAACTTATAGAAAATATACAAGACATAACTACTTGGCTTTCCCACTTGCCCTTGCCTTTGTTTTTATCTGTGTCTTACTTGCTTTCCTTAGCCCATCAGACCCATCAGACCTATCTTCACCCTTGCGATTAGCTTGCGCTTTCTTGTCAGCTAAACTGTGTGTAAACAGATTATAAAATTGACAAAATAAACATTAGCCTTACATTTTGCAGCTTTCTCCTCTAATTCATCCCAGTCCTGTCCTACTGAAAGTGAAAACATTTTTCAAGTTATCGAAAAGTGCACCAACCTTCACTCTCATCATCCTCAAAGTTTGTGCCACTGTCTTCATCCTGGCTTGCATCAGATCCATCAAAATCACTACCATCATCTGAGCTCTCATCACTTTCCGAGTGAAATGATTCAGCTTCAAACTCAGACTCAGATTCAGATTCTTCATCCTGCTCACTCTGATTGGCATATATTAGTACCAGCAATAACATTGATATCAGAGCATACCTGATCACCAGCAATACCACCCAAAAAATGCCACCCCCCTGTCTGAAAAAAGTCATAAGGACTATCATTGATAGTCTTCATGATGGGCCCCCAGTTTAAATTGACTGGGCCCTCCGCCAGAGCAATGTCAACAGAACTAATAATAATAGATCATTACCCATTCGATAAGTTCATACTATCGAAGGACTTACTCCAGCCAATTCTTTACGTCATCCAGTTGTGAACTTGGGATAGAATTAATGTGCAGCGGCGCCTTTGAAAAATCTCTGAATACGAAAATGAGGTCAAATTGCTTGAGACCGAATCTGACACGCTCCAGTGATGCAATCTCGATGTCGGCCAAGCTTACGACAAGGAATGGCGGGTCTGATAGATGGACGAGACACTCGGTGGTCGGCTGAAGGCGTACATTGGTACGGAACGGAACGCCTTCGAAAGACAATTCTCTGAATGGAATATCTGGCTCAAGTGTATCGCCAGTCTTTGTGATAATCAGGAGGAACCGGACACTCTGAGATCAGTCACCGTGCTCACCGATATTGTAGCGGCTTCTGCTATTTTTTCGGAGAAAGCTTTAAATTCCTTATTCAGCATCTGTCGTCGTTTGCGCTCTTGCTGCTCCATTTCGATCTCATCTTCATCTCCGTATCGATACTTCCGTTTTCGGTTGCCAGTTTCATCAAACTGTACGTCAGATGCCTCTCGGAAAAATTGGATGTCCTGAAATAGAGTCAACTTCACGCGAATCAGCGAAGACGAAACGCAGACATGAGCTTTCTTCTTCCCGATCATGATGGGAGCTTTGAGATGAACGTGAATGATCACCAGAAGCTCATGATCACATGGTTGAAAAAAGAGATGTTTGACGTTGCTGAATAAGACATCTATCGCATTGTATCAGTTCGAAGCCCGAAAAACGAGTTTGTTTTTTGGGCAACTCTTACCAATCTTCTGTGTCCCCATCGGAGACTGATATCGCAAGCCATTCTGGTGGATCTCAACTTCACCGGGGAGGCGCTTTCCATCAAGTGCAGGTCGTACGAAAACCTCAGGCAATTTGTGCGGCCTGCGACCCTTGACTTCTACAAGAATATCTTGCTCAATTACGTCAGCGAGCTCTTTCTTCTGTTGTTCCCTTTTGTTGACCTCTTTCTTGAGATCTGTTATTTGTTTGCTGATTGAATCGAACCGATGACCGTCCGCGGAGCGATAAGAGATGGACCGCACAAACGTCGCATCTGGGTCTTCGAAAGGCTGATGACCTTGTCAGCAGGAAAACGAGTAGAAAAGACAGCAGGAAACATACAGTATCCTCCTTTTTCCCAGCTAGCTGACCCGGAGTCTGGAAATTGACACGAATATATGTAAAATCGCCTTCATCGTTCTTGCTGACATTCTTGATCGTGTTGATATGAAATGGGACAGCGAACCCATAGATTGGAAGAACCACCGTGTGTGCTTTCCTATCAACGTAGATCTGAAATAGTTTCAACTCAAGTCGCGTAGATGGGATTAGAAATACGAACGCGGAGGCTCTCCGCCTCCCTTGGCAGACCTGCTTCACCCTTGTAGCTTTGGAACCTCTTCCATGACTTGCCCTCTTTACCACCGGCGCCTCCATTCTCCTCCGCGTACTTCGCGAGGCCTTCAGCTTGAAGTTGCTCGTGAAGTTCTTTCTGGTGTTCAGCTATCCTGGCAGCGGTAGATTGCGCCACTTCTTCCTGTGCTGCACTACGAGTTTTGTTGCGCAGTACCTTGCCGCCGACGGTCTTGTTTTTCATAGGAGAGCCGTTGCCATTAGCTGAAACCTTCTTTAGAGGCTTTTCGGCAGCTCTGAGAACCTTAGTTTCGGGAGAATTCAGATAAAACATTATGTCCTTGGCAGATTTTATGCCTTCCGTGAGAGAGACAGCCATGTCATACCCAATCCTCACGGTATCCACAATTTGCAGAGCATACCTGCAAATAATGAGGCTTATGAATGACCACGAAGTAAGAAACGTACTTTTTGCCGTCTTGATCTTCAAGATCCTGAAAGCCAAGAGAAAGATTGACGACCATGTCGGTCTTAAGCTGCCGTCCGTTCTTCGGGGACAATAAATATGCCGCATCACGGAATTCTAAGCCCATCTGATAAAAATAAGATTAAGAAGCATCAAGAAGCGACAAGCCACCAACCCCAAATCCAATATTCTTGACAAAATTCTTCTCAAGCCCCGGTTTCTGCTTCCTGATCTGCGTCAGAATATGCTGATAGACATCTTTGATAATTGCGCCGTCCTTCATCTTGTTGAGGACCTCGCTTTGTAAGAATAATAGGAAATTATAGATTGCTTCCTGCTCCTGAAGAAAGATTGTGAAAAAAAAGAAAAAAGAATCGACTGATTTAGAGAGACGCTACCTTGTCTGGGTCAACAATGAATGTTCTCCCAACGTTGGCACAGTACCCTTTGTATCGCATTCCCACGGACACCAGAAGAACGCCTTTATGGGACATGTTATCCGGTGTTGACTCTGCTGTGTACTTGAGATCGTAACCAGTGCTAGAAGACCGGGACTGTATGATAGGTGGATAACAGAACTCCGTCGACATCCAATCAATCTGAAATTTCTGGTATTCAGGTCGACAAACTTTAGCCAACCAATGTACTCACGCCAGACAGTCCCCTAGCCTTGTTGAAAATCCTCATATCCGGACCCCTTGCATTAGAGTCATCGCCGGATCCGAGACGTGCCTCGATTTGGGCAGAAAACTGCTCGTGAGAGATTTTCGTCTCCCTGTCCAGGATAGTTTCAAGCCGTGGAGCGATGTGATGAGTGAGTAGCGTCGTGGTAAGATTGGCAGCCGTCCGTATTGCCATCTGGGAACATATGAGATAACTGTTTGATGTGACAAATGTGACCTACGAGTTCGTCGTCGTTCTTAACCGCCATGAAAAACGAGATAGCGGGGCCAATGTCGACAAGCTCTGGCTTGGATTCAGCTGATGATAGAACCCTATTCCACTCTTCGGCTAATTTCCCAGAGAAGCTCTCTTTTGTCAGTAAGCCGACACGACGTTGTGACAAAAAGGTCTTCATGATGTCGGGTAAACCTTCCGTAGCTGAGTCCTTTGCCTTGGAATAGACCAAGATGTCCACAGGCACGATAGTGCCGTGCGTTTGAAGTTGTTCGAGAATCTTGGCTGACAAACGCGAAGGTTCTTGTAAGAGACACGACATGCATGTTGGGTTATCGGCATACCTTTGTTGACGGAGCAAAGCACAGATAATCGATCCTTCTGAAAAAGCAATAGAGTCGACGGAAACTCGTAGCCCAGCAACCATGTCTAAGAGCGTACATAGATACGTGTGTTATTGCTGGAGAAATATAGCAACCGCACGAAAAAGACATACCTGGAAAGCCACGCCTTTCCGGATAGGTTCATCCTCTGCAGAAGGATCCCCAGCCGCCAAGAAAAGGGCATCAACATCAGCTATCGTGCTCAAGTCATCGTTCTTGTTCGCCTTCTGTTGAATAGTCAGACAAAGGAGCACCCAATGAGCATGATGAGTGGCTTACCGACCACGAGTCAATTATGAATTTCAGCCGCGTGTTGAAAAGGTCCTTGTTCAACTCCACATGCATTCTTCCAACTAGCGTTCTTGCAAGCGCGTGGCCAAGATATAGGAAATAAGTTGAAGAACCCTTCAACGATATGGCGACGTAGGGGCTGATAGGGGGTTCGTGCGGATTCTTAGCGCCCGACTTCAACGCGTTCTCCTCCCCGCATATTATGTAAGTGCTGTGCAAGTTGAGGGAGTTTTGAAACTCCGAAAGGACTGGATGAGTAGGTCTGGTGACCGCCTTGAAAGAACTTAACTTACATCAGGGACACCAGCTTTCATCGTCACCCAGCAGCCACACGATGGCCTCCTTCGCTCCTACTCCTGCAGAAATCTCTCTCGTAAATTCAATTTTCGATAAAAATGATCCTCAGAAGTTCAACATTATCACTGGTGACATCGCTGTCGGTGTTTTCGCAGGGGCAGAATTGTCCTCAACTGTTCTAGGCGAGATCTGGAGTCTTGCAGATGACGAAAACAACGGCTTTCTGACTCGAAAGGGCGTCGCTATTGCTGTTCGCCTTGTGGGATGGGCACAAAATGGCGAGCACGTATCGAAAGAGCTCGTCTATAAGCGTTAGTCCGCTCTCAGGGATTCGAAGATAAACTAATCGTTTCCCATGTTCATAGCTGGGCCCCTCGCAGTCCTTAATGGATATCCTCATTCCAAGCTTCCGGACGCTGTCGTGTCATTACCGAAATTATCGGCGTCCGGACTTCCTCCCCTCACCGCGGAAGATAAAACCAAGTTCAATAGGCTGTTTCAGGGATGTGGCCCCGTAAACGGTCTCCTCAGTGGTACGAAGATTATCTTCTGTTTACCTTATGAATATCTGATATTTTGTCTGGAGGCGAGAAAGCTAGAGATGTATTCGTGAAATCGAAACTTCCTGTGGACACGTTATCGCAGATATGGTACGCAGACTGCATTTTCTTGATCATGTGTTTTTGATTCATATCTTGTATCTGGACAATAGGGCGTTGTCTGACACTCAGAGTCGAGGGTCACTTGACCTCACAGATTTTCGGATTGCCATGTACTTGATCCAAGCGCACATATCTGGTAAACTACCTTTCGTTCCCACAGCACTTCCTCCTGGCCTGTATGACGTGGCAAGCAGCAGAGCGGAGGAAGCTGATGCAAACGTTACTGGCGACGGCGGTTCTTCCCAAATTAGCGGTCCACACTTGCCACTCGCAAGCGACACCATGAGGCCACATCTGACTGGCCGTATAGCAGAGCCGTCCGTTTCCATTCATGTTCCAACAGTGACCCATGGGTCTCTTGTATTGTCTCCTTTTCATGCAAAAGCGAGTGGACCAAGTTGGAATCCTGAAATCCCGCCCAGTGAGAAGGCTCGATTCGATTCGTTATTTAAATCGCTGGATACGCAAAAGAGATCTTATGTGGAAGGCGACGTTGCTGTGCCATTCATGTTGCAGTCTAAATTGCCCGAAGAGGAGCTGGCTCAGATCTGGTAGGCAGGTGTGGTTTGTATGCGGTCAATAAACTGACCCAATCCTTTATAACCTCTCCGCAGGGATCTAGCGGACCTTAATAATGATGGAAGACTGACTCGGGATGGCTTCGCTGTGGCTATGTGGTTGATCCAAACTAGGCTAAGCGGGCATGACATCCCTGCTGCCTTGCCGCAATCCCTCATTCCTGGTGCCCCGCATCAGGGACTGCTTGCGTCTCCGCCGTTCCATGGGCCTTTACAAGATATGCAGCAGGACTTGCTCTGGGATGACTCCCTGCCCAGCGCCTCGGCGCTCCACTCGGGAACTCAGACTGCACGATCCGAACAGGCAGGCCGGGCTCTACAGCCGGACACTGTCGACGGAATCATCCCGCCTGTTCAATCTACTGCTCCGGATTCGTATCTGTCTTCGGGTAATTGATTCTTCTTGCTCTCCTCTCGCTATAATCTTATTGACTATTTCTAGTCTCACATCCTGACCTTTTGGGTGATGGTGAGAACCCTACGAACACGTCGCCTCCGGGCTTCGGTGTTTTCATAGATTCACGGCAGGCGCAGAAGGACCTTACTTCCACAAATCGGATCATCCAGAACGCGAAAGCCGACCAACTGAGCGTGGAAGAGTCCATCGCTTCTAACGATACGCAGCTTATTGCCTTGCAGGCTCAGCTGGACTCTGCAAAGACTTCATTGGAGACTGAAGGGCTTCTTCTTACTTCTCTGAAGGACAGGCGTGCCAGGCAGGTGGAGGATATCAACAGAACGAGGGAAGAATTAATTCGCGCAGAGAGTGATCTTAGTGCGGTCCGCGTGGAGAAAGCCGAGATCGAACATGCTCTCTTGCGCGATAAAGAGGAAGTCCGTGCCCTCCATAGAAGAATGACGGAAACTGGGGTGATAATCGAACAGCTCAAAATGGAGATCGAGAAAACCAGGAGGTCGGCACAACAGCAGAAAGGTTTAGTTGCAATAGCAAAGAAACAATTGTCCGCTCGAGACGGTGAGAAGGCAAGAGTGGAGAAGGAGTTGCACGATATCGGTTCTCAAACCTCTCTCGCGGTGGAAGACCATGAATTGGTGGACACAAACACGAGTATTCTGGAGTCCAGAAGAGACTCCCAGTCAGAGCCCAAGTTGGATTCATCTGCGGTGCCAGCCAATGTTAGCGTCTCCACTACGCATCAAGGACCGTCATCTTCCCCAGATAGTATCGCATTTGCCGCCTCCCAGCCCCTCCCAACCACACCCACAATATCTCCATCGCCCACTGGTGGCAGCATGACCAGCCAGCGCACGAATCCTTTCTCTATGTTGGCAGCATCTCGCGGTCAGATGGCGTTGCAATCACAGTTACTCATAACATCCTCCCGACAACCGGATTCGAACTTTGGTCATGCAGGGGTTGCTCCGACCGTCAGTGCAGAATTAGATCTTGACGATCCCAGTCATATCACTTGGGTGCCAGGACGCTCAAACAACGATAACGTTACACAAATCCTGTCCACGCCACCTTTGTCTGTGTCTAGCCCTACACACATTCAAAGCCGTAGTGACGCGGGCTTGCAAGCGGATGGAACTCACGAGTTGCTAGAAATTTTCCCTGTACAGGGAGTCGAACGCTCAGCCATTTCTCAGCCTCCTGCTGTCTCACCTGGGCGACCTGCAGGCAGCGACTTTCAGTCGCATCTCAGAAAACTTGACATTGATGTATCCGATAGCAGCGACGAAGAATCATCCTTTGTGGCGAATGACTCATCAAAGAAACCAGAGTTGTCGTCAGGGCTCGGTGTCTCGGTGACACAGCAAAGTCCTCCTTCCAGTTTTCCCTTCGATGACTCTTTCTCCGTCTCCGTCTCACCACTGGGTCCTCTTCCATCGTCCTCTTCACATGCGGTCCCGAGTTTGCATCTGTCAGATGCGGCTCCTGCTACATTCTCTACTATTCATCCTCCCATGATAGCCCCATCTAAAGGTCTTGTTGACTTCGATGAAGCATTAGGCAAAATTCCCGATGAATCTGCCGCCGCTCCCGCCGATTCAACCTTTGATTCTATGTTCGAAGATAACTTTGACTTCGGAAATTCTGGCGATCGTCCTGCTGCATCCAATACAAAGGAAGAGTCAATTCATTTTGCTTCTTCTCCGTTAGCCATGACTCTCAGCGAGGCTTCAAATGATGCCAAACGTATGAGCCCCGGTGATGACAGCGATGTACATGCCCCTAGCCCATCCGTTGCTCTTCCATCATCTGCACCCACACGGGTTCCCTATGGTCAGCACGGCCACTCTCTTTCATGCTCGCTTTCTCATTAGACATCCTACAGATGACCCCCTGGTTGTAGCCTCTGGTAACTCAACTGCATTGGAAGGGACAGATAGTTTAGATGGTGTTGGACCCCAGCCTGTGTCGTCTATTGGTCTCTCATCTTTGCGACCACAGTCTCCATCCTTTCTGCCTGGCCCTTCATCACCATCGCCCAGAAACACATCACCTTCCGCCCCCTTATCATCGCCCAAATTAAGATTGTCGACAGGATCGAGCAGGGAGAGCAGTGAAAAAATCAGGGAGCAGCCTCGACACTCAAAGCTCAGTGTATGATGTTTTCTTTAATGCTGACGCTCTCTGCTAACAACTTCGTATTGAGTAGATTCGCCTGCCATTCGGTAAGAAGAAGAAAACTCCGGAGAATGTACCTCCTGTTATCGGTGAACCAGTTGCTCCAGCAGTGCGACCGGGTACACAACCCACCGAAGATGATGTAGAACCTGTTAAGCAACTGTGTGGGATGGGCTTTAGTCGACCTCAGGCTGTTGTAGCCCTTGAGGCCAATGGCTATGATTTTCAACGGGCTCTCAACCAGTTGCTGGAGTCTTCATAGACCTGAATGAAACGTGTTTGGTTTTATCAATTGATACTTCATGTTGCACTCTGACCGGACAGACATTGACTGTGTAAACCTGTGACTGGTAGACAGGATGCTCAACTGAATTTTCAGTTTGTTCACTTTATCACATAGTCCCCTTGTGCTCCAGAATATTTTAGATATTCTCATCTTTATATTCTCATCTGCTCTTTGATCATTGATGTCTTGGAATGACTTCTGCTCTGTAACCACTTGGCAGCCCTGAGACAGTCGTGTTTTTTTTTTTCTTGTCTGTTTCTCTAGGGTTTCTTACATCTTAATGTAATCTATGCTGAGGCTTGATCATTGGACTATAGATGTTTTTGATGTGCTTTACATTATTCTAATCTTAGCTGTAATGAATCACACTCTTTTGTATTTACTGTCACACCGTCTGAGCAGAATCCACTATACCTGGAGGTGGTGAGATGGATTGCACAGTGACAATGTAGATGTAGTACAAAAGGTAAAGTGACAGGTGCCAATAATGGCACCTGATAAATCTGTATATAAATATGTGCAAATGTGCCCACAGGTGCAGGGTCCAGTCCAGTCCGGCCCAAGTCACATTGATGTGTCAAGTCATGTCAATGATTGTGTGCATGTAATGCCTTTGGATGGCATAAGGCACTGCCTTACACCCTTCCCCTTGGACCAAATTTATGGTCTAACATGGATTGCCTGCATAGGTAATATGAATATCATATTGGATATTTCACCAGCTGTTGCAGAGACCAACTTGATGTGCAACACAAGAACTGAGGCAATAACAATGATCATCTGAAAAAATTAAAATTTACATAGCAGAGGGCCAAAGCTATGGTGGCTATGGGAGGGCTATGGGAGCTATAAAGTTTTCCTATCAACCTATGTAGAACTATGAGGGCTATTATAACTTTCATAGCAGATAGTGTGAGATACATAGCCTCCATAGCTGGCAGTATGAAATATATAGTCCTATCTTACTTAGAAGGGAAGCTATGCTTCCTATGCTACGAAAGAGGCAGTAGGATATCCTATACGAAGTCTTAGATAAGCAGTCAATGGGGGAAGCGATGACAGTAAGTGATAGATCGATGGATCAATAGATGGTTGGAGGGTGTCATCGCAGAAGAAAAGAAATGATAAGTCCTTGTAAAAGAGAAAAGAAAATATGGTCATAACAATCATCAAAAACATATAGTCTAATAGCTCACTATATGATTGTGCTGTCATAATAAATAGGCCATCATTTGAAAGCTATTGTTAATCTAGTTTCAATAAGTGTTTTCTCACCTAGATTCATACTACAGTATTGACTAAGCTATAAGAAAATCAGTCTGCTACTTCATTATAGAGAGATACATACAGGATGACTGCCACAGCCATCAGGTAGACACCTTCTTTCGGTCCGAGCGTACATCCCCTCACTGCAGAGGATGGAGAAGAGTAGTCTGAAAGTGTTACAGCCACTGGTAGAGGCACCACTGGCTTCAACAACTATCTAAAGAAAAGTCTAACAGAGAGATGTTGCACTTCAAAACCGAGTTTTGATTATGTAATCAGTTCTCAGGACCATGGTACGGCCATACCATGGTTGAGCACAGCCACATACCTCTTAACGGCTAGCTTAGTCTGATGAGGTTGTAGGTTCAATTCTACCTCTGGACATTTTATTTGTTCTTATCCTTTAATTTATAATAAATGTATTTAATGCTTCACAACTAAATTTCAAACATTTATGATACAATATTACATGCAATAGATTTTTCCAATTAAAAATCTTGAATTAAATGATAAAAAACTCGGTTTTGTATCAGAGGTTTACAGGATGTATGAAGAAAACATATGGTAGATACTATCAATAGGGCTCAACATGAGTGCAATTGCAGGTGACCTGCCATATTCAAGTTGGGAAAAGAGATTCGGTATAGTACTATGATGGAGCAACTATTGGAAGGCAATGTGAGTTTGAGGATATATTATCAGGATTTGATAATTTGTCACACAATATGGTGACTTTTGATGTAACCTACTAATATCATAGGATTGTTATCACTACTATGAAGCCTATTATATCATATTTAGACCCAGAAATATATTCAAGCATGGATATCCTAAGCCAAGGGAGAATAAGTAAAAACCTACAATACTAAAAATGAAATAAATAAGATATCAAAACTTGCACAACATCAAAAGCATGTGTGCACAAGGTACAGTAGGACATATACAAGGTGTCAGACTAGGGCTACTATATGTGGTACAGGGCATGCAAGATGCCACCCTGTATGCAAGACATGAGAGTGTGTACATGGGACGGTGGGCCTGTATGTGATACACAATGCACAGGCAAGAGTGTAGAGGATACACAGCAGGCGGCATGTCTATGCATCTCATATAACATCTGTGCCCAGGGTAGCCAGACTGTGTATGACCACAGCTGACATATACAGGCATATGGAATGGTAGACATGTGATACATAGGGCAACAAGCCTATGTGCAAGATACAGCATGTGGGCAGGTGGCACAGGAGATGTATGGCAGACAGAGGGGACATATGGCAGGTAAGACATCCACACATGAGGTGCAGCATCTGCTTGTAATATGGCAGGACTGTATGTGGCCATGGCTGACATGCATGGCCACAACTCACATATAAAATATAGTACAGAAAGTTGACATAGCCTTGATAATTGCCCATCATATGAATAGTATACATCTAGTCTATGGCATGACTAGCATACATATAATATTCTACATAGTGGGCATAGTGCCTATAACTACCTTATACTATGATACCTATGTCTTGTACCCATAAGGTAGCTATGATAGCTATGATAGCTCTTCATAGCTGTCTTATTTGGCTCTATAGCTCTATATATTTGACCCTTAAGCTATATAAAGCTATGAAAAAAGGAGACAGCTATCAAGCTATTAAAGCTATGTAGCCAATATAGTCATATATAGCTCTGGCAGATTTCTCAGATGTTGCACTATGCAATTGAAGGAACAAGAAGCAAGTTTACTCATTTATGCACCTTGATAGGAAAAAATAAAAGGAATCGTTTTGCCGTGTGAAGCATCGGCCCTCTTTCCCCAAGTAAGCTGAGACAGGCCCGTATGCAGTGCAAGAAGCTTGTGCTTGGGTGTTCGGCAAGTTGGAACATATCGGTGCAGCACATTCGGGGCCTAGCGCTTGGCACAGCACATGGCATGTGTGACACATTCATCATGTGGGGTGCATCAGGAAAATGTGCAAGTGCTATATAGCCCTATCAGGACTACATAGATTTCCTAGGGCCATAGAACTGCACTTTACTCCATAGGCCATATAGCACCCCCTTTGAGCTATATAGAGCTATGTAGCTTAAGTGAAGTGCTATATAGTCCTACCATAGCTATTGTCAAGACTCGGTCGAAGACAGCAAGAGTGCTGCCCAAGTCACCAACCAAACACAAGAGAAGAGAGACGAGAGTGAGAACGACAGAAAGCAGCGCAGTGCCCTGGATTGGAGGTACAGTACGGTACAGACGAAGTGGACAGTCTAGGGAAACAGGTGAGCTACAGCGAGCCTATAAGTACTGGGAGAACAATGGGAAAAGGACAATGGGCACAGGGATAGATCAGACAATGGGAACGAGAACAATAGCGACTGAAAGGGGAACAGGGTATAGGGTATAGATAAGGGAGGAGCCAGGTCATGTGATGAAACATGCAGGTGATGGGACAATGGGGGCATGTAACCGATGTGATGCACGTATGGAAGCAAGAAGAGTGGAGAGAAATGGAGCGATTCGTGACAGCTATCATAGCTGGCTATGAAGCTATGATAAGAGACATAGCTATGAAAGCTATAACAGCTATAACACTGATATCAACTATACTAAGTAAATGTATCTATTATGACTATTACAACTAGCAGATCACAAGTCTAGTATATAAAACTACTTAGATGTAGATCACACTTTGCAATTACTTGTAAAACCATCCAGATTAATTTAGTCACATCCTGCCATCACCCACCCCTTTGGTGTCGCCACCACACTCGCAGGGGCCAGTGTGCCATCTCCAACGCCCAGGTCTGCATGCAACAGTGCACGCACCCCGCCGTCCAGCACCCATGCAAGCCCATTGCCTCACGCACGGGTTCTGCTCCTTGCCCGTGCCCTCGCTGTCCGGCATACTGTGCCGCTGCATGGAGCACGGGCCAGATGCGTTGCATGCAGTCTCCCCATGTGCAAAAGTCTCCCTGTCTTGTGCACGGGCCTGCTCATTGTGCACGACTCTACCGTGCTGCACACAGCCCCGTTTGCATATGTACAGTTGACGTGTAGCTGCAGCCACATGCAGAGCTGGAACAAGTGCATGGGTGGACACACCAGGGAGCATACACATGCACGCACATGGTGCGTGGCCATGCGCAGGTGCCCTGCAGCCTGATGTTGTGCACGTCCTCCCCGTCTTTCGCGTGTCGCGTGTCATGCCATATGCGGCTGTCGCACCTAGCGTGCCTGGCCTGCGCCATCGCGCATGGGCCTGTCATATCATGCGCGTGCCTCTGCCCTGTTCCAGCCTCCCTGTGCCTTGCCTTTGAGCTCGTCACACCACGACAGCTCTTGTGCAGGACTGATGCCGAGGCCGTCTTCCACGTTCAGTGCTCAGCTCCCATGCCTCCTGCACGGGCCTGCCGCAGCCCACCACTGCTTGCTGCCGCCGCTGCTTGCTGCCGCCGCCGCTGCCACGGTGCCCCGCATGCATCCACTGTGCTTCGCGCACGAGTCGCGGGCCCTGTGCGCATGCGTGCTGCATCATGCATGGGCCCGTTGAAACCCGCCACCTTGTATAGGGCCCCCGTGCCTTGTATAGGGCCCCCGTGCCTTGTACGTGATTGTGCCGTCGCGTGGAGGGACCCCACCTTCTGTGCGGCATGCCTGTTGCATTGCACACAGGCCTGCTGCAACCCTTGTGCACACCCCATGGTGACTTGTGCATGGACCCACACCCTTCGTACGGCCTCTGGTGCCATGTACAAGTGCCCGCTTTAGTATAGTTTACTCATAACTAGTAAAATGCAATTATCTATCTACTGTTAATCATTACTGAGCAAATAATATAAAAATTTGATCTCAATATTGTACCTGAAGTCCACTAGCATGAATATATCTATGGTGTCTAGATAAGAGCTATAGCAATCATAGCAACTCTATGATGTTATATAGCTGACATAGTTGTCACTCATGACTACATAATTCTATATAACTTCCACCAACACCTATGGAAACTATGATAAACCTCATAGTGCTATATAGCTGGCTGCCAATATATAGTCCTCCCATAGAACTCATATCATTTGCTAGAAGCTATGTAGAGAACCAATTTTCCTGATGTGCAGAGGCATGTGGCACACATGGCATATGGCATGGGGCATTCAGCATGGGGCACATTTGGAGCATGGGGCATGATGCGGTGTGGCACGTTCGGGGCTTGGGGCATGGTGTGGTGCATTCAAGGTGTGGGGCACAGGGCACAGGGGCACGCTTGGCACACGTGGTGTGGGGCACAGCATGTTTGGGGCATGGAGCATGGTACGGGACATTCAGGGCATGAGGTGTGGCGCAGGGCATCCAGCACAATGCTATATGCTAGGCACAAGGCATGAGGTATGGGCCTGCATGCAAGGTGTCGATATACCTATGCATGGCCATGCATCATGATGATGTGCCTTAGTATGCAGGTGTGCTTGTGCGTGCCGCTATGGCCATTCATCAGCCATGCATATGCTGGCATGTGTACATCAGAAAAATTTCCAAGTCCTACATAGCTCTACATATCTTATATAGAAGTCATAGGTCCATAGCACCTCCCTTTACTACATAACTCTGATAGCCCAAAAGAGGAGCTATGAAGTACTATGGAGCCGAAGAGGGGTGCTATGGACTGCTATCATAGCTATCATAGCTGACTGTGAAGCTACTATAGCTACTATAGCATGCCTAGCTATTAGATCTATAAGAGCTATGTCATTTACTTATGTTATACTCAATATGTAAAATTAGCACATCTATCAAAGTAATAACATCTATCAGAACTATCATATTCTTGGCTTAGCTATAAAGTAGATCTTATATCTATCACAAATATTTGAAAGTTCAAATCAAAATATAATTTCAAAACAATTATTCAATTCAAATTATATAAAAATCAATCTAATCAATTACAAGAACTGTTAAACTATTCTAATCTAGATAACAGACATCATTACTAACTGCAGCAGTTTTCATACATAACCTCAGAAAATTTTACTAGATACCTACTTAACCCAAAAAGCGAAAATCTATTGACCAACAAGTATTAAATAACAAGAACAACAAAAGTCAAATACAATAAAAGACCAGCACACCTTAACTTAAGAAAGATAGACAACAAAGACTTAACTAGAAGTAATATTAGTAGAGAACATAGACCATTACCATTAATGTTTAAGCATACCTTAAAGATGATAAACAACGAGCAAAAGGCGAGCAACGATGAGCAAAGGACAAACAATGATGAGCAAAGAAGGAGCAATGGTGAATAGGCAACAATGACAATGATGCCAATGCCAACATGGCAAGAGATGGTGGGGGTTAAAGAGCAAGAGGTAATGTGCATCGTGCGAGCCTTATATATGAATCCTGGGCAAAGCCGAGATTCATGGCTGCTAGGCGTTGCCAAGTGCCGCATCAGAGGCTAAGCATTAGATCTCGTTATGTTAGCCCTGCTGCCTGGCGACATTTTGTAGAATTGTTACAGAACTGGCTCATGTAGTACATGTAGATATGTTATCTGTAGCTTCTGTCTTTTTCTTGAATTTTATTCTGTTTTATCTGATTTGTTGTGTCTCTTCGCACATTCGGTGGCTGAAGCCCCGAGTTAACGCGTCGAGACTTTTTCTCTCTCCTAACCACTTCTCTCACCACTTGCTCTTCTCCGTGCTCGCTTGCTCGCTCACTCTCCTTTCGTCGTCTCTCGAGCATCAAGATAGTAGGATCTGGGTTTGCAGCAGGCAGAGGGCGGTACATCAGTAAACCTGGAAATATCTGATTGATATCTGATTATGTCTAATTCCATCTGATTCAGACAGTCAGACAATCAGATGAGTCAGGTAGGCCCCTATCGTCCAGTGTGTCTCAGACAAAAGTGTCTGATTCCAAACAGCCATCTAGGTATCAGATAGTCATCTGAGTATCAGATTGCTGTCTGGGTGTTAGATCCTGTCTGAGAATCAGATGTTGTCTGGAAGTCAGAGATGATCTAACATCAGGCTAAAGCCTGGCTCTCAGACCAGAAGTTACGATTCCTTAGAATCGTTTACTCTATACCAGGTTTTCCTATCAGAAACGACACCTCAAACGATGACTATCCCCATTTGGCAGTTGGCTTGTTTGCAGGTTCAACTCCAGCTCTGGCCGGACTTTTGTTTACATTTAATTTGATGTAACTTGATCAGTTCTCAACCAATTCACCCGTTCTAAAATGCATCTGGATCTACTCATTTATCGCTTTCTGGCAGTATTTTTGCATCCTGGTTATGCAGAACTCACAGAGCACAATGAATTCCTACATTTTCTCTCTAGCATACTTGCACCTTTGCTAACTCAGTCAATTCTCAACCGATTTACTCGTTCTTAGGTGTTTCAGAATCTACTCATTCATAGCTTTTTAGCTATACCTCATGCATCTAGATCGGGTCAAAACTCGCAGAATGCGAAATGTTTCTTTATTTTTCACCCTAAAATGTTTGAATCCAAGCTAACTCAGTCAATTCTCCACCGATTTACTCGTTCTCAAATGCGTCGGAATCTACTTATTCAGGGCTTTCCAGCAATACCTTATGCGTCCAGATTGGTTGAGAACTCGCACTCGCAGAATGCAAATTGTTTCTGCATTTTCCCCCTGGAAACACTGATTGCTTTATAGCTCTGCGATGAAGCTATCAATTAACAAATGGTAAATTGTGTTCCGACACCTTGAGTCACACCTTTGCAATGCAATTTAGAAGACAGAAATCGGATCACTGGAAGCAGAGATACTTTCTGGCTTATGTGCCATATTAGCAAAAGAATATTGTTTGCTATCTCAGCAACCAATGATGCTATGGTGTTGCCCACTATATTGTTAGAAAGCTATTGTAAACCTGATTCCAAAAAGCCCTCATACATCATGCTTGGTGCAATATTGACAGAGCTATAAAGGAATTAGTCTGCCACATCATCAATCAGTCATACCCTTATATTTTGGTAACCAGTGATGCTATTATGACTCACAAGATATCATCTAAAAGCAGCCATTAATCTGCTTCCAACAAGCCCTCATATGGCATCATTGGTACAATATTGATTGAGCTAAAATGAAATTAGTCCGCCACATCAGCAAGTGAAATACATACAGGATGACCACTACAGCCATCAGATAGACATCCTCTCCATCCACCCACATCGAGGGAAGAAGAATCAGTCTAACAGTGTTACAGCCACTGGTAGAGGGACCACTGGCTTCAACAACTGTCTAAAGAAAAGGCCAGCAGAGAGATGTTGTGTGCTTCAAAACCGAGTTTTGCTTATGTAAGCAAGTAAGGTCACATGGTGTGTGTCTTAACGGCCGTTAAGACGTACATCACATGACTGAATGTCTCGATGTTTGCTGTTTGCTCAGTCTGATGAGGTTGCAGGTTCAATTTCACCTCTGGCCATTTTGTTTTTTCTTATGTTTCAATTTATAATAAATGTGTTTAATGCTTGACAGCTAAGATTTTAAATGTGTATTGATGTATTCCATATGAATTCAATTTTTAGACTCAAAAACATTGAATTAAATAGCAAAAAAGTCGATTTTTTATGTCAAAAAAATGAGTTTTCTGTGTACCAAGCTTTCAACCAATGCTGTGACTCTAATAATAGTATTATGTAGTTTACATACCTTAACAGTATAGCAGAATATGTGGGCATAGATGTGCAGCAAGATACAACAAAATTACATATAAACATTTGTGAGCAGCAGGACGAAGAATGTTGCCCAAATATAGGCACCATTTGTCATCTCAACTATGGCTGTACTGGAGTACAATTCAACAAGTTGAACGATCAAAGTCTTTTCTTAAGGTACATCAGGAAAAACAGTTCCTTGGGTGAAGCCACACATTGATTACCATAGCCGAGCCTTAGCTATCGATAGATGACTGGTTTGATCTCTGTTGACTCAGAGATGTTTCAAACCCAGAATCATGAGTGCTCAGTGTTGTGGCCAACTACACACGTGCAATGGCACATGCAGCTGTGGTCGTCGGAGGCAGTGTACTGAGCATGGCAACGTGTCGGCGATGGCAGAAGGGGGCGTGATGTGTGGGGAGTGGTGACGAGGAGAAGATATCAAGAGTATCGCTCGTTTGAGCAATACTCTCAAGTTAGCACAAAGTTTGAACAAACAAAAAAACTTTTTTTTTACTCACTGGCACCTGTAATACCTCCTGCTTCCTACTGAAGCCCTCCCATGTTCGCTTTGACGAGTAAAAAAGAGGAAGGAGGGAGAGAGAAGAGGATAGAGAGTAGGGATGATGGGGACAGCGAGAGAGACAGAAACATCGACACAATGTTTCGGTGCTTCAGCTACTGAACACACATACTTGAATGTTTTGAGCTTACATCTGAAAAATTTGCAAGTGGTACATAGTTCTATGAAGTCTACATAGATTTCATAGTTCCATAGCACTGCCCTTTACTCCCTAGCCCACATAGCCAAAGGGAGGTGCTATGGAGTGCTATGGAGCTGAGAGGCAGTGCTATGGAATGCTATGGAGTGCTATGATAAGTATAACAGCTAACTATGCAACTACCATAGTGTGTCTGTCTATCAAGGCTATCAGAACTATGCCATTGATATAGGCTATATTTGATAGATAGTTTTGGTACATCTATCCAAAATACAAATACTATCAAAACTACATAAAATTTTGCTTGCTATAAAGCCTGATTAGCTTATAAAAGCGATGTTTCAAAAATGATTTATTTTATCACAAAAAAAAAACACAAATTTTGTATACTGTTTGAACAGCACTATATTTCATGATAAGATAAGTTATTACTAGAGTACATTTAACCAACACATAATAATAAAGCATATGATACAACATCTACAAAGATAGATAACATAGAAGAGAAAGACAGTACTAGCATCAACCCAAAGTCTACAAAAAAAAACATCGAAATATATAAGCTACAAAACATAAGAGAAAAACATAAGAATCACCCAAAGATAACAAACTATATTAAGAAAAGCAAAACAAAGTAATCTATAAGATTAAGAACATTAGCATCAATCAACAAAGAAATAAAAGAGTTGACTTACCGAACACTAGAGGCCATGGAACAAGTGAACAACGAGTGGAAGACGAGAGATGGTGGGGGTTGGGGAGAGAGAGAGGACGCGCGTTGTGCGCGCATTATATAGGTGGGCGCGGGTTTGCCCGGCGGAGCCCTAATTGTTGCTGCCGGGCGCTGCCGGACGCGTCGCGCCAGAGGCTAAGGCGCAGATTCCACTAACTGATGTCTGCTGCCCAGTAGTGTACAAGACATTAAATAGATATGTAGCACATACAATGTATTGTTCTGGCGAGAATATAGCTTCCTGTTTTTTCTTGTAATTTGAATGATTTGATTTGATTTACTACGTTCGGAACCATTTGAACTCGCGCGTTCGGTGGCTGGAGCACCGAAGTCGCGTCGTTTGTCTCTCCAGTACTTACCCATCCATCTCTCCTTCCACATCTTGTCTTCCATCGCTCTCGTCGTCACGGTATCCGGTGGGAGCTCAGGGGTCCAAGGTAAGTCTCAACAGTAGTGTATTTTGTGTGTATTGTACTAATCTCGAGAGTACCACTCATCGGCGAGTGATACTCTCGTTTTTCATTTCCTCTCGCCAACCCGCACCATCCGCCCTCCGACGCCTCGCCGCCCCGTTCTCGCGCACCCTCCGCGCCCGTTCGCCTGTTCACCACCCCGTCGACTACACCCGCAGCCCACACCCTCCATCCCGCCCATGACACGGGCAGCCAGCGCACAACACCCACAGCCCGTTGCCGACACGGGCAGCACACGGACGACACGGGCAGCCCGTGCGCACTGCACGTGTTGTCGACAGCGCAGGCAGCCCATCGACGGCGCAAGCAGCCCGTTCGGGGGCAGGCAGCCCGTGGACGGCACGGGCAGCCTGTCGACGGCATGGGCAGCCCGTCGACAGCACGGGCAGCCCGTCGACAGCACGGGCAGCCCGTCGACAGCACGGGCAGCTGCAGCCCGTGGACGCTGCCCGTGTTGTCGACGATGCAGGCAGTCCGTCGACGGCACGTCTCGTGGATGATGCGTCAATGACGCGGGCTGTCCGTGGACGATGCGTCGACGACGTGGGCTGCCCGTGGACGACGTGGGCTGCCCCTGGACGACGCAGGCTGCCCGTCAACGACATGGGCAGCCCGTCAACGACGCGGCCAGCCCATCGACGACATGGGCAGCCCATCAGCGACCCGGGCAGCCCGTTGACGATGCGGGGAACCCGTCTACGACGCGGCCAACGGGCACGGGCACGGGCCACGTCTGCCCACAAACGCAACACCCCGCCCGCCCGCTGCGCTCGCGCCCGTCCTGCGCCCGTGTGCTGGCGCTCGCGCCCGGTGCCCATCTCCCCGTCCTGCGCCTGTCCCGCTCGCGCCTGTCCCATGCCTGCCCCGCTCGCGCCCGTCCCGCACCTGTCCCGCTCGCGCCCGTCCCACGCCTGTCCTGCTCGCGCCCGTCCCGCACCCGTCCCGCGCCTGTCCCGCTCGCGCCCGTCCCGTGCCCATCTCACACCGCACACGCACCGGTCTCGCAGCACTGTACTTCATATGTAGTATACTGTAACAGTGCTATCTCATGTAATTACTATCTTATTGTTGTACTGCTCGAAATCATAGGCTCTATATCAACTGGAGATGCTATAGCAGCTTGAATGTCCATAGCAACCTTATGAAGCTCTGTATGGAACATAGCATCTATAGCATACATAGAGGGAAACTGAATATACATAAGTTACATAGCAGGCATAGTAATGTCCTATTACTATGTAATGCTACATACCCATCACCTATGACTATAATAGCTATGATAGCTACCATAGTCCTGTATAGCTGTGTGGCCAAACTACATAGAAATCATAGCACTATGAAACCAGGCATAGCACTGGCTGGCAGCTATATAAAATTCAGATTTTTCAGATGTAGTAACTCAAATAAAATCTAATAAAATCAGAGAAAAAAGAATAAGATAGTTTACATGTTTATGTCATGATCTAATGAGACAAGTATCTGATTTAAGTTCTACTAGCTATGGCACAATGGGATGAACTTAGTTAAAACTGGAACTTAGCCTCTAATGAGATGCTCAGCAGTGTCTGGGCCGAATTGCACTGGCTGCATTTCAGACTTCGCTTGCCACGTTTATGTAAGGTGCGTGCGATGCACTGCCTCTCTTTCCTTTCAACCACTACCATCTCTTGTCTTCAAAACAAGAGAAATAGTCTTTTGATGTTTTGTTGTCTTCAGTAAGTTCCTTATGCTTATGTTCTTATGTTCTTAATGTCACTAATATGATGATGTTATCAAAAATATTTTCGCTTTTTTCTTCTTTTTTGTATGTTTCTGTGTAAGTCTATGACCTTTCTTGACTATAACCTTATACTAATCTTTTATTTCTTGTAGAGCTATTTTTGCTTTTTTAAAGCCTTTCTTATCTTATCTCTTTAGTTAACAAGATTTGTAGAATGTTGTAGGATAGTGTACAACTTGTAGTAGTGCCTCTTGAAATAAATATGTTTTGATCATTTTCAATGTTTTATTTATTTTAAAAAGCTTATAATATGTTTATGGTGATTTTATGATATGTTGAAGTAACATATTGGGCAGAGGTAGCATAGAGTGCATAGCAATGTTACTAACTAGACATAATATTATAATGGAGATATACCACATAGGCCACATAATTCTTATAGCTACCATATTCTATGATAACCATGGCAGCTATAGTAGTTGATACTCTATGCTATGGTAGTTATGTAGTTATATCTTATGCTGTGACAGCTATGATGAGCTATGATAGCTCTATATAGATTACTTGATGACTATGTAGAAAAGGGGATTGCTATGGACCCATTAGAACTATGTAAGCTATATAGTTCTACATACCAGTGTTAATTTTCTTAGATGGACTCTGTGTGCAACTGTTGTGCACACAAGTTCCTGTTTGCCACCTCATCTTCCTTCCACACCCACCCACTTGTTCCTCATGGGGGAACTTCAAGTTGTATTAGGGTGTCTTGTTTTTCTTCTTTTTTCTTTTCTGATTCTTGCTAGGCTGGGAGTACAGATGCGTAGCTACAGTTTTACTGTAGTTTTATCATACTAATTGAGAGAATCTCACTTGACACCATGAGTGATACTCTTGCTTTGTACTCTGCAGGCCCTCACCAACTCCCACATGCTCCCACCAACTTATGTGCACCCACATTGAGTTGCACATGACTCCGCTGGGTTGCTCACACCCTTGCCTTTCCCCCACTGACTTCTGCATAGATGCACCACCTCATGCACTACCACTGATGCATTACCTCGAGTGCACCCACTGATGAGTACACATCTACTGACAAGCACATGCCATCACCTCCTGTGTACACCTATCGCCTTGCGTGACTTGCACATGCCAAGGACTTGAGACTTAGAGGTCATCAAACAAATCTATCACAATTTCACCAAATATGTTGTTCAAGACTGTTTGCATTATGCAAAGGAATAAAAAATAAGTTTACTCATCTATGCACCTTCATAGGAGAAAATGAAAGGAATCGTTTTGCCGTGTGAAGCATCGGCCCTCTTCCCCCAAGTCTGATATCAGACAAACCCTGATATTGTTAGACAATGTCTGACAGTCAGACACACTCTCAAATCAGATAATACACACAAATAAGATCTATGTCAGATCATAGATGCCAGATCAGACTTCAGATCAGGATAGCCAGATTAGATAGTTCTCAGAACAGGGTTCAGATTAATTCAGACAAACATATAGATCATATAATCCAAAACACTAGACTAAACAAACTAAACTAAGAGCACACTATGCCACAATACTAGCCAGCCTTGTACACATTACATAGGAACACATGCAGCTTGTAATAATATGGAATGGAGGTATACACACATGACTGAGGCATGCAGGCACTCAGGAGACCTTGCACAGATGTCACAGCCATCACATGTGGCAGTAACACACCTGCAAGCATGTACATGGCATGGCAAACAAACAAGGAAGGCGGGCACACTGCCACAGCCCTCCGGTCTATGGCTGAACATGTGATGTCGTAACAATAAAGATATATATCCCATACTCAGTACAAAAGAAACAAGATTTTTTTTACTCACCGGCCGCTGACTCAAATATCATCCTGGTCTTCAGCATCCAGCCCGAGGCATGCATGAGCTGCCTGCATTGCGTGGGAGAAACAATATTATCAGTGCAAGAAGTGAAATAGATTAAAGGCACTCACTATATATCTGCTAGCACATCTATGCACACAAGGTGCTGCTAGAGCATCGTATGCACATGCTTGGCATTGTACAGGCTGCTCACATCATGCACACGATGCTCGTATGCCTAGTGTTGCAGCCACGTGCAACGTGTCACACAGTTGCAACAATGCAGCTGTCGCCGTGATGATGTGGAATGGTCGGCGAAGATGCGGCAGTGGTGGCGATGAGCAGTGTCGACAGCATGAGGGAGCAGAGAATGATTGGAAAAGACTCTATTAGTCTGTGAGAACAACACAAACAGAAAGCTTTTACTCACCTTCGAGATGGAGACTCCGGGATTCCATCGAGTAATGCGAGAAAGGTGATGTGGATGCGGACCAGCGCCGACTGCGAAAAGGAGGGCCAATGGAGGAATGGGTGGGGGGGGAGGGAGAGAACAAAAGAAACAGAGTATCGCTCGTTAGCGAGCAATACTCTCATTGTTAGTACAGGATAATAACGAGAAGGAATGATTTACTCACCTTTTTTGATACCTCGAAAACCTTCGTGAATTCATGTGGGACTTGCTCCGATACGGGGAAGAGGAAAACAGGGATGAAAAGGAGAAGAGGACGGACGACGAGTGGGATGATGAAGACACGTTGAACGCTGCACGTTCGAGTCACGTTACCAGGGATTGCCGACCGGGCCGGTGGCTGCCGCACAGCGTTTGTTAAACGTTAAGTCGATCGTACCGTACCGCCTTGCGTTTGAGTAGGTCCGAGTCCTCGACTCCTCTCCTCATCCTCTTCGAACGCATAAACACATTGAAGGCCGGAAGGCTGTATTGAAAGTCGGAAGCCTAGGTAAGTCAGAATATTGCTATTATATTGTCTATTCTGTTAACTCGGGGAGTACTGCTCGTTTTCGAGCAGTACTTCCTGTTTTCGCATTCTCACATCGATTCGAAGGCCGGAGGGTCGAATTGGAAGGCCGAACAGGCTTTGCTGAAGGCAAGAAGGTTGTAAGGTGAGTGAACAGTCTCTTATTCAATTGTCTTTTGGGCTAATTTGGGGAAGTACTGCTCGTTATTGAGCAGTATTCCCTGTTCTCTGCTCAGCCTCCCTCCATCGTCTCTTTCGTCCCCCGTGCCCCGCCTCTCCATTTCTCTATCCCTGCACATGCTTTGTCTCCACCTCTCCTTCACCTCGCACCTTACCCGATGCCCGCACGCCTCCGCACGACCTGCACGAATGTGCTTCGACCTCAGATCGACGCGCACGGCCGTGCCGCCTTGCTTGCAGAATTAAAGGCTGAAGGGACGGGTCGAATGCCCGAGGGATTTGCTGGGGCACAGGTGAGTCAAAACAAACATCATTATACTATCGTTGTTACTAACTTGGGGAGTACTGCTCTTTGCATCAACACCCCCACCCCGCCTCTCACATCTCTCGTGCCTCGTGCCCCACAAGCCGGCTCTCTGATTCCGCACATGCTGCCCCCGTCTCGTGCAATACCCCGCACGGTGAGCGCGCGGGGATTCACCGACACGTATGACCCCGCACCAACCGAAGGCCTGTAGGAACTGGTGAGGGCTTGGAGGGATCGAGGTTAGTAAAGATGCTTCAATTCATTTCTATTGTACTAATTCCGAGAGCATCGCTCGTTATCTGAGCGATGTTCTCGTTCTTTCGTCTCCACGCCCCATGCCCCCATTTCCCGCCTCTCTAGTATTGCCGTGTGAGGTGAGTAATTGCCAGTTTTATTCCTTGTTTATCGTGCTAACATGGGGAGTATTGCTCGTTATCGAGCAATACCCCCCATTCGAGGCCTCAGCATTCGAGGCCTTGCCTCTCCCGTGCCCCGCGCCCCCACTCTGCCCCTCTCGTACCCCACGCCGCTTCTCCCAATCGCATGTCCCCGCGCCACAGCCCGCATGTCCCCGGTCCTCCACCTTGCGCCCATGGCATGCCTCGTACGCCCCCACCATCTCGCATGCAGGTCTGCACAGATACATATGGCATGGAGTGCATTCCCACTACATGCAGGCATGTCGCGTGGCCCCGCCGTCTCGTGTGGCCCTACCGTTCTTGCACGAACCCGCAAGAACGTACGTGACTCTGCATGGATGTGAGGAACGTTTTGAAGGGTGATGAGGCTTGATGGAGGCTACAGGAGTGTCTGGTGAGTAAAAATCTCTGTTACTCTTTTGTCTGTCGTGCTAATTTGGGGAGTACTACTCGTTTTTGAGCAGTACTCCCCGTTTTCTGTGCTCTCTCAACCATCACATCCTGCACCTCACCTCTTCTGTATTTCGCGCCTCACATTCCACTTCTCCCATACCGCATCTCCCTGCGCCATCCGTCTCATGCCCAGCACGTTCCTACTGTGTCACACAAGACCCTGCACGCATGCACATGAGTCCGCGCGGATTCACGGATGCATACGGCCCCATGGTGAGTAATAATTTTATTCTTTTATTGTTCCTCGTGATAATTTGGTCCCCGCCATCTCCTGTGCGGATTTGCATTGATCCATGCACCACGCATGACCTGTGTCGTGCATGGCTCTGCGATGTCACGCACGGCAGTCACGCCTCGCGTGTGGCCAATTAGTGACGTGCATGGCTCTCGCGTCATCTGCAAGCCACGCGGCATGCCTGAAGCCTCGGATACAGGCCCATGACCATGAGAACGAGCTCCAACGGGCTTGTTCTTATAGTCTCTGTTGCATCTGTGCAAGCCGCCCTGGATCCAGTCCAGCAATGGGCTTCAAGGTATGTAATGCCAGCCTATTGTCTATTGTGCTAACTTGGGGAGCCTACGCACCATGTCTCCCATGCCCATGCCCCACACACGCGTGCACTGCACGCCACGTCTCCTGCCCCTCAAGACCACGCCTTTCCCCGCCCACGCCCGCATGGATTCATGCGGACCAGCCATGCTTCGCCGTGACTCAGCTTATCAACCCCGCCGCCGCGTACGTGGTCTCACCGCCGCGAATGACCCTGCGTGTCGTACGTGAAGCGTGGCTCAGCTGTGAGACCCGCGGATGTGTACTGTGTGGCCTCGCCATGTCGTTCATGTCACCAGCATCGCATGCACGACTCGTGCGCCTTCTGCGCCCCATCGCAGACTAGCAACTTGCGAGAACAAGCCCCAATGGTTGTTCTCGTGTGAAGTCTAGAATCAGAGTTTCGTATTGCTGTTATAGCTTGTAAATAAAATCTCTGTTTTAGTCTGCAATTAAGTCCAATCTAATTACAATCCTTGGTCTGAGTTTAAGTTCAAGTCAGACTTGAGAGTTGAAGTCCAATTTTGAGTTTATCTGATGTTTGATTTATGCAGCAACCTATTTGATAGTTGTGTCTGAATAGCATTGCTAGTCTGACAAAGTCAATGAGATCTGATGAATGTAAAAGTTCTGATGTGTCTGAAAGTATCTAGACAATAGATTCCTACCTGATTTTGTCTGACAAATAGCAACTATCTGACTTTCATTCAAGTCTAATAAATATTCTTTATCTGATGAAAGTTCAAAATCTGAGGTGTCTGAAATTACCTGATCAAGAGATACCTACCTGACCTTGTCTGGAAAGTAGAAAATATCTGATCTGAATTCAATGTCTGACTAAAATTCAAATGTCTGAGGTGTCTGGACAATAAAGACCTACATGACTATCTGAAAGTAGTAATTGTCTAAACAACCATTCAATGTCTGATAGAATCACTTACATCTGATAAAAATTTAGTGGTCTGATATGTCTAAAAGCATCTGGACGATAGAGACCTACCTGACTTGGTCTGAAAAGCTGTACTTGTCTGACTTATATTGAGTGTCTGACAGGATGATTTGCATCTGACAAATGTTCCAAGGTCTGATATATCTAGAAGCATCTGGACGATAGGGACCTACCTGATCTTGTCTGAAAAGTAGTACTTGTCTGACTTATATTGAGCATCTGATAGGAAAGTTTATATCTGATAGATGTTTCAAGGTCTGATATGTCTAAAAGCATCTGAACAATAGGTGCCTATCTGATTGTGTCAGGAAAGTAGTTGATGTCTGACTATTATCCAATGTCTGAGAAATGTACCTATATCTGATCAAAGTCTAAAGATCTGATATATCTGGAAGCATCTGGACGATAGAGACCTACCTAATCTTGTCTGAAAAGTAACAATTGTCTGACTTTTGCCAAATGTCTGACAAAATAATGTTCATCTAACAGATTTTCAAGTATCTGATAGGTCTGACTATGTCTGATATTTTTCTGATTTTGCAAAATGATTTATACAATATTTTGTTCATGTATGAGTCAGATGAATGGACCTGTTCAGACCTCTTAGACAAGAATCAGATGGTCAGACCAGTCAGAGATTTCCTCTTTTCCTGATGTAGGTAAGTAAAAAAATGCCTGTTTATCTTTGATTTGTACTAATACAGAGTGTTGCTCGAATTTTCGAGCAACACTCAGATCTTTCGACATCCCATGCCCTCCTTCGACACCATCACGCCTTCCATCCCCTGTCGCGAATCCCCGTCATCCCCTTCGCCTTCAACCACCCCCTCTGCCTCTCCAATGACACTGTCAACCCCCCCGATTGCCCGCGTGTGCAGCTTCAACACCCCGTGCATGCAGCCTCAACACCCCACGTGCGCAGCCTCGACACCCTGCATGTGCAGCCTCGACACCCTGTGCGTGCAGCCTTGACACCCCACGCCGCATGACATGACACTCGCACCCCGGTCCCCACCTTTGTGCACCTGGCCATGGACTACGCTCGCCCACCGTAATACATGGTTTGCATGCCATCAACGGCATGCACGCACAAGCCAGGTCAGCCCCCAGACCCGCACACTCGCTGCACATGCCACATGCTCGCGCAATGCCCGAGCCCGTGCCCTATGCCTCGGACATGCACATACAACCTCAACAGCATGTGCACGCACCTGACAGCATGTAGACGAGCCCACATGTGGCCCTGGCTGCCCGTGCATGGCCATGCGCAGTCTTGATGGGGCAAGCATGAGCGTGGATGGCCCTAACAGGCCTCCACCCCTGCTGCACTGCATCCAGATCCTCCATGCCGCACCCGTGTCTTTCGTGCCATGCCCGTGTCCTTTGCACCATCTCCCCACCCTCTGCGCCATCTCCGTGTCCTCCACACCATCTCCGTGTCCTCCACGCTGTCTTCTTGCCCTTTGCACCATCTCTGTGCCCTCCGCGTTGTCTTCGCGCCCTCCACGCCATGCCCATGTCCTCTGCGCCATTTCTGCGCCATCTGCGCCATGCTTGCATCCTCTGCGTTGTCTCCACGCCCTCCGCGCCACGTTCGTGTCTTCCGCGCCATTTTTGTGCTATCTGCGCTGTGCTTGCATCCTCTGTGCCGCTTCGGCGTGCTCGGTGCTGTGTCTGTGCCTTCTGCGCTGCCTTCTCGTGCTCTGTGCGGCCTCCCCGCACTCTACGCTGTGTCCGTGCACTGGTACCATCTCCGCGCCATCTTTGTGTGCTCCCTGTGACTTCTCCGTAATCCGTGCACCTTGCGCACATACCTGGGCCCATGCATGAGACAAGAGGCAGGGGATGGTGTGCCTAGTAGTCTATGTGCAAGGTGATTTATAGTATATACCTTCATTGAAATAAAAAAAGGAATCGTTTTGCCATGCGCAGCATTGGCCCTCTTTCCCCAAGTTCACTTATTTCATTGTCAGTCTTTTTTTTTTCTTGGCTTCTTATTTCTTTTCTAACTAGTTAGGTGCAAGAGACTGCAGTAAGAATGTAACAGGTAAGTAAACTTGTTTGTATCTTATAAGTTTTAGTGCTGACGTGCACACCTACCTGCCCACTCACATGCTCGCCCACCCACCCATCTGCTCATTCATCTGCCTACCCATCTGCTTGCTTGCCTGCCCACTCATCTGCTCACTCGCCCACCCACCTACCTGCTCACTCGTCCATCTACATGCCTGCTTGCCTACATGCATGCCTGCCTACTCACATGTCTGCCCATCTACATGCTTACCTGCCCATCTACATGCCTGCACCCTACATGCCTGCATCATCTGAAAAAAGTGTTTCCTACATAGCTACAGTATAAGACTATACATGCTATGGTAGTGGTATGATAGCATCCATAGCTCTATAGAGTTACCCTACTTGGTTATATAGAGCTATGCAAGTTATCATAGCTTCCATAGCTGTAGGTGTACACTATCTAGTGCTATATATGCATGACAGATAACTATGGGTGCTATGTAGCTCACATAAGTTTATATGGCTGCTATGACCACTATGGTATCCATGTAACTTAGGTAGAGTCCACAAAATAAAGTCAAGTCATGCTTTATTGGGCACCCAGGGACTTATAATCATAGTCCTCATATCTATTTATTTACAAGAATATCTAAATTTACGGTACTTCGCACTACCAAGGCAACGGAATGCACCCTGGCGCTAAGCGCGTTGCCACGGCGGGACACATGCACATTAGTGCGGAACAGCACAGCATCACGTGGGCACACAGGCACAGATTGGGCAGATGCGGGCGTTGGCATGGGCACGTCAGCATGGCGGGGTGCTGATGCCTTGGGATGCGCACCGGCGCAAAACGGCGCGTAGCAGGGCACGGGCACGTAGGCGCAGAACGGCGGGGTGCGGGCGATGACGCGGGCAGCCAGCAGCGGGGGACATCCACGCGATGGGATGCGCTGGTGCTGGCACAGAGGCAGGGTGCATGCGTGCAGGCATGGGCATGGGCGTGTCTTAGCGTAGGAAGGCGCAGACGTGATGGGACGGTGCGGGCGTTGATGCAGGGACGTTGGCATGGCGGGGCACTGGCACAATGGGACACGCACTGGCACCTGTGCAGAACGGCGCCAGGCAGGTGCATGGGCATAGAATAGTGCTGCGGCGAGCGGGCATGTGGACGCGGGAGTGCATGGGCACACTGGCGCAGAGTGCGCAGATGCGGGCATTGGCACCAACACATCCGCGTGGCGGGGCGTTGACGTGATTAGATGCATGCCCGCACCGGCACAGAACGACAGGACGCAGGCACATGGGTGCGTCGACATGGCAGGGCGCTGACGCGATGGGACGCGCAGGCAGACGGGTGGAATGCGGGTGCATAGGCATGCAACGGCGGCATGCAGGCACGTGGGCACGGAACGGCAGTGTGGTGGGGTGTTGATGCAACGGAATCGGCAGGCGTGGGCGTGCGGGCGTGGAATCGCGGTGCACGGGTGTGAAATCGCAGTGCACGGGCGCATGGGCGCAGCACGGTGGCATGGCGGGGTGTTGACGCGACAGGGCGCACGGGCGCAGGCACATTGGCGAAGGATGCAGGCGCATGGGGGATGAGGGGCATGGACACCGTCACAAGGTGTTGCAGATGCGACCCCGCAGCCTATGCGCTGGCACTCGACGCAGCGTAGCATGAGGCAGACCTGTGCATGGTGGCATACGGGGTGTACGCGGGGGCATACGGGGGTTGACGGGGCCATACATGGCTCCATGTGTGCAGCGGAGCCTGTCCACGAGCATGCGCATGGCCAGGCATGGGCATCCGCACGTACGAGGGACGGAGGGGACGAGGGCAGGAGGGGGCAGGCATGATCCTGGGGCAGGCACGATGGCGGCGATGTGGCGACAGCGTGGGTAGCGGCAAATGGACGGGGGCAGGAGACAGGATGAACGAGCGAAAAAGAACGAGAGTGTTACTCAAAAACGAGCGACACTCTCTTCGTTAGTACAGAAATTAAGAAAATAGGATTGTACTACATACCTTATGCCCTTTCTGTCCATTTAAACCCACCCGGCCCTCCTAGTTGATGAGCATTGAAGAGAAGGGGTGGGAATGCGAGGGAGACATGAAGAGAAGACGGAAGGAAACGAGTTGGAAGTTGATGTGCATTTGAGCGCATCAGCCACCGAACCCGCGAGACTGATTCTCGAGCCATAACAAATCAAATAAAATGAGTTTTAATGTACAAAAAACAGAGAGGGTATAAATAGATAACTAGAACGAAATGAGTGAGCTACATATCTAACTACTGCATTGTGTATGACTAGGCAGCAGAGTCGAGTTAATCAAGTCTGCCAAATCAGCCTCTGACGTGACGCTCAGCAGCATCCGGCATCCACAATTTGTGGCTTTGCTGGGCAGACCCGGGCTCTCGTATTTAACGCACGCATGATGCGCATCTTTCTTTTCTCTTCAACCACCACCACCTACTGCCATGTCTCACTCGACGTCGCTCATCGTTCGTTGCTCGTCGTTTGTTGCTTGTTGCTCATCGTTCGTTGCTCATCCCTCATTGCTCATTCTTCATTGCTCGCTATAGTCCTTGTTTGATATCTTTGAGGTAAGCATTTTGTTTTTGTTTCTTTCTTATGCTGATGTCTTTTGTCTATTGTATTCTCTTAGCATAGGCTACTACATCTCCACTTTTTTATACTTCGGGTAAGTTGTCATTTATAACAGTCTTGCATATTTACTAATTGGCTTTTGTTACTTATTAGATTTCACTTTTTGTAATGTTTGTAAGTGATTGTTATAACCTTTCATATGGAGTTGTTTGATCAATGTTATGTATTTCACAGGGTGGATATTTTTACTAGTCTCATGTAATGTTGTAGTTTAGTATTATGTCATGTTTGAGTTAATAAAATTTTGAGCTGTGTCCTTTATGAACTTTGTGATCTTTTGTGATTGATAAAACATGATTAAAATTTTCTTTTGAATATAAAATAAAATAATTTTATTTGAGTTTTTCAGTATTATATATTAGAGATCTATCTTGATAGCTATTATGGAGTATGATAGAAATTCATTTTGACTAGAGATCACATCTGTCACGAATCGCTCCATTTCTCTCCACGCTTCTCACTTCCATACGCACATCACATCGGTCACATGGTCTCACTGCCTCATCACCTGCCCGACTCATCACATGACCCGGCTATACCTTTATCCTTGCCCTGTACCCTATTCCCCTTTCAGTCGCTATTGTCCTCTTTCCCATTGTCTGACCCATTCCTGTGCCCATTGTTCTTTCCACATTGTTCTCCCAGTACTTATAGGCTCGCTGTAGCTCACCTGTTTCCCTAGACTGTCCATCTCGTCTGTACCGTACTGTACCTGTTATCCAGGGCACTGCATTGCTGCCATTGATCCTCACTCTCGTCTCTATCTCTCTTGTGTTTGGTTGGTGACTTGGGTGGCACTCTTGCTGTCTTCGACCGAGTCTTGTCACCTGGACAGTCTCTCATACGCCCGCCTCACCATTTTCTATCTGCCCATCATATCTTCCCAAATCCAATTACCCCTTGACGCTGACATCTTCACACAGTCCCAACACCCGCATCATCAGCCACACCTCCCGTTCCCCATTGAAAACACCATCGAAACAGACGTGCACCTCTGTATCCAACCCTACGTGGAGAAAGCAGGTTGGAAAGCCGACGGAGTTTGGTATCGATTGAAATTGTGAAAGCCACACGCAGGTGCTGTTTCCATTGCTCTATATGTGCGAATTAGAGTCGTCTTTCACGTCGACACCCAGACGTTCGTCGCCTGTGCCTTGGACATTGCCTATCACCATCGACGCCCTGGACACGGATCCTCGCTCACCATCTCCCCTTCGACACCGTTCTCTTTCCAAGCCTACGGGCTCTTCACCCCGGAACCTTCCCCTGATCTTGTGTGGGCCCACGAGAGAATAGGCAGATCCTTTCTTCGCACCCCATACGCTGCCAACACTTTGACTCCTCGACTCCTCGGCCGTCGCCCTGTTGCGGCGGACTTCTTTTAGACAACCACCATTGCTTCCCAGGACCCCCGCTCTTTCCAGACCTCCGAGTTATTCCCGCTTGGAATCTTTGAATCTCTTGGAGACTACTTCGTCTACACCCTTGAAGGAATCACCAAGGTCCATTTTGGTCATCAGGATGATCACCCCAACCAGTGGTACTTCAATGAGCATGACAACTACCCGTACCTAGAATCAAGCGATTTTGACATTGCAGAAGAAGAATACCACCGTCTCCACCCTGCTACACCACCACTCCCACCCCAGGCTCCACCCGTTGTCAACTCTCCCCCGACTCATGTTGAACCGGACTCAGTACCTCTCGGAATCGCCTACAATGACACAACCCAGAAGTACTACGCATACCGATCCAACACCAATCAACAGGTCGTTGGGTGGAGAAGGAATCTCACAGAGAATTGTGATCAGTGGTTTTGGCAGGCCAGTAAAATCTTCCTCACTGACGCAGAACTTGCTCTCTCTCAGTCAGTCTTGACGCAGATTGAACAAGATCAACGAACTTGACAGGCTACTCTTCGGGCCCCATCGCCGGCTGTACCCTCCTCGTCACGACCCCTTCGGCCCCACTGGCAATTTCCACTGCCCCAGCTCCCCCTGCTGTCCACGTTGCCCCTGTCCCACCTGTCTCTCAACCTGCCGTCACTGCTCCTCCTATCAACGTCAAACCGGTTATCCACCTGGTCCCAGTACCTGCTCCCGCACCCCCCATCGACATGTCCACTGGCGACATTGGCATGAAGCCCTCCCCATTTGAAGGGGATCGTTCAAAGTCCAAGGAGTTCAAGCTCCGTATTCAGTTGTTCCTCCATGCCAATGGCACAAAATACAAGGACAACTCAGCGAAGGTTTTGCTGTTCCTGGACCTCTGCCAGGGGCCTATCGTTGGTGCCTGGGCAGTGCAGCGTGCCGAAGAAATCCTCGACGATGACGACATCAAGTTAAAAAACTCGGGCCATGTATGCCGCTTCGCGACCCTCAACGACCTTTTCACCCGCTTCGACACTGACTTCTCTCCTCTCTACACCACCACTGAGAACCGCGACGCCCTTCATAACCTCAAAATGGGCACGCGACCAGTGGTGGACTACATCACGGAGTTCGAGACCCATGCCCCCCACACGGGTTACAACGACGAGGCCCTCATTCAGTGGTTCAAGGTGGGCCTCAACTCGGCGCTGCTCAACGATTGCATGAGCACCTTCCCCATGCCCAAGACGTTACCCGAGTGGAAGGAACGAGCGCGTGACAGGAATGCAGCGTTTATAGAATGCTCGAGGTTCCAAAAGAGTCGCCCCTCGACGGGGAAACCACCGGTGAGCAACCGCTCCCCTCAATCCACTTCTGCTAGCCGACCTCGTACTGTGGCTGCTGCAGAGACCCGTCTCCCTCGCCTCACTGAGCAAGACCGGGAGCGTCTTCGCCGTGAAGGAGCATGCTTCCGGTGCTGCCAGAAAGGGCACATGTCTCGCGACTGTGTCGCCAACTCCACCCCCAGCGTCAGAGCGCTAGAAACCGGCCCAGCTCCGGGAGTAGCTCAACAAGACCAATCGGGGACTCTCGACGTCCCGCCCGTCAACAGGTCCATCGCCGACCTGTCCGCGCAGCTGCAGGCATTGAGTGCGGAAGAGAGGGAGGAGGCACAAGCAGCGTTGAAGGACATGGTAGCGGGTTTTTGAGGTGCCCCCCAGCAACGTCGTCTGGTGGTGGCAAAAAACATTTCTTTGATCCATCCAATCGATTCTCTGTACTATCCGATCCCTGTGAGCAATTGTATCCGTCGTCCCTGTGTATGTCCGCTATCACGCCCAACCGACAAACACCATCCATCACACTCCAAGTTAAGATTATCACAACCCCGATCAAGAAACAAATCGATGCTGAGGCTCTCCTTGACAGTGGTGCTGAAGGAATCATCATGCACCCAAGGTTTGCCAAGAAACACGGCTTCCCCCTGAAAAAACTTCCAAATCCATTCCCTGTTCGCAACGTGGACAACTCCAAAAACATCATGGGCTGGGTACGCCACTCAGCAACACAGAATGTGCACATACATGCACAAAACTCCGAGTCCTACCATGAAGAAACAGCTGAGTTCTACCTTGTCGATATCAATGACTATGACATCATCCTGGGGACAGATTGGCTGCAAGAGCACAATCCTGAGATTGATTGGACTACCCGACATGTCGACATGACCCGCTGTCCTCCCTCTTGCACGTTGCACAAACCCCCGGTCAAGAATTTATCCTCCCGTACCGAGCGACGACAGCCGGTCTCCCGACCTGCCTCAGTCAATACTGTGACCCCAGCCATTACATCACCTCACCCCTTACCTTGTACACTCCCACAGGTCCCTTTTGTCCCTGCACCCATTCCGAAGTATGTGGTACCTGCTCGTCGGGTGCAAGGTGTCCGTCTATGCCGAATTTGTCTACCTGCTGTTCCTAAGCAGCTATTCACTGAGGACGACAATGACCACCCTGTTGTCGACCACTCTTGGGTCAAGGAAGGCCTCCGCCTTGCTGGCATCATTCTGGACACAGAACCTCCCGCTCTGCCTGATGAAGATGAGGCCTACCAGGAGACCATCTGCATACGCTGCTCCTTCACCAATGCTCAAGAGCTTGCAGAATGCATAGCAACCCAGGGACAGGAGAAATCCTTCAATGACATGATCCCGCCTCAGTACCGGGACTTCAAACCCGTCTTTGACAAAGAAACCTCTCAATGTCTCCCGGAACGACACCCTTGGGATCATGCCATTGATCTTAAGGATGGCTTCGAACCAAAGTCTTGCAAAGTCTACCCGATGTCGCCCTCAAAACAGCAAGAACTCAACACATTCCTTGATAATCATGTCAAGAAAGGCTACATCTGCCCTTCTAAGTCCCCCATGGCAAGTCCTTTCTTCTTCATTAAAAAGAAGGATGGAAAACTACGCCCCGTACAGGATTACCGGGCCCTTAACAAAGGCACTATCAAGAATGAGTATCCTTTGCCACTCATCCCCGAGTTGGTCGACAAGCTCAAAGGCGCCAAGGTGTTCTCCAAGATGGACATCCGTTGGGGCTACAACAATGTCCGTATCAAGGAGGGCGATGAATGGAAAGCTGCATTCAAGACTAATCGTGGCCTCTTTGAACCCATGGTGATGTTCTTTGGCCTCATGAATTCTCCTGCTACGTTCCAAGCAATGATGAATGAGCTCTTCAAGGACCTCATCGACACCGGCAAAGTTGTCATCTACATGGACGACATTCTCATTTTCACGGAAACCATGGAAGAACACCGCGAACTCGTCCGTCGAGTACTCCAAAGACTTCAAGACAATGACCTGTTCCTCAAGCCAGAAAAGTGCTCATTTGAGCAGACCTCTGTTGAGTTCCTTGGCTTCAAGACAATGACCTGTTCCTCAAGCCGGAAAAGTGCTCATTTGAGCAGACCTCTGTTGAGTTCCTTGGCCTCGTGAGTCCAGCGACGCCGATTTGTACACAGAACCCGAAGTCGTAGAAGCTTACGCAGTCCTTACCAAGCCTAAGAGGCAGCGCCCTCTGCCCAAGAATGGCTATCCTTTCTCTAAGGCAGATCACATCAAATCAACTTTTAGACTTCCTCCTTCTCCATGCAAAGCCTGCGGGAGTGCTCTCCATTGGGATTGAGAATGCCCGCATTTCTCCAAGTATGAAGCTCGTAGGACGGCCAATAGGCTAGAACACCACTCGGACACTAAATGCCCTGTAGAGGACAAGCGACTGTACTCTACCGCCTATGACATGATCCTTAATAAATCAGAGTCTCTCGCTTATGTTGATCAGGGCTTGTTGAAGTCCAAGCTGAGAGAATTGGGCACTGCTTCTAAAGAAGCGAATTTGTCAAGAACAAAACCCATTCTAGAGGAAGTAGAAGATGAGTCTGTCAGTTTCGAACGAGCCAAGCCCAAGCTTTCCTGGTCTTCCGATGTTTTGCTGGAGGACGCGGTATCTGCTCCATCTGCGAACGTTGTGACTCTGCCCAAGAAACGCATTTTTAAACCCAGCAAATCTGCCAAAGGAATATCGGTCGTATCCATGACTGGTAGCATTCTGCGTCGAGACAGCTCCTCCCTCAATCTTAGACTCGATTCTGGGGCTGACCTCACCCTGTTATCTGAGGAGTATTACCGATCCCTGCGGCATCCCCCTCCTTTGAAGCAAGGCATGAAGCTCGAGTTACTACAACTCATGGCCAAAGATGCTTCCATTAAAGGCTATGTCACTCTGCCAGTCTTCGTGGAATCCACAGAAGGCACAATATTATGCTTAGAAGCAGAAGCTTATGTTGTCTCGGGCATGACGGTCCCCCTACTTCTGGGAGAAGACTTCCATCTCACCTATGAAATCAACGTCCTTCACTCCACACCTGCAGGGACGACCATCGCCTTTGGAGGTATGCAGTACCAAGTATGGGTGGAAAGGGTCGCTCGCACCAAAGACCACGGCCTTGTTGTCCACAAAAAGGGCATAAAATTGGCCTCTTTCATCAAAGCTAAGTCTCATCAGTGGGACAAAGCCAAGAAATGATCGCTCCGAATACAATCCTTGAGCAACGCAGTTCGCATCGCCACTGATGTGCGCATACAACCAGGCTAAGTCTGTATGGTGCCCATGCAAATGCCTCAGGGATGCGAGGAGTCCACCTGGTTCATCGAAAGCGCCTTTGCAGACCTCTCTAAGAAGCGTCAGCCGGACCTGATCATTCCAAACTTGCTCATCGAAGGCATGGCTTCAGTATTGCCCATCTCCAACGGTGGTACTCATCCTCGGTATCTCCGCAAGGGAGACAACTTGGCTTATTTGCTCTCCGCGGCATCCACGTTGGACAAGCCTCAAAGCGAAGAACACTTACATCAATTACAGGAGCACACTGGCTGCACTGCAGCCCTCATCGAAGCCATGACAGCAGTTACATCTCCAACTCCCTCCACGGCATCCGAGGAGGATAATTGGGGACCTAAAACCGCTAAATTTGGATTTTGAGCTGGAAGACGAAGGCCCAGAGGAGGAGTCGGATGAGGGCAAAGGGTGGGTGGAGGAGTCGGAGGACGAGGGCGAGGATTGTGCGAGGCGAAGTAAGACAGGCCGGGGAGGGAAAAAGAAGCAGAAGAAGAGGAACAAGCAAGGGCGAAAGAGAAAGAGAAGAGAGGGAGACGACGAAGAACCCATCAAAACGTGCCCACAAGGGGGGGTCGCCGCACGTCGGAAGAAGAATTGGCGCATCACCAAAGACAAGAAGTTTGTCGTGAACAAGGACGCAGTAGCATTCTTGTTGTTGCTGGGTGCTTGGCAGGCAGAGGGGGTTGGTGGCGCATGAGCAAGGAAAGCTGCATCGAGACTTGCGCAGTGCCCAGGACACACAACAGGAGGACACCTTGGCTGTATGGGCAGCTTCTGTCCATGCATGCACGGCAGATTACATCCTGCCATTGGGACCAGACGAGTCCTCCCCTGAGTTGGACTTTCGGCAGTTGCTCGTGCAGTGTCCATCAGCTGTGGGACAAACACTGATGTGGGGTTTGCCACGATGATCAGTTATATGAGGTTGGTAGTATCGGCAGAAAGATACGTCCTTTATTCTCTGCGGGATTGTGTTCCTAGCTAACCGTGCATGCGGATTTCAGCCTGCAAAAACACCTGGGCTGTACGTAGACCGACGTATACTATAAGTATGTCAAGAACAACATGAAAATGGGCAAAGTCACCTACAATACGTATTTTGATTGGATCCAGAAGGGCACGAGGTATTCTGCTCTGGCAGCTGGAGGTAGGTGTGTCTGTAGTGCCCAGCGGCGATTCATGGCTAATTCTGGTATAGGGTCCATTTACCTTCTGATCCTGGTTGCAAGATTAGAATGCCGCGACAGGCTCATGTATATGCACCCTGATGCTTCTTTCTATGCAGCCACGTACTTGAGGGAACCGTCTGGCAATAAGGACGTAACCCAGCTTATCGTGCAGAAGATCGTACCTGTGGTTGAACGTCTGCGCAGCCTGCTGCCTCTGGATTTGACAGGCTTGTTCTCAGCTGAAGTCGCACGGCATGCGGGTCTGCCTCTCACTCTGGATGCTGCAAATTTAGCAGTATCTGACACATTTTTCTCTTGTGTACCATTCAAGTCATCAGAAAAATATGCAGGTCCTACATAGCTCTACATACCTTATATAGAAGTCATAGGTCCATAGCACCTCCCTTTACTACATAGCCCTGATAGCCCAAAGGAGGTGCTATGGAGTGCTATAGAGCTGAAGGGGGGTGCTATGGACTGCTATTATAGCTATCATAGCTGACTATGAAGCTATCATAGGGTGGTTGGCTATCACATCTATTGGAGCTATTAGAACTATGTTATCTACTTATGCTACACTCAATATGTAGACTTAGCATATCTATCAGAGCAATAGAATCTATCAAAACTATTAGTTTCACGGCCCAGCTATGTAGTAGATATTAAATTTAATCTACAAATTGCAGATATATGCATAATCCCAAAAATATCTGATCAATTTAAATTATATTGAATCAATGACATTTACTACAACATTTATTAAACTATTATGATCTATTACAACACTTCATAATCAACTACAATAATATGCACAAACAACCTAAAAAGATAACAAGTCAATAGGAAAGGACTACTAAATACCTAAGTAACAACTTAATCCAAAAAGCAAAAACCTATAAACCAAAAAATGAGATAACACAGATAACCAAGACAATATGAGAAAGATAAAACAAACTTAACAGAGACAACATTAAACAAAGAACATTAAGCATTAATAATAGAGTCAGCATACCCTTAGAGATAATAGAGCAAAGGAACAACGACAGGCAAAAAAGGAACGACGACGAGCAAAGAAGGAACGACGACGAGCAGACGAGGAACAACAGCGAGCAAAGGACAACGACAGCGCCGACGACGCCGATGTGGCAAGAGATGGTGGGGGTTGGAGAGCAAAAGGTAATGCGCGTCGTACGAGCCTTATATACGAATCCTGGGCGAAGCCGAGATTCGTGGCCGCCGGGCATTGTCGAGCGCCACGTCAGGGACTAAGTATTAGATTTCGATATGTTAACCTTGCTGCCCAGTAGTATATCGCATGCTTGCTACAAAGATGGCTCATGTATTGTACTGAGATGCACAATATATAGCTCTCGTCTTTTTTCGTATTTTTTGCTGTTTTATTTGATTTGTTGTGCCTCTTCGCGCATTCGGTGGCTGAAGCCCCGAGTTAACGTGTCGAGACCTCCATTATCAGCCACTTTCCCTCACTCTCCCTTGTTCTCCTCCCTCCTCCCTCCCTTCCTCGCTTTTTTCTTCTTCTCTGTCGACTTTCAACACAGCCGGGGTGGATTAGTAACTGGAGAAGGGGCTGTAGGTAAGTAAAAAGAAGGTTTCTTACCATGTTTTCGTACTAATGAAGGGTGTCACTCGAAAACGAGCGACACTCGTTCTTTTGACACCCCCACGCCTCCCATCGCCTGTCCCATCTCCCTGTCCCCCCTTCGGCCTCAGTCACTCCCTCCGCCTTCCCAACAATGCCGGCAACATCCCCAGTTGCCTGTGCGTGCAACCTCAACACCCGCGCCCCATATGCCATGACCCCCGTGCCCCCCGGTCCCTTTCGCGCACGCGGCCATGCACTACGCACGTCCACCGTGACGCACCGTCCACACGCCATCATCAACCTGCGCGCGTCGCCCACATCACTGCCCGTGCCCTCGATGTCTGCGCGTACGTGCGCAGTAGAGTTCCGTTGCCACGGCAACGGGACTCAGATGTCTTCTCTTTGTGCTTATTGGTCTCCAAGCAACCCATCCGACCCCATCCACACTCCCGCTGTGTCGACAGCGCGGCGAATGGCCCAGCCCGCAAGACCTACCCGTGTGCTCGCCGTACTCGCTGCAGCACCGCACGCTCACACAACGCCCACGCCCTTGCCCCACGCTTCGGAAACGCACGCAGCGCCTCGGACATGCACGCGCATGGCCTCAGCAACCATGCACGCATGCAACAGCATGGACACGCACCTGCGTGTGGCCCTGCTGCCTGTGCACGGCCATGCGCGGTCTTGACGGTGCAAGCACGAGCGCGGACGGCCCTAACAGGCCTTCCCGTCCTCCGCACTGCGTCTACGCACTCCGTGCAGTCTCCTTGCCCTCCTCGCCGCATCCCTACCCTCCTTGCTGCCTCCCCGCGCTCTGCGGCGCCTGTGTGCCCTTCGTGCAGGCTCTGCGGGCTCTGCGGTGCCTCCCCACCCTCTACTTGCTCTGCGGCGCATCCCTGCCCTCTGCACCGCACCTGCGCATTCCCCGCGCCATCCGCGCTGCCATCGCGCCATGGTGCCTCACCAGTGCGCTCCTCGCCGCGCGCGTGCGCTTCCCGCCGCTTCTATGCGCCCACCGCCGCTTCTATGCGCCCACCGCCGCATCTGCACCATCTGCGCCGCATCCACGTGCTCTGTGCATTGTCTGTACTGTCTCTGCCTTCCACTTGATTTTGTTTTTTGCACATGTAGTTATTGTAGGATTGCTTGTACTAATACTGACTCAAATATAATAAAATTTAAAATTTGACTTCTGATTATGGAATCCATCATACCTGACAGAGGCCTGATAGAATCCATAGCAAGCCTATGATACTACATAGCTATGATAGTAATGGCTCCCAGGTACATAGGTCTATATACCTTTGACCTGCTGCTATGAAGGCTATGATAATGTCCATAGCTCTGCATAGGTGCAAGGGTGGCTACATAGATCCCATAGCACTATGTTAGGACACATACTTTAGTACTGAGCTATATAAATTTCCAATTTTCCTGATGGTAAGTCCCCTTCGCTTGCTGGGTTTTCAGATTCACAGGCTAAAGAAACACGATCCCAGCCATTTCAAGCTTCCTGTTCGAGACAGACGGCGTGGGCTGATTTGCCGGCATCCTCGTTGTCCTCGTTGTCATCGTCCTCATCAAGCTGTCTGACGGTTCACGAGCTGGCTCTGCACCACCTCTATCGCCGCGGGGGAGATACACTTGCTCCATTAGCAGAGAGACCACTTCTCTTCTATCCCACCCCTAGTCTGACTGTGTCCTCTCTTTCGTCTCCGGCTTTATCATCCATTGGGCTACTAGTATGGGGGCTTCCAAAGCAGGACATTATACACACACCTTACAATTCCATCCATCCTTCAAATTGATGTCTTCCAACAAAGCCAAACTGCCAGGAGAACTTCTTCTGGACAGAAAAACACTGCGCTCATGCAGTGAGAGCCCTAGAATCCCTTCACATTCTTTGGAGGAGCTGGAGGCTAGGCTATCTAACCTTTATGATGAGAATGGTGCGCGTAAAGATCACACGCATTACGAGGCCATTATGCCCAAGGTTGTAAGGTAAGAGCTCATATTTTCATATTTGCTTGTAGTACAACTTGATCTGATATATATTTTGTAGAGGTCATTTGCGCTTGGAAGACGCCAACAATTTCCTTCTTGCCTTTGTTTCCAACTCTTTACCGTTCTCCATTTGTGACTGTCTTTGTTCGAATCTGAAGGCATGTTTGGGAGACCAAATTTCGTCTAGAAATACCAGCGACTTGGGGCCTCAGCTGAAGTATGAGAGCTATCACTTTGCCCGGTACAACAGGTATGCCACAAAGGTCAGTCCCTTTGTTTTTTTTTTGTGTTTGATAGGACAATAATTCAGCCTTTTTTAGGGTACAGATGTCCCAGAAGGAGTTCTTCCTTGTAATTTGGAGAAGACCAACACAACATGCCTTAATCAGATGCAAACGCTCCCTTATCCCTCCAAAGATATGGTACAACATCCTGATTTAGTAGAGAGCTTGGACAGGTCTTTTGCAGATTTATTTGCATGGATACGTCATACTGTAAGTGGTCTTGACTTCTTTTTGGCATTGCACTGACTAGAGCACAGATTAAACAGTATCTACCAGAAGAGTACAAAGTTTATGCCTCAGTGGCAGACTTGCTGCCTGGACAGGCTCGCTCCATGGCTAGCCCGTTCATCAGCTTGGTCGTCAACGTCAACATAACCTCCAACGCACATCGAGACGGCAAAGACACTGATTTTTGTGTTGTAGTCCCTCTAGGTGACTATGAAGGGGGGGAATTGGTGTTTTATGAGCAAGGGTTAGTGTTCAGGCTACGAAGTGGAGACCTGATTGCATTTCCTTCTACCTCTACCACCCACTTCAACACTCACTACATGGGGGAACGAGTGTCTTTTGTCCTCTCTAATGATGCAGCTATGAAGACATGGACTGATGATAAAAATGGTTGGGAAAGCGTAATACAGTAGTTACATATCTGCTAGATTTAATAGAAATACTCAATCCTTTTCCCAAGAGGTTGAGTCATGGCAAGGTGCATGGCGATGCGTCAGCCATCTAAGCGAAAGCCAGGACAAAGAATGTTGCCCATATATGAGCAAAATTCTTGGTTCTTCCTCTGCTCCCTCGCTTCGGTAACCACATCAGGAACCTTGACAATTTTCTGATTGACCTGCAGTGTCTGACAGTGTCTGACAGTATCTGATGGAGCTCATGGGGTCTGATCTGTCTGCAGCCACTTTTTAAATGACCATATCTGATTCAGCTTTATATATTTGAGAGTAAACACCTATTGTCAGCTATAGCAGTTGTCCATCTCTAATTATATATTATGACAAAATTTCTGATATTTGAAATTTTTGCAAATCTGAGAGCATCTGAGCCATCTCTGACAGCATCTGCACGTCCATTTAGCTGACAGTGTCTGATAGAGTCTGATGCTGTCTGATGTTAACTAGTAGTTGTCTGACACTGTCTGATGCATCTGATTTGACTCGCACGAGTACTGTCAGACACCGCAGGTCAATCAGAAAATTGTCAAGGTTCCTGATGCACCATCCTCTTCCTCTTTGCTCACCACCCACGTAGAATGTAGACACCTCCTTTGTCCCTACCTCATGCCCCCCGTACACGCTCCAGTGCAGGCAAAGACGTCGATGAAGAAAAGCCCACTACCCGTTCAAGACCTCCACCACGTTCACATCCTGTTAGTCAGGCCACTGCAAAGCTGCTACATCAACAAAAAAGGGAAAAGCATCTGACAACACGCAAGTAAGTCCAATATCATCAAAACTAAGTCTGAAAATACCCACCATGTAGAGCATATAGGCTGGAAAGAGCACGTCGTCATCGTCGGCTTGGTCCAGATAGCACCGAAACCAAGACACCATCCAAACCCTCGACACAGAAACATCTGAAAAAAGTGTTTCCTACATAGCTACAGTATCAAATTATATGTTCTATAATAGTAGTATAATAGCATCCATAGCTCTATAGAGTCACCCTGCTTGGCTATATAGAGCTATGCAGGGTATCATAGCTTCCATAGCTATGAGTGCATGCTACATAGTGCTATATATTCATGACAGGTAGCTATGGGTGCTATATAGCTAACATAAGTTTATGTGCTTGCTATGGCCACTATGGTATCTATGTGAGCTTAGGTAGAGCTCACAAAAATTAAGTGAAATCAAGGTATATAGGGGACCCAGGGACTTATGATCATATATTCTGATGTCAATTTATCTACAATGTTAACTAAATCACAGTCTTCGTGCTACGAGAGAGCATGGCAACAGGACACATGCTATGCAAGATGAAGCTGCATTGTCGCAGCAAGACATGTACACCTTAGCGCGGAACAGTGCACAGGCGTATGGGCATAGGGCAGAATGTAGGACACAGCCACATGGCTGCAGAACGGCATAGGCACGTCGACGTGGCAGGGTGCGGGTGCATGGCTGCAGAACGGCCGGGTGCGGACACGTCGACGTTGGGGGCCACTGTCGCAATGTGATGCACTGATGCAGGGGCGGCGTGCGGTCACATCAGCGCAGAACGGTGGGGTGTAGATGATAGCTTAGGACACCGACCGGATGGGGCACGCTAGTGCTGGTGCAGAACGGCGGGGAGCAGGCACGGAGGCGTAGGTGCGGGCGTCGCGTGGGCGCATGGCTGCGGGAGTGAGCGGACAGGCGCAGAGTATGCGGGTGTGAGCGTCAGCACCGACACGTCCGCGTGGGACGCTGACACAATGGGACGCGCACTGGCGCAAAACGGCGCCATGCGGGCACGTGGCCGTGGAACAGTGTGGCCTCACGCGGGCACCGGAGTGCACGGGCACATGAGTGCTGGAGGGCGCGGGCGTTGGCACGAACATGTCTGCATGGCGGGGCGTGACGCAATGGGACCGGCGTCTGCGCCCGCACAGAACAATAGGGCACGAGCGCGTGGGCGCGTGGGTGTGAATGTGGGTCTACGGGCACTGAACGGCGGCGGGGTGAAATGCTGAACAGCAGCGGGCGGGGCGTTGAACGGCGGCAGGCGGGGCGTTGAATGGCGGCGGGCAGGGCGTTGAATGGCGGCGGGCGGGACGTTGAACGGCGGCGGGCGGGGCGTTGAACGGCGGCGGGTGGGGCATTGAACGGCGGGCCACGGGCATGTCGGCGTAGCGAGGCGCAGACGCGATGAAACGCGCAGGTGTGGTTGCGCAGCCCGTGCACTGGCACTCGACGCAGCGCAGCGTGAGCTCTGGCGAAGCTGCAGGGCCCATGCATGCTGGCGTGCGTGCATGCATACGAGCGTGTGCACGCCCACATGGCCCCGCAGTGTAACAGGGCCTGTTCGCGAGTGTGCGCATGGCCGGGCATGGGCGTCGGGGCATACGAAGGAGGGAGTGGGCATGCGGCGACGGCGGTCCGTGGGCAGGCAGGATCGTGTCGGTGTGGGGACCGTCGGCAGCATAGACATGGCGGCAGCAGCGGTGGCAGTGGAAAAGTAACTGCAGGGAGATGGGAGGGGAGGGGAGAGGCCGACAAACGAACAGAAAAGAGCGAGTGTGTCGCTCGAAAATGAGCGGCACACTCTTCGTTAGTACAATGGATAAGGAAAAAGAATTATATTACTTACCTGAAGACCCTCCTATCCATCTACGACGCACACGGCCCTCCTAGTTGATGAGGAATGAAAAAAAGAGGTAGGAAGGTGAGTGGGGCACGAAGGGCATATGAGTGAGTGAGAGAAATGACTTGGAGTTGACGCGCATTCGAGTGCTTCAGCCACCGAACGCGCGAGACTCATTCTCAAGCTACCACAATTCATATAAAATCGTTTAAACTACAATAAAAACAGAGTAGGTACAAATATGTATATTGAAGGCAATCAATGAGCTACATATCTAATCAACGTATCATACAACACTTGGCAGGAGAGTCAAGATAATCGAGTCTGCCAAATCAGCCTCTGACGCAATGCTCAGCAGCGCCCGGCAGCTACAATTTGTGGCTCCGCCGGGCAGACCCGGGCAGTCATATATAATGCACGCATGACACGCGCCTTTCTTCTGTCTTTTCAACCACCACCTCCCACTGCCACGTTGCTCGACGTCGTCGCCTCTTCATCGCCGTTCGCCGTTCGCCACTTGTCGCTCGTCGTTCGTCACTCGTCACTCGTCGCTCGTCGTTCGTTGCTCATTGCTGGTTGCTCATTGCTTGTTACTTGTTACAGTCCTTTTCGTTATCTTTAGGGTAAGCATTTTTGTTTTGTTTTGGTCCTTTCTTATGCTAATGTCTTTTTTTTTTTTTTGTATTCTCATAGCATAGACTTCTACATCTCTGCTTTTTTATACTTTGGGTAAGTCCTCATTTATATTAGTCTGCATAATGTTTACTAACTGGCCTTTGTTATGTATTAGATTTCGCTTTTTGTAATGTTGGTGAGTTATTGTTATAACTTTTTATATGTAGTTGTTTGACTGAGGGTGGATCTTGTTAGGAGTCTTTTATGTAGTGTTGTAGTTTAGTGTTATGTTTTGCTTGAGTCAATAAAATTCTGAGTTGTGTCTTTCATAAATTTTGTGATCTTTTGTGATTAGTGAAACAAAATTGATTTTTGTTTTTGAATACAAACTGAAAAATGGTGATTGAGTCTTTCAGTGCTATATATCAAAAGTCTATCTTGATAGCTGTCATGAAATATCATAGGCATGCTTTCTGACTAGAGTTTATATCAGTGCTATAGTCTTCATAGGTTGTATAGCTAGATCTGCTATCATAGCCTCATAGACAGCTTTAATGACTCTTATAGCTCTCATAGCTCTATATAGTACTCCACCCAAACTATATAGTACTATATAGCAACCCACCTAGCTATGTGGACTCTGTAGCAATTGACCTTGCTATGGCTCTAGGAGATTTATGTAGGATGTATAGAGCTATATAGGACATACAAATTTTTCAGATGGATGCAAGAAAGGTGCCTCTCCAGACAGGGGATCTAGTTCTGACATGGAGGAAGATCAACCACCCCCTACAGCGAAGAAGCAGAAGCAGATGCCGATGCTGAAGAAGATCCCGTCGAAGAAGGATATTCAGAAGGCCAAGGCTGCTGCTCAAGCTGGTAAGTCACGTATTGTGGTTGTACAACTTACCACTGCTAATATGTTAAAACTGGGCTATACCCTCTTGTAGCAGGATCAGCACGTACCCTGAGGATGCTCAACGCGGAACGTAGCCAGGAGATACAAGATGACGAGCAGAACGACGAGGAGGACAATGGCAACAACCAAGGTGAAGGTGAACAAGGCGTCCAGGGAGACAGCCATGCAGAGGGTGCTATGGATGATGTCCTCGAGGACGAAGAGGAAGCAGCACTGCATAAGGATCTGGGGGGAAAGGATGTTGCAGACAGTGATGTTGCAGACAGTGAGGGATCTTGATTTCCGTGCATCAGACTTTAATCACAGCTGTTATCAGATGATTCAACCCATGTATTGTCCTCTGAAGATGACGACGTCGACGATGATGATGGCAACAAGAAAGCAAACAACTCTGACGAGGAAGAGAGTGACGATAACGAAGCTGAGGAGGAAACAATAGTAGAGGAGCAAAGTGGAAACGAGGAGAGAGAGACTGAGAAGGAGAAGGAGAAGGAGAAATCGAAGACGGCGAAGACAAAGGGTAAAGGTGGCTTTCAGGGCGTCAAGGTATGTCTATATTCGTCAGTCTTCTGATGGAGAACTTGACTTGTTCTTCCATCACAGACTGTGTCCTCACACGACGAAGACATGCTGCCAAAGAAGCAGAAGCGGTACGTGTCTTTACATGGATACGTCATGAGTACAATATTTTCCTGATGCTCTGGTACGCTATCCTGGTCTAAGGCTTCCAAACCCAATCAAGACTTGGACGACACAACGGATCGACGTGGTGCTTGGGCCATGAGTCACATTGAGAGCAAGTATGGATCAGTTACGAAGAACCTTGCTAGCGAAGCTCGACGCATCTTCCGCATCCTCATAAGTACTGAAATGGGTTTTTCCTCGGTAGACGAGCACAATGATATGTGCTGGAAGGCTGTTGTGCGTGCCAGCAAGGGAGCCAAAGGGCGAAATCTGGAGAACAAGGTAAAGGAGCTAGCCACCCTCCAAGACCTGGATGAGGACAGCAAGGCCTACTGGCGCATCAAAAAGGAGGTAGAAATTGTGTTGGACTTCGTATGCATCAGACATGTGTCATATTCAGTTGCTTATTTGTGATCATCCAGGTCTGGGCAGGAGCGTCGCAAGTACGAGGACAAATCAAGACACATGCCCGTGATGCCGTCAAGAAGTACTACAACCTCAATCAACTATACAAGGATACAGATGAAAAGTGTGTACGGGATCGCATCAGTTGGTTGCTGGGCATGTGCAACGTGCCCAAGAAGAGCAAGTATCCCGTGTTTACCTTTGGCAGCATCAACGTCAAGGTAGGTAGCAACATATTTTTCTTTCTAAGGCTTCTGATCAGAAAGTATGCTACAGGATAAGGCTTTTGATGATGAGCTTCTCCTAGGCTTTCCTCATCAGGAAGGTTGACAACTTTCTGATTGACCTGACAATTTTTAACCCTACTGACAGCTCCTGATTGACCTGATCCACCTGAAAGCAATCTTAACAGGCAAATATCTGATCAGACTTTTACATTCAAGAAAAGACATTTATTGTCAGATATAAAAGTTTTTAATCTCTAACTAATAGATATATCAGAATCTTTGATATCTAAAATTTTTCAAAATCTGAGAATGTCTGATTCAAATCTGGAGGTCAAATATCATCAGATGCTCTCAGACAGTTGCAGATAATTTTCAGATATTTGACCTCCATATTATAAAATAAAAACCAAAATTACTTAAATTACAGATCAGACACTCTCAGACAGTTGCAGATAATTTTCAGATATTTGACCTCCATATTATAAAATAAAAACTAAAATTACTTAAATTACAGATCAGACACTCTCAGATTTAAAAAATTTCAGATATCAGAGATTTTATTATATCTATTAGTTAGAGATTAAAAACTTATATATCTGACAATAAATGTCTTTACTTAAATGTAAAAGTTTGATCAGATATTTGTCTGTTAAGATTGCTTTCAGGTGGATCAGGTCAATCAGGAGCCATCAGTAGGGTTGAAAATTGTCAGGTCAATCAGAAAATTGTCAACCTTCCTGATGCTCCTTTGCAAACAGTTATCACAAACCAGTGGTACAGTTCCAAGGGCGATGGAGGCAAGGCACGGTATGCTGAGTGGTTTCAAAAATTGTCTATGCCCTTAATTGCTTTGGTTATCACTGCGGTGAGTTGTATTGCTTGGCCATACTGTCGTTCTGACTTTCAAAATATCAGATTGAAAATTGTATCTGTGAATGGAAGCTAGGTCATCACAAAGACCTGTCGTTTACAGATGAAGCCTGGTGCCGATGGTAACAGTTTTAGTTACCCTGTATTTGTTGTTGATCTGATGGCTCTGGTAATAGGTATAATGTGTATTTACAGTTACTGGACACATTAGAAGAAAAATCTCCTATTTGAACGGCAGACTGGGTGCAGGAGCTTCATAACGACATTTTGTAAGTGCTATTTTTTAAATACATTTTATACTAAAACCGTTTTTCAAAATGGAAGCAGGGCTTATCCATTTGATGGTCGACAATGTAGTCGCAGGGGAGGATGACGACATGGATTTTGATGATTTGGAGGCCAAGGCAAAAATTAGAAGGGCTGCAAAGCGTGGGAGAAATACGGCCACAGCTTGCCTCTGATTTACTTTTTTATCCATAGATTTGAGCTAGCTATCATGATGTTCGTGACCAAACAATAGAATGATTTAGATTCCATCTTTACTTGCTTGCTACTACAGTGCAGAAAGGCCCTTCTGTAGTAGTGGGACTCCAACCATGTTGAAATGTAGTGATGATGCTAGTCTCAGATGATAACATTATGGTAAGATCTAGAACGATCTGGACTCTTTGATTGTAGAATCACATGGAACGATCACATAGCCTTACATAGCCTTAGTACCACCTACAATTGAACAGTCTCCTCCTGTAGCTGATCCTGTCACACCGCCAGCACGTCCACGGCATGTGAATGCTGGTCAACGGGCTCCCCGGCTCGGAGATCAGTATAGTGGCTTAACCGCTACTCAGATCCAGAGGTTGAACCTTCGTAGGCACGTACCAGAGACGGAGAATCATCTAGCCAGTCCCGTGCCCCCGACCCAGGGCATGGCGCGACAGTTGGACTTTCACCCTCCTAATCTCAATGCGCTGCTAGAAATGGGTGTTACTCGAGATCCCCGTGATTATTCGGAGGCAATGGCTTCATCAGATTCGGCAAAATGGCGTGAAGCATGTCAGTATGAAATGGACCAGCTTCGCAAGCTTGGTACATGGGAGTTAGTAGATCGACCTCGTGGTAGGAAGATCGTAAAGAATCGTTGGGTTTTCAAGGCTAAGACCAATGGCGTTTATCGTGCACGTCTTGTAGCCAAAGGGTTTACACAGGTTCATGGGGTAGATTACACGGAAACTTTCAGTCCAGTCGCCCGCTTCGAAACTATACGTTTCCTTCTTGCGTTGGCGGCGAGAAGATTGGGAAATACATGGCATGGATGTCAAGTCGGCATTCTTACATGGCGAGCTGGATGAAGAGATCTTCATGGAGCAACCAGAAGGTTTCGTGACCCCAGGAATGGAGGACAAGGTGACTCGATTGCTAAAAGCTATCTATGGCTTAAAGCAGGCATCCAGAGTTTGGAACGTTCAAATCGATGCTCTCTTGAAGGAAATTGGATTTACCAGGACCTATTCGGACACTGGTATATATGTCTATCGTCGACAGGAGGGGAATATAGTGACCATTCTGGTCTTGTATGTCGACGACATGGCGATCATGGGCAATTCGCTTCCAGAGATCAACCGTATTAAAACCTTGCTCAAGACTCGGTATGAGATGTCAGACTTGGGAGAGTTGAAAGACTTCCTTGGCATGCGTATCATGAGAGATAGGCACAAAAGGACATTATCAATCGACCAGAAGACATATCTGGAAGAGGTCCTTGAACGGTTTGGAATGGATGAGGCGAACCCTGCCTGCACCCCTTTGCCTGCTGGCTGCATGTTGATAGCGTCTACTGGGGAAGTGGATAATGCACTCCGGACTTATTACCAGTCGCTCATTGGCAGTATGATGTACTTCGCCATTGGCACTCGTCCGGATGTTGCATACGCTGTTGCTCGCTTGGCACAGTACAGTGCAAATCCCACTGAGAAGCATCTGAATATGGGCAAGTACGTCTTGAGGTACATTAGGGGAACCCTTGACTACTCCATACTTTATGATGGCTTTGCAGAGGAAGCTCAACTGCTTTGCTACACGGACTCTGACTTTGCTGAGAATCGGGATGACCGTCACTCTATCTCAGCGTTTGTATTCAACCTGAGTGGTGGCGCTATCTCCTGGATGTCTAGGAAGCAGACTAGTTCTGCACAATCCACAGCAGAGGCAGAGTACATAGCAATGGCGGAGGCCGCCAAGCAGTTGCAGTGGTACTATAACTTGCACCTAGAACTCGGACTACCGGACCCCACTCCTATTGACATGCGTTGTGATAACCGTGCTGCAATTCTTACTGCAGGCAATCCAATGGTCAGGAGGAACATGAAGCATGTGGAGATTAAATACCACTTCATCCGGGAAGCTGTAGAGAAGGGGCTTGTTCACATAGTACCAACCCCATCGGCCGATAACATCTCTGACGCATTGACTAAGTCTTTGCCATATGATTTGCTTACTCGGTTCAGTGGGAGTATGGGTCTGATCTGTCGTAGGGATTAGTGGGAGTCATGGTTCGATTAGCCCATCAAGTGGGAGTGTTGAAATGTAGTGATGATGCTAGTCTCAGATGACAACATTATGATAAGATCTAGAACGATCTGGACTCTTTGATTGTAGAATCACATGGAACGATCACATAGCCTTACATAGCCTTACTGTACAGGTTTGCCATATGCTCCGACACAGCCTTGTTATCTTTTGTGCTTACTGATGCTGTTCGGGCTGACTGATGCTGTTCCCATGAGATGATGCAATATGCTATGCTATGCTGTACGATTACTGTACAATTTCTGATTGGTTGATATGCAGAGCCCCCACTAGTATATAAGGGCTCTATTTTTCGCTCAGATACCTCAGTCTTTCACATCACAGACTGAGGTAAGCCTTACTTTGCATACTTAGAGTTACTTCTCTTTACTGACTCTCCTTGTAGTATAGACTAACGTCTCTCTAAGGTACTGCAATATAGTCTTTCACATCACAGACTGAGTATAAACTAATGTCTCTCTAAGTCGTGTTTCTTCAAACCAAAGCTACTATACTTGGGGGAAGAGGGCCGATGCTTCACACGGCAAAACGATTCCTTTCATTTTCTTCTATGAAGATGCATAGATGAGTAAACTTGTTTTTTATTCCTTTGCATAGTGCAAACAGAGTCTTGGACAGCATATTTGATGAAATTGTGATGGATTTGTTTGATGACCTCTAAGTCTCAAATCCTTGGCATGTGGGGGCAAATGAGGCTGCATGGGAGCAAGTCACGCAAGGCGATAGGTGTACACAGGAGGCGATGGGCATGTGCTTGTCAGTGGATGTGTACTCATCAGTGGTGCACTCAAGGTAATCACAGTAGCAGTGCATGAGGTGGTGCATCTATGCAGAAGTCAGTGGGAGAAAGGCAGGGGTGTGAGCAACCCAGCGGAGTCATGTTCAACTCAATGTGGGTGCACATGAGTTGGTGGGAGCATGTGGGAGTTGGTGAGGGCCTGCAGAGTACAAAACAAGAGTATGACTTATGGTGTCAAGTGAAACTCTCTCAATTAGTATGAAAAACTACAGTAAAACTGTAGCTACACATTTGTACTCTCAGCCCAGCAAGAATCAGAAAAGAAAAAAGAAGAAAAACAAGACACTTTGATACAACTTGAAGTTCCCCCATGAGGAACAAGTGGGTGGGTGTGGAAGGAAGATGAGGTGGCAAACAGGGACTTGTGTGCACAGTAGTTGCACACAGAGTCCATCTGAGAAAATTACTAGTATGTAGAACTATATAGCTTATATAGTTCTAATGGATCCATAGCAATCCCTTTTTCTACATAGTCATCAAGTAATCTACATAGAGCTATCATACCTCATCATAGCTGTCACAGCATAAGACATAACTACATAACTACCATAGCATAGAGTATCAGCTACCATAGTTGTCATGGTTATCATAGCATATGGTAGTTATAAGAATTATGTGGCCTATGTGGTATATCTCCATTATAATATTATGTCTAGTTAGTAACATTGCTATGCACTCTATGCTACCTCTGCCCAATATGTTACTTCAACATATCATAAAATCACCATAAACATATTATAAGCTTTTTAAAATAAATAAAACATTGAAAATGATCAAAACATATTTATTTCAAGAGGCACTACTACAAGTTGTACACTACCCTACAACATTCTACAAATCTTGTTAACCAAAGAGATAAGATAAGAAAGGCTTTAAAAAAGCGAAAATAGCTCTACAAGAAATAAAAGATTAGTATAAGGTTATAGTCAAGAAAGATCATAGACTTAAACAGAAACATACAAAAAAGAAGAAAAAAGCGAAAATATCTTTGATAACATCATCATATTAGTGACATTAAGAACATAAGAACATAAGCATAAGGAACTTACCGAAGACAACAAAACATCAAAAGACTATTTCTCTCATTTTGAAGACAAGAGATGGTAGTGGTTGAAAGGAAAGAGAGGCAGTGCATCGCACGCTGTAAAGAACCGTACATTTCATTTTTCCTTGTTCTTAACATTACTCCATTTGACATCCCCACCATGGCTTATTCGACATGCCTCTCGTCGTGCTCCCCTTTCTTTATTTATCATCATATCTACATGCATACATGGACTCCATCACGCTGCCTCGATCCCATCTCTGTTTTCATCATGATCGTGGCAGTGTTACTCTACCTATCCATTTTACCCTTGTTTCATCTCTATCGGCACAGCCTTGCACAGCTCTGCACAGTTACTACCGTCTCCTTAGATACGGCTGCGGCTGCGCACCCCTCGTGTATATATACAGTAGAGCTGAGTCCTGGAGACTCAGCTTAACCACTTCACATACTCTCTAGGACTTGTCCTGTCAGTTGCCAGTGCTCCCTTGAGCCCCTCGTTGTGTGCCTCCCCTCTCTTAGTCACTCTCAGCTCTCTCCATCGCTGTTTGCCTTCTAAGCAGGACAGCACTCGTGTTAGTGTGTAGCCTAAGCCCTTGCCCGGTCACTACCAAGATGTCGGTCCTTAGCACACGCACCTTACATAGATATGGCAAGCGGAGCCTGAAATGCGGCCGGTGTGATTCGGCCCAGACACTGCTGAGCATCCCATTAGAGGCTAAGTCCCAGTTTTAACTAAGTTCATCCCGTTGTGCCATAGCTAGTAGAACTTAAATCAGATACTTGTCTCATTAGATCATGACATAAACATGTATACTATCTTATTCTTTTTTTCTGATTTTATTGGATTTTATTTGAGTTACTAAGCTCAAAAACATTCAAGTACGCGTGTTTAGTGGCTGAAGCACCGAAACATTGTGTCGATGTTTCTGTCTCTCTCGCTGTCTCCATTATCCCCACTCTCCTCCCTCTCCTCCCTCTCCTCCTTCCTCTTTTTTACTCGTCAAAGCGAACATGGGAGGGCTTCAGTAGGAAGCAGGGGTATCACAGGTGCCAGTGAGTAAAAAGTTTTTTTGTTTGTTCAAACTTTGTGCTAACTCGAGAGTATTGCTCAAATGAGCGATACTCTTGATATCTTCTCCTCGCGTCACCGCTCCCCACACATTATGCCCCCCTTCTGCTATAGGGAGGGACACGAGTCAGAGTCACCCGCGGGTCAACACAGGTATACCCGCAAAATTGATCTGCAGGTATTCGACCCACAGATCCAGATCACCCGGTGGCTGAAACCCAGGCAGATCCAGGTCAGATTTTCACTAAAAATTGCTGACCGCCAGTTACCTGTGAGTACTCATTGTCCAAAGGCTTTTCACGAAAGTAGCTACTGTACATAGTTGTATTGGGCTGTATACTACCGTACGTGTGATGCCTCTGCCGTCGGCATGGCACCCACGCGCTCCGCATACTCCCGCCCTCGGCTACGTGACCACGCGAGCCTCCCGCCGCTGCCGCTCATCTCACGGCATCTCCGGCATCGTTGCCACGACACATGCAATGCTGCTGGCGTGGCCACCATCGTCATTGCTACGTCACTCAGGGCCTTGAGCGCAGGTGCTAGTGGGCTCATACATGGCTACTGCGTGTGGCGGGCCGTCGCCAGGGTGCCGAACACAGGTGACGATAGCGTGCACCACTGCCGATGTGCTATGTGCCGTTGCTGAGGTGCTACGCGTCACGCGCAGGGTCCGGCGTGCGTTGAGCGACGCTCGGGGGAAAGGGTGGCTGCGTCGGGAGAGTGGGGTGACTGCGTGGGGGCAGTGGATGCATCCTGCAGGCACGGCCAGGTGCTGCGCGTTGCGCGCGGGTGTCGCGAACCCATTGCGAGTATCGCCCGATGCTCGGAGTGTTGAGGACCGCGGGCACAGGACGCACGATGCGTGAGGGCCATGGCACGCGGGCCTGGTATTGTCATGGGCGTGAATACTGGTGCCGCCCACAGGCAAGCGTGCATGTCGGACGCGCGTCCATGTTGCCACACGCAGGTGCGTCCACATCCGGGGCATGTCATGCGCACTTCTGCGTGTGTCCAGGCCAGGTGTTATTCTGGCTGCGCACAGTGCCATGTCAGCACGTTGGCAGGCTGGAATAAGAACTTTTCGTTAGTAAATTGTTTGAATATGAGAAAACAATAGAAAAAAACTTACAAGTTTGTGGGCTATTGAGCCCTACAGCATCCCCGCTTGATGAGAGGAGGAAAAGGAAAAGCTCGGCCACGAGTCTTGTGGCACGGTTCGGCAATTGCCGAATCAGTCTACCTGAGTCGTCGGAGCGAGTTTTCAGGGGTGAGTAAATTTGTTTAAATTGTTTAAATAATATAGTAGATGTAGATAGTATGAACACAATATAATACGAAGTTTTGTATCAATAGAGTATGATACAGGAGAGAAAATTGTGGGATATAGATAAGAAAGTCTAACATGTGTGAGACTAAACCTGACTAAATGTGTCAGGGCTCATTCTCTCCCTCCTCTCTCTCCTGCCTCTTCATGCTCAGGCACGCCTCGCCTGCCACGCCGCTCCCTCTCTCCATCTGGCATACACACCGCGCATCCGCCATGCTCCACGCCCCTCGATCACGTGCTCCACGGCCCACCGCAGCCGTCCACCCATCTCTGCACAGTGCACGCTCCTGTCCCCTCGTGCTCGCAAATGCACGTCGGGCATCACCTGCGCATTCGTGCACTCGCACACTGCCTGCCTGACAACCCGCCACATGCCCTCGCAACTGCACATTTGTGCCAGGGCCCCCATCTCGCTCCCCGCCCCTAGCCCACCCAGCCCAGTGCCCGCGCTCCACCCCCGATCCCGCACGTATCAGCACCGAGTGCGAGCGTCCCAGCCCCGTGCCTGCGCCTGCACGTCTCAGCCCTGAGTGCCCGCACGTCCCAGCCCCGAGTGCCCGCGCTCCAGCGCCGTGCCATGCGCTCCAGCCCTGAGCGTGCGCGTTCCCAGCCCTGAGCGTGCGCATCTCAGCCCCAAGTCCGCTCCCGTGCTCCAGTTCCAACCGCGCACATCTCAGCCCCGAGCGTACCCGCACCCCCGCGCTCGAGTCCGCACCTGCCCACTCCAGCGCCCATGTGCACCCAAGCCTCATGGTCTGCGTGCTGCCGCCCCTGTGTGCCTCGCGCCATGCCCTCTGCCGTGCCCTGTGCATGTCGCACCGTGTCCCGCACGCTCCCGCCATGCCGTGCACACTCCAGCGTCACGTTCCGCGCATCCAAGCGCCGTGCACCGCACGCCTGTGTCCCAGCCCCCTGCTTGCACACCCTACGCAGTCTAGCGCCGCACCCGCATGTCCTAGTGCCGCGCCGGCGCGGTATCCGTGCGTCTCAGTGCTGCGTCCCGCTTGCACGAGTGCACAATGCTAGCAGACCACGTCTGCTTCTTCCACCCTCCCATGACGTGGTCTCCGCACTCCTCGTGTGTGTCCTCCGCCATCGCCGTTCATATGGCCCTTGACCTGCAGGTGACTTGCTGCTGCATGAGTACCTGACCCGCGGCTCCGGGTGACCCGGTGGTGCAAACCCGCGCAGATCCAGGTCTGACCTCTGGCCAGGCTGAAGACCCGCGGGTTTGGATCTGGGTCACCCGCGAGTCCACTCATGTCGGTCCCTATTCTGCTATCGCCGACACGTCACCATGCTCAGTGCGCCATCTCTAACAATCACAGCTGCATGTGCCATTGCACGCGTGCAGTTGGCCACAACACTGAGCACTCATGATTCTGGGTTTGAAACATCTCTGAGTCAACAGAGATCAAACCAGTCATCTACCGATAGCTAAGGCTCGGCTATGGTAGTCAATGTGTGGCTTCATCCAAGGAACTGTTTTTCCTGATGTACCTTGAGAAAAGACTTTGATCGTTCAACTTGTTGAATTGTACTCCAGTACAGCCATAGTTGAGATGACAAATGGTGCCTATATTTGGGCAACATTCTTCATCCTGCTGCTCACAAATGTTTATATGTAATTTTGTTGTACCTTGCTGCACATCTATGCCCACATATTCTGCTATACTGTTAAGGTATGTAAATTACATAACACTATCATTAGAGTCATAGCATTGGTTGAAAGCTTGGTACACAGAAAACTCATTTTTTTTGACATAAAAAATCGAGTTTTCTGCTATTAAATTCAATGTTTTTGAGTCTAAAAATTGAATTCATATGGAATACATCAATACACATTTAAAATCTTAGCTGTCAAGCATTAAACACATTTATTATAAATTGAAACATAAGAAAAAACAAAATGGCCAGAGGTGAAATTGAACCTGCAACCTCATCAGACTGAGCAAACAGCAAACATCGAGACATTCAGTCATGTGATGTACGTCTTAACGGCCGTTAAGACGCACACCATGTGACCTTACTTGCTTATATAAGCAAAACTCGGTTTTGAAGCACACAACATCTCTCTGCTGGCCTTTTCTTTAGACAGTTGTTGAAGCCAGTGGTCCCTCTACCAGTGGCTGTAACACTGTTAGACTGATTCTTCTTCCCTCGATGTGGGTGGATGGAGAGGATGTCTATCTGATGGCTGTAGTGGTCATCCTGTATGTATCTCACTTGCTGATGTGGCGGACTAATTTCATTTTAGCTCAATCAATATTGTACCAATGATGCCATATGAGGGCTTGTTGGAAGCAGATTAATGGCTGCTTTTAGATGATATCTTGTGAGTCATAATAGCATCACTGGTTACCAAGATATAAGGGTATGACTAATTGATGATGTGGCAGACTAATTCCTTTATAGCTCTGTCAATATTGCACCAGCATGATGTATGAGGGCTTTTTGGAATCAGGTTTACAATAGCTTTCTAACAATATAGTGGGCAACACCATAGCATCATTGGTTGCTGAGATAGCAAACAATATTCTTTTGCTAATATGGCACATAAGCCAGAAAGTATCTCTGCTTCCAGTGATCCGATTTTTGTATTCTAAATTGCATTGCAAAGGTGTGACTCAAGGTATTGGAAAACAATTTACCATTTGTTAATTGATAGCTTCATCGCAGAGCTATAAAGCAATCAGTGTTCCCAGAGGGAAAATGCAGAAACAATTCGCGTTCTGCGAGTTCTCAACGTATCTGGACACATAAGGTATTGCTGAAAAGCCCTGAATAAGTAGATTCCGACGCATTTGAGAACAAGTAAATCGGTGGAGAATTGACTGAGCTAGCTTGGATTCAAACATTTTAGGGGGGAAAACAAAGAAACATTTCGCATTCTGCGAGTTTTGACCCGATCTAGATGCATGAGGTATAGCTGGAAAGCTATGAATGTGTGGATTCTGAAACACCTAAGAACGAGTAAATCGGTTGAGAATTGACTGAGTTAGCAAATGTGCAAGTATGCTAGAGAGAAAATGTAGGAATTCATTGTGCTCTGTGAGTTCTGCACGGACCAGGATGCAAAAATACTGCTAGAAAGCAATAAATGAGTAGATCCAGATGCATTTTAGAACAAGTGAATTGGTTGAGAACTGATCAAGTTACATTAAATCAAATGTAAACAAAAGTCCGGCCAGAGCTGGAGTTGAACCTGCAAACAAGCCAACTGCCAAATGGGGATAGTCATCGTTTGAGGTGTCGTTTCTGATAGGAAAACCCGGTATAGAGTAAACGATTCTAAGGAATCGTAAATATGATATGTCCAATCAAATTTACTGTAGGATGTCTAGACTACAGTAGGGTATTTGGGCTATAGTAATCTCCATCAAGCTACTATAGAATGATACATGACCCATAACAATGATCTGTCTACAGTAGCAAACCGGTACTATCATGAACTACAGTAGACAATATCTGTCTACAGTAGGTATGGAAAATAAGCAGAGTCCTACAGATACTATGGCAACTACTCTGGCTACCGTAGCTACTGTAGCCAGCAGTAGTTCACGATAGTACATACAGTTTTTCCAGATGAGTCCTAAAGCGAGAGGGGAGAGGGACTGATCCATGCTGTCGGCAGCACGTTTCTGGAGACAACTGATTGTCTGAGACTGGAAGTGGCCTTATAAGATGGCTCGAGGAGAGATTACAAGCTGTAGGGCTTCTGAAAGCAGAGGGCTCGTCATGATCGGTGATGGGGTACCTTGATTGAAGGTGGTTATCGTGGCTTCCACATCGATCCTAGCATGGATGTGAGTGACCGCCTGGGCTAGACATGCTCGGAGCACGTCCCAGGAGGTGTGGAGGATAGCCTTGGATGAGGCTTGGTCGAAGTTTGTCAGCAGCCTGAGTTTAGGGTCTAGCTCATATGTTTTAGGTGAAGGATCATAGGGGTTGCTGAAGAAAAAAGTGTCCAGGGCTGGTTGCAGCTCCCTTACTATCCTCCTGGCGAGAGACTTGGTGTTCAGGTCGATAGTATAAAACAGACCGTCTATAGCATGGGGGTCCCAGATTGTGATAATCTTATCCAGCACCAGAGTCTTGTTGGCCAAGGCGATCATCTTCTGGTACAGACTGAGTTCATCTTGGGCTGGCGTCGCAAACAACGCATGGAACGTTCCTCCCATGGGGCCATCAAGGAAGTCTCTAGGGAGTCTGTCGATATAGATGGGAGTGAGCTCCGGTTGAGGGCTGAGGGCTAAGGTCTCTGAAGCTGGAGGAGTAGATGTGGCTCTGTTCGGAGGAGCTGTACTTCCTGGGGGTTTGCTAGCACCGGCGGAAGCCCTGCGCGGTTGGCTAGACTTACTGGGACCCTGTTGCATGAGAGGTCTGGCTGTCGATGTAGAGGAGGAGGTCTTCACGGATGATGCACTCTTGGGAGTGGGGTCTGGCATAGGGTCATCATGAGTCAGTTCCGGGGAAAGTAGTCCCCTATGAGTCCTTCTTTGTAGCGTGGAGACCACTACGAGTTAAGAACTACCTCGCGGTCAGAGTGGACTTGGTGTGATGTGTAGGGTGAGACCAAGGATAACTCCTCCTCGAGGGTATCCCTCTCAAGAGGGGAGGAGGCGTAGGCTACATGCAATGTCCTCGAGGGATGAGTAGAAGATGAATCCAAAGGATTTGTGAACTGTGAGCTTAGCAAACAGCCTGCACATCAAGGGTATCCCACTTGTTGTGCTGGTGCGGACAGGTCTCAGAGCAAATGGATAACTCACTGGGTATACAGACGCCTGACAATGAGAAGGAGAGAGAGAAGAGCTGAGAGATGAACAGCTCCCAAAAGGGAGAGAAAGAAGGCGTAATGGGCCTAAACCGATGGATTCAAGAATAGCAGAAGATAGTTTATACTATGATGGTGCTATGACTGTCCTTGTCTACAAATTGGATCTCTGCTTTGGGACCTCCCATGCTGCTTACCGAAGGCTTCCCTTTTATGGTCAATGTGCCTCACGGCTCGTTCGGGCTGCCTCTTCTGGTGCCCCATTACAGTAATACATCTGAGAAAATCTAAATCTATATAGCCATCACCAAGAGATACATAAGCTATATGATCTATATATGTGTTTAATCTTACAATATAGCACTATATAGCCTATATAGCCTATATAGCACTAGGTACCAGATATATAGTGCTATATAGCTGGGTTAAATGCCTATATAGTATATATGGTCCTAGTGGACCTCTATGTAGGCTATATTAGTTATATAATCTATGTACATCATATCAGTCATATACCTTGAACTTTCTATCTATTCTATGCCTTCTATTTATTTCTACTACAATAGCACTTCTAGATGTCAAATTGTCTTATATTCAGAAAGTATATACAATTTTTTACTACATTACCACAACAAATTTAACAGCAGACCGGGCGCATCGTGGGCGGGGTGCTGGGGATGTGCACGGGGCGTGGGAGGCAGGCACGAGGCGTTGATGGCATTGGTGTGCTGCTGGCGCCGTACGCGGGGGCGGCAGACATAAACGGGGCGTGAGGAGCATTGGTGGGGCACTGGCGGCGAGCGCAAGGCATGGGGGGCGTTGGCGCAGCGCATGGGGCATTGGTGCAGCGCGGAGGGGCATTGGCATGGCACGGGGGGCATTGGCGTGGTGCCGGCACCTCATATGAGCTCCGCAGCTCGTGTGATGTGGCGTGCAGGGGCTGGCGGTTGGATGCCGGGGGCGGAGGTGGTAGCGGGGTGGCAGGCCGTACGAGCTGTTGCAGCTCGCACGGGCTCCGTCGTCGACACAACGTTGAGCCTCGTTGCCGTGGCAACGAGGTTTGACGTATTCCACACGAGCCAGACAGCTCATGCGGAGGTTGTCGCGTTCACGGGGCAGCACGCAATTGGGGCCCTCACACGAGCTGCCGAGCTCGTGTGACGTGGCAGGTTCCACGTGTGGGTCAGAGCAGGCACGCAGAGGAGAGTGGGTGCGAGCTGCGGGCAGCACAGACGGCTGGGCAGGGCTGTGGAGGGGGCGGCGGCAATGCAGTGGCAACGACGCAGTGGCGGCGATGGTGGCGGCGGCAATGCAGTGGCAACGACGCAGTGGCGGCAATGGTGGCGGCGACGCAGAGGGGATGGTGGTGGCTGCGATGCGGAGGGGACGGTGGGGGTGCGAGGGTTGTAGCCAAGGGAAAAAAAGGGGAGGCTCGCTTGAGAACGAGCGAGACTCCCGGAATTAGTACGATGACGAATGAAGATACATTTTTTTACTCACCTTGCAGCCCTCATCTTTTTAGTGAAACCCCTGCCGGCTTTCAAATGTAGCGGAACCAGTGGGGAACAGGAAGCGGTGATGGAGCAGAGATAGGAGGAGTGGGAGGTAACAGACAACAGAGACAAATGACGCGCGTTTGGTGCTGTAGCCACCAAACGCGCGAGTCAATGTTTCTTTTGATGTAACAAATCAGATAAATTCTCATAAAATCAGAAAAAAAAAGGGTTTTGCCGTAAAACGTCATTGGAATAGATTGTATGAGCTACAAATGTATATAATGTACTCTACGATCCCAAACAGCACAAGGAACTTAGTAAAATCTAATGGTTAGCCTAAGATGCAGCGCTCGGCAGTTCCCGGCAGCCACAATTCGAACTCCGATGTGTCCACGTATTTATCACGCACCTCGTGCGTCGTCTTTTTCTCTCGTACCACAACCATCTCCGCCACGTCATCTTCACTTGTGGCTATAGTGAGTGCTTCTCTTCTACAGTTGTCTTTCATTCTTATGCTGATGTCTTATGTTGTCTTAAGATTTCGCTTTTCTAATGTTTTAGTAAGTCTGTGTTGTAGTTTTTAGGTGTTAACTTACTAACTAGTCTTTGTTAAGGTGGTTAGATTTTCACTTTTTTGTTATTCTGGTAAGCTAAGTTTCTTGTAGTCTTTTGTAAAAATGTAACTATTGCTTAGCTTTTTGTAGTGTGTACACTTAGAGCCTTTATATTATGTTATGTCATACTTTATTTGTAGTTATTGTTTATATAGTCTTGAAATGAAATCATTTGATGTGTCCTCATCTATTATTGTGTGATTCTCAATGTTGAGTATTTGAGATGCAAACTTTTTGGGCTCAACTATGCTATGAATATAACTTCTTATTTTATAGCCTATGTATTCAAGTGTAGTATATATAGGCTACATAAGATAGACAGGTGATCATAGCTTATAGAACATATATAACATATATAGTATTCATAGCTGAGTTGGATTGCATAGCATATATAGTCATCCTTCTATCTATATAGCATTTATAGCACTATATAGAACACCTGTCTCTATAGCCAAATATATAAAAAAGGGGATAGCTATGGAGTTATATAGACTATGTAGAGTATATACTAGTTCTATATAGCTATGTGGATTTTCTCAGATGTAGCTCAGAGGACTAGGACATGTCTTTGTTGAATGAGTGGAAAGTTGGCTAGGTATGCTTGAGCTTCTATGAGAAGATTCTGTAGTCTGGCAGGCAATTCCAACCTTTCCCTGGTATTCTGACAGATTTTACTTGTACAGTTGTTTTACTCATACTGCATAGGGTCTTTATGCATAACTTGTCATAATGCATGGCTTGACTGGGGGACCAACTCGGTACCTGCATATTTATGCAAAATGTATCATATATGATAATACATAAGCCTTTTGTCTGGCCGCACAGCCACATTGCATAAAAGCACCACCTATGCACCATGGCATTGTTCTTTTCGAAGAATGGAAGGGCAATCCATTCATTAGAATACAATAGACTACACGAGCAATATAGACAATGCTAAATTATGAAGTTCAAATTTCTAGCTTCAAGCCCAAGTTGCAGACAGAACCTCACATTGCCATCATCATCAACACTTGACATCATCTTATTTCGATCTTTGAAGTCTCACTTACAATGGACACATCAACATCAACAGGCACCGACCATGTGCAAAAGCTGTGACCATACACCAAATGGTATATCCGCAAAGTTCCATGCAAGACAAAAGATGCATCCAAAACATCAGCCTGGAAGCAGAAGCAGTCATAGCAGAACCTGACTCTTCACAACTGGCTGACTGTTGTCGCATTTTACGATGCTCACAAGGACACAATGACGCAGCCAGCCATCATTCAACATTTTGCCAATCACTCCGATTCGGAAGGTGGTGCCCTCATCTTCATGCAATCAAGTCTCTCACAACACATCTTGGTGCTGGGCAGGCAAGTTCTGTTGGAATAAAAAATCGTGTGCCTCATGTCCAAGCATGCCATAGTGTATGGCATGCGTGCCATGTGCTGTTTATCTTACTCTTTGACCATTGCCACTTGCCCTTAGTACTGTACATTTGCCTCACGAGCTTTAGCCCTACTTAGTTGCCTCATACCATTTTGCCACCAGCTTGCATGCCACTTCTTTCATGTATTTAAGAGGGCCCTTCGAGCCCATGAATATCATTGAATTCTGTGTATTCTCTCTATTGTGATCTATGGTGTGAAGTCTCGATGACTATTGTGCATCTCGCTCTCACACTCATTCTCGATGCTCTCACGCTGTCTCATCTAGATCTCTTGACCTGTGCAGCAATCTACTTCATTCACTAGATTATGGACCCTGGGCATGGACAATAGTCAGCACTATTACAAGACTACGAGAAGAACTCAAGACTTACCTCATATTCCCTTAACCAACACACTACTCCCCGATCCTGACTCGCAACCATACACAATGCCAGAAGATGACAACTTGAAGATTAAGGTCCCGAAGTTGGCAGCAGATGGCTCCAACTGGATTATCTTCTACAAGGAACAGATGAAGTGGCCACTCGATGCCTGCCATCTGTTAGACCAATGCCTGCGACGTACTCGAGACAGATGGACTCAACGCAGCCAAGTGATGGAAGATGGGTGAAGCAACTGTCAAGCAGTGCATTGTCACATCGATTCCTGACTCAATTTTCAACTGTGTGAAGGGCAAAACATGTGCCAAGGATGTTTGAGAGACACTGTCAAAGATATTCGAAGGATGATCGAGGATGATTGTAGTCAATCTGCATCGAAAGATCTAGAATCAGCAATGCAGTGACAGTGATAATATCAGAACTCACTTCGACAAGCTCAACGACCTCTACGAGCAGTTGTCATCCATGGGAACAATGCTTGGCAATGAGGAATACATCTCAATTCTGCTCAGCTCCCTCCTGCACTCCTACGACTCGATGCTTGCAGTGATGACGATGACTGCAGCACTTAACAACAAGAACCTGGAACCCGAAGTCAAGAAGCTCGTTACAGATGAGTGGGAGCGACGCACTGTTCGCAATCCAAAGAACAAGAGTGGCTCCAACACCACATTCTACACCAATGATGGGCAGAAGAAAGGTGGGTGGAGGGATTGACAAAATGTCGAGTGTTACAATCGCAAGAGAAAAGGCCATATCAAGGCCGACTGTTGGCAGAAAGGTGGAGGGAAAGAGGGCCAGAAGCTGAAGAAGGGTGGGAAGGACAAGGACGCAGCAGCAGCAGCCTCGACAGGGAAGGACTCTGAGGCAGAGGATGCTTGAGCTGCGATTGCTGATTGGGAAGATGACGAGGATCAGCCAATCACAGTCAACATCGCAGATGGTGCACATACCGATATGGGAGTCAAGAGTGAGCTCTATGACTCTAGGGCCTCCCATCACATGTCCCCCTTTTGACACCAGTTCACGAACCTCCGTTCGACCCCCCTGCACCCCATCACTGCCACCAACAAACACATCTTCCATGCGACAGGCATAGGCAACCGTGCATCAACATCCCCAATAGAAAGACATCCACCCCCATTGTCCTCAGAGACACCCTCTACGCACCATCAATGGGACTCACCATCGTCTTGATATCTCATATTGCGAAAGTCAGCTACAAGGTTGCCTTCAAAGATGACATCTGCCAGATCAGCAATCCCAAGGGCAAAATGGTAGGCGAGATCCGCGCAGCCGCAAATGGGCTATACAAAGTCAATCGACATGAAGCTGCCTCAGTAGCTGCCGATCGGGTCAATCTCGTAGATCTGCACTGATGATTGGGCATATCTCAGTGGATGCGATTACAAAATTAATCCAGAAGGGACTCATTACCAGCATCGAGCTCACTGATACTCATGCACCCCTGGCCTGCAATTCATGTCGATATGGCAAGCTCACGTGCAAGGTCATAAGCAAGGAGCACATTGAGCCCCACGCAATCAAGTTTGGCATGGAGATTCACTCAGATGTGTGGGGACCATCTTTACTCCTTACAATTGGCAGGAGGTGCTACTATGTCACATTTACAGATGATTTCACCCAATGGACAGTACTTTACCTGCTACGGAGAAAGGACGAAGTTTTTGAGGCATACAAGGCCTTTGTAGTGTGGGCCAAGACGCAGCACAATGCCCGCATCAAGCGCTTCCATTCTGATCAAGGAGGAGAATTTACTTGCACTGAATTCTCAAAGTTCTTACAGGAGCAAGGCACCGAGCATCGCCTCATGATGCATGACACCCCCAAGCACAATGAGATTGCTGAATCCCTAAACTGCCGACTTCTCGAGCGTGTTTGTGCTATGCTCCACGACAGTGGCCTGCTGAAATTTCTCTGGGGCAAAGCTATCCTATTTGCTGTTTGGCTCAAGAACCACACCTCTACTCGCATCATCAGCAACACCACCTCATACGAGCTCCTAAACAGCAAGAAGCCCGATCTCTCCCATCTCCCACGATGGGGATAGAAGGTCTGGGTGCACAACATCAGGAAGGTTGACAATTTTCTGATTGACCTGACAATTTTCAACCCTACTGACAGCTCCTGATTGACCTGATCCACCTGAAAGCAATCTTAACAGGCAAATATCTGATCAAACTTTTACATTTAACCAAAGACATTTATTGTCAGATATATAAGTTTTTAATCTCTAACTAATAGATATAATAAAATCTCTGATATCTGAAATTTTTTAAATCTGAGAGTGTCTGATCTGAGAGTTTTTTTTTCAAATCTGGAGGTCAAATATCTAAAAATTATCTGCAACTGTCTGAGAGCATCTGATGAAATCTGACACTGTCTGATTTATCTGACTGATATTTGACCTCCAGATTTGAATCAGACACTCTCAGATTTTGAAAAATTTTAGATATCAAAGCTTCTGATATATCTATTAGTTAGAGATTAAAAACTTTTATATCTGACAATAAATGTCTTTTCTTGAATGTAAAAGTCTGATCAGATATTTGCCTGTTAAGATTGCTTTCAGGTGGATCAGATCAATCAGGACTGTCAGTAGGGTTGAAAATTGTCAGGTCAATCAGAAAATTGTCAACCTTCCTGATGAGAGAAGTCCTTCAAGGACATGGTCCCTCCGAGCCCAGTACCAGGATTTTCAGCCTGTCTTTGACAAGGAAACCTCAGAGCGTCTCCCAGAGCGATGACCATGGGATCATGCCATCAACCTCAAGGGCGGCTTTGAGCCCCGATCCTGCAAGGTTTACCCCATGTCACCTTCAGAACAGACGGAACTGGATGCCTTTTTGGACGACCACATCAAAAAGGGGTACATCTGACCATCGAAGTCTCCCATGGCGAGTCCCTTCTTTTTTATTAAGAAGAAAGATGGAAAACTACGCCTTCACAGGACTATCGAGCTCTCAATGCCGGTACTATCAAGAATGAATACCCCCTGCCCTTGATTCCGGAGTTGGTCGACAAACTCAAAGGCACCAAGGTGTTCTCGAAGATGGATGTCCACTGGAGATATAACAATGTCCAGATCAAGGACGGTGACAAATGGAAGGCTGCATTCAAGACCAACCGTGGTTTCTTTGAACCTCTGGTAATGTTTTTCGGCCTCACCAACTCTCCTGTGACATTCCAGGCTATGATAAATGAACTTTTCAAGGACCTCATCGATACCGGCAAGGTTGTCATCTACATGGACAATATCCTGATTTTCACTGCAACCATGGAAGAACACCGTGCCCTTGTTCGCACAGTGCTTCAATGCCTTCAAGACAATGACCTCTTCTTGAAACCGGAAAAGTGTTCCTTTGAACAGACCTCAGTTGAGTTCCTCGGTCTCATTGTCTCACATGACACACTTGCCATGGATCCGGTTAAGGTTGCTGGCATTGCAGACTGGCCGGTCCCCCGCAACGTCAAGGATGTCCAGTCCTTTGTCGGCTTTGCAAACTTCTACTGCTGGTTTATTCGTGACTTTTCCAAAGTAACATGCCCCATGTTCGATCTCACAAAGAAGAATCAGCCATGGCTTTGGTCCGATGCTTGCCAAGAAGCCTTCATGGACCTTAAAGCTGTGTTCACATCTTCTCTGAACCTTGTCATGCCTGACCCATCCAAAGCCTACCTTGTAGAGGTTGATGCCTCAGACTACGCCATTGGTGGCATCCTCTCGCAAAAAGGAGATGACGATCAATGGCACCCTGTTGCATATCTCTCGAAGGCGCTGTCCGAACTGGAGCGCAACTATGACATCTATGACAAAGAGCTCCTAGCCATTATCCGAGCCCTTGAAGCTTGGCGCCATTACCTAGAAGGCTCCCCCCATACAGTCGAAATCTGGACAGACCACAAGAACCTTGAGTACTTCAAGTCCTTTTAGAAGCTGAGTCATCGTCAGGCTCGCTGGGCCTTGTTCCTTACTCGCTTTGACTTTGTCCTTATCCATAAACTTGGAGTCCACCACTGACCGGATGCCATGTCACGACGACCAGATCACCAGGAGGGGGTGACAGATGATAACTCCAACCGTGTCCTACTGGATCCCAAGTATTTCCGGATCCGTGCCACTTGCCCCAGAGCAGTTGAGTCCGTTGGTAACAAGAACCTTCGCCAGTGCATTCGGGATGCAAAGACCCAGGACGCAGAGTTGTTCAAGCCCTTGAGGTAATCCGGAACAGTGGTCCCCGCTCCCTAGCCAGAAGCCTCCAAGAATGAAACATCGAAGATGGAATCATCTTATTCCGAGGCAAAGTATATGTACCCGCGGACCAGGACCTACGTCGTGACATTGTCACAATGCACCATGACACACCCATGGCAGGCCACCCCAGATGCTACAAGACCTACGAGCTCCTTAGTCGAGAATATTGGTGGCTGTCAAGACTCGGTCAAAGACAGCAGGAGTGCCGCCCAAGCCACCAACCAAACACAAGAGAGACAGAGATGAGAGTGAGGATCAATGGCAGCAGCGCAGTGCCCTGGATAACAGGTACAGTACGGTACAGACGAGATGGACAGTCTAGAGAAACAGGTGAGCTACAGCGAGCCTATAAGTACTGGAGAACAGTGGGGAAAGGACAATAGGCACAGGGATGGGTCAGACAATGGGAATGAGAACAATAGCGGCTGAAAGGGAGATAGGGTATAGGGCATGGATAAGGGACGAGCTGGGTCATGTGATGAGATACGCAGGTGATGAGACAATGGGAGCAGTGGCATGTGACCGATGCGACGTGCATATGGAAGTGAGAAGAGTGGAGAGAAATGGAGCGATTCGTGACATCACCCCCTCTCTAAGACGCACTTTCTCCTGGAGTGCGTGATGAGCGTGGACAGAGTCGAGGTAGAGGAGCCCGCGAAGGTTCGGGGGCTTGGGTGCCTTGGGATGTCGAGTGTAAAATGCCGTGAGTGCACCTTGAGCATTGGACAACGATGTACGTGAGAGTCACTGATTTTCCGAATCAGGGTATCCCAGCCACTTGACAAGATATTCAATGCCGCGTTTGTTCCGGGTGAGGCGAGCATCGAGGGGTGACTCAACTTCATACTCCTCTTTGCCCTCCACTAGTTCAGGCAGCGGTGCAGGGAAGTTGGGGCCATGAGCTTCTGTCTCCTTGTAGGGCAAGAGTAGGGAGGCATGGAACACTGGATGGATATGCCATGTGGGGGGCAGCTTCAATCGATAGGTGACTGGTCCCAACACGTCAGTGATTTCAAAGGGTCCTAAGCGTTTAGCCACGAGCTTAGCTTTGGGACGCATGGTCTTGACATTCTTGCCATCAAGCCAAACCTTGTCACCTTTCTGGAAATGGGTCGTGTCATGCATGTGGTCCTGCATCAGTAAACCTGGAAATCTCTGATTGATATCTGATTGTATCTAATCTCATCTGATTCAGGCAATCAGACAATCAGACAAGTCAGGTAGGCCCCTATCGTCCAGTGTGTTTCAGACAAAAGTGTCTGATTTTAGATAGCCATCTGGGTCTTAGACAGTCATCTAGGTCTCAGACAGTCATCTGGATCTCAGACAGTCATTTAGGTCTCAGACCAGTCATCTAAGTGTCAGACAGGTCTGAGAGTCAGACAATTATCTGGGTATCAGACAGCTGTCAGGATAGCAGACAATTGTCAGAGTATCAGATCTTGTCTGAAAGGCAGACAATTGTCAGAGTATCAGATCTTGTCTGAAAGGCAGATTTGATCTGATAATCAGACATTGCATCTTAGAAGCAGAAGCCATACAGACAAAAAATATGAAGTCAGCCCATACTCAAAAGTCAGAAATACATCAGAACATAATTTCAGATCAGACTCAAACCAGGTCATCCTCAGACTAGAGTTCAAACAATCCAAACAATCCATGTTAGGACAACCATAATTATCATTCTATTCAGAACACTAAGAGTAGGGTTAGACTCAGAGCAAGACAAATATGGTGTTAACCTTATGTATACTACAGATTGCAGCAGCAAAGACTACTAGTGTAGTACAGTATATGCATTAGCCTAGTCATAAAGAGATACAATAAGCACAATCTGCAGATCACAGAAGACACATGTTTCATGTCCCACACAAACTGCACATCCACAAAGCCCAGGAAGATCAACACACCTTCATATCTCAGACAATATAGAACAGTTTGCAGGAAATAGTGAGTAAGGGAGCAATTAACAAGTTACGATTCCTTAGAATCGTTTACTCTATACCGGGTTTTCCTATCAGAAACGACACCTCAAACGATGACTATCCCCATTTGGCAGTTGGCTTGTTTGCAGGTTCAACTCCAGCTCTGGCCGGACTTTTGTTTACATTTGATTTAATGTAACTTGATCAGTTCTCAACCAATTCACTTGTTCTAAAATGCATCTGGATCTACTCATTTATTGCTTTCTAGCAGTATTTTTGCATCCTGGTCCGTGCAGAACTCACAGAGCACAATGAATTCCTACATTTTCTCTCTAGCATACTTGCACCTTTGCTAACTCAGTCAATTCTCAACCGATTTACTCGTTCTTAGGTGTTTCAGAATCACTCATTCATAGCTTTCCAGCTATACCTCATGCATCTAGATCGGGTCAAAACTCGCAGAATGCGAAATGTTTCTTTGTTTTCCCCCTAAAATGTTTGAATCCAAGCTAACTCAGTCAATTCTCCACCGATTTACTTGTTCTCAAATGCGTCGGAATCTACTTATTCAGGGCTTTCAGCAATACCTTATGTGTCCAGATACGTTGAGAACTCGCAGAACGCGAATTGTTTCTGCATTTTCCCCTGGGAACACTGATTGCTTTATAGCTCTGCGATGAAGCTATCAATTAACAAATGGTAAATTGTTTTCCAATACCTTGAGTCACACCTTTGCAATGCAATTTAGAATACAAAAATCGGATCACTGGAAGCAGAGATACTTTCTGGCTTATGTGCCATATTAGCAAAAGAATATTGTTTGCTATCTCAGCAACCAATGATGCTATGGTGTTGCCCACTATATTGTTAGAAAGCTATTGTAAACCTGATTCCAAAAAGCCCTCATACATCATGCCTGGTGCAATATTGACAGAGCTATAAAGGAATTAGTCTGCCACATCATCAATTAGTCATACCCTTATATCTTGGTAACCAGTGATGCTATTATGACTCACAAGATATCATCTAAAAGCAGCCATTAATCTGCTTCCAACAAGCCCTCATATGGCATCATTGGTACAATATTGATTGAGCTAAAATGAAATTAGTCCGCCACATCAGCAAGTGAGATACATACAGGATGACCACTACAGCCATCAGATAGACATCCTCTCCATCCACCCACATCGAGGGAAGAAGAATCAGTCTAACAGTGTTACAGCCACTGGTAGAGGGACCACTGGCTTCAACAACTGTCTAAAGAAAAGGCCAGCAGAGAGATGTTGTGTGCTTCAAAACCGAGTTTTGCTTATATAAGCAAGTAAGGTCACATGGTGTGCGTCTTAACGGCCGTTAAGACGTACATCACATGACTGAATGTCTCGATGTTTGCTGTTTGCTCAGTCTGATGAGGTTGCAGGTTCAATTTCACCTCTGGCCATTTTGTTTTTTCTTATGTTTCAATTTATAATAAATGTGTTTAATGCTTGACAGCTAAGATTTTAAATGTGTATTGATGTATTCCATATGAATTCAATTTTTAGACTCAAAAACATTGAATTTAATAGCAGAAAACTCGATTTTTTATGTCAAAAAAAATGAGTTTTCTGTGTACCAAGCTTTCAACCAATGCTATGACTCTAATGATAGTGTTATGTAATTTACATACCTTAACAGTATAGCAGAATATGTGGGCATAGATGTGCAGCAAGGTACAACAAAATTACATATAAACATTTGTGAGCAGCAGGATGAAGAATGTTGCCCAAATATAGGCACCATTTGTCATCTCAACTATGGCTGTACTGGAGTACAATTCAACAAGTTGAACGATCAAAGTCTTTTCTCAAGGTACATCAGGAAAAACAGTTCCTTGGATGAAGCCACACATTGACTACCATAGCCGAGCCTTAGCTATCGGTAGATGACTGGTTTGATCTCTGTTGACTCAGAGATGTTTCAAACCCAGAATCATGAGTGCTCAGTGTTGTGGCCAACTGCACGCGTGCAATGGCACATGCAGCTGTGATTGTTAGAGATGGCGCACTGAGCATGGTGACGTGTCGGCGATAGCAGAATAGGGACCGACATGAGTGGACTCGCGGGTGACCCAGATCCAAACCCGCGGGTCTTCAGCCTGGCCAGAGGTCAGACCTGGATCTGCGCGGGTTTGCACCACCGGGTCACCCGGAGCCGCGGGTCAGGTACTCATGCAGCAGCAAGTCACCTGCAGGTCAAGGGCCATATGAACGGCGATGGCGGAGGACACACACGAGGAGTGCGGAGACCACGTCATGGGAGGGTGGAAGAAGCAGACGTGGTCTGCTAGCATTGTGCACTCGTGCAAGCGGGACGCAGCACTGAGACGCACGGATACCGCGCCGGCGCGGCACTAGGACATGCGGGTGCGGCGCTAGACTGCGTAGGGTGTGCAAGCAGGGGGCTGGGACACAGGCGTGCGGTGCACGGCGCTTGGATGCGCGGAACGTGACGCTGGAGTGTGCACGGCATGGCGGGAGCGTGCGGACACGGCGGTGCGACATGCACAGGGCACGGCAGAGGGCATGGCGCGAGGCACACAGGGGCGGCAGCACGCAGACCATGAGGCTTGGGTGCACATGGGCGCTGGAGTGGGCAGGTGCGGACTCGAGCGCGGGGGTGCGGGTACGCTCGGGGCTGAGATGTGCGCGGTTGGAACTGGAGCACGGGAGCGGACTTGGGGCTGAGATGCGCACGCTCAGGGCTGGGAACGCGCACGCTCAGGGCTGGAGCGCATGGCACGGCGCTGGAGCGCGGGCACTCGGGGCTGGGACGTGCGGGCACTCAGGGCTGAGACGTGCAGGCGCAGGCACGGGGCTGGGACGCTCGCACTCGGTGCTGATACGTGCGGGATCGGGGGTGGAGCGCGGGCACTGGGCTGGGTGGGCTAGGGGCGGGGAGCGAGATGGGGGCCCTGGCACAAATGTGCAGTTGCGAGGGCATGTGGCGGGTTGTCAGGCAGGCAGTGTGCGAGTGCACGAATGCGCAGGTGATGCCCGACGTGCATTTGCGAGCACGAGGGGACAGGAGCGTGCACTGTGCAGAGATGGGTGGACGGCTGCGGTGGGCCGTGGAGCACGTGATCGAGGGGCGTGGAGCATGGCGGATGCGCGGTGTGTATGCCAGATGGAGAGAGGGAGCGGCGTGGCAGGCGAGGCGTGCCTGAGCATGAAGAGGCAGGAGAGAGAGGAGGGAGAGAATGAGCCCTGACACATTTAGTCAGGTTTAGTCTCACACATGTTAGACTTTCTTATCTATATCCCACAATTTTCTCTCCTGTATCATACTCTATTGATACAAAACTTCGTATTATATTGTGTTCATACTATCTACATCTACTATATTATTTAAACAATTTAAACAAATTTACTCACCCCTGAAAACTCGCTCCGACGACTCAGGTAGACTGATTCGGCAATTGCCGAACCGTGCCACAAGACTCGTGGCCGAGCTTTTCCTTTTCCTCCTCTCATCAAGCGGGGATGCTGTAGGGCTCAATAGCCCACAAACTTGTAAGTTTTTTTCTATTGTTTTCTCATATTCAAACAATTTACTAACGAAAAGTTCTTATTCCAGCCTGCCAACGTGCTGACATGGCACTGTGCGCAGCCAGAATAACACCTGGCCTGGACACACGCAGAAGTGCGCATGACATGCCCCGGATGTGGACGCACCTGCGTGTGGCAACATGGACGCGCGTCCGACATGCACGCTTGCCTGTGGGCGGCACCAGTATTCACGCCCATGACAATACCAGGCCCGCGTGCCCATGGCCCTCACGCATCGTGCGTCCTGTGCCCGCGGTCCTCAACACTCCGAGCATCGGGCGATACTCGCAATGGGTTCGCGACACCCGCGCGCGCAGCGCACCTGGCCGTGCCTGCAGGATGCATCCACTGCCCCCACGCAGTCACCCCACTCTCCCGACGCAGCCACCCTTTCCCCCGAGCGTCGCTCAACGCACGCCGGACCCTGCGCGTGACGCGTAGCACCTCAGCAACGGCACATAGCACATCGGCAGTGGTGCACGCTATCGTCACCTGTGTTCGGCACCCTGGCGACGGCCCGCCACACGCAGTAGCCATGTATGAGCCCACTAGCACCTGCGCTCAAGGCCCTGAGTGACGTAGCAATGACGATGGTGGCCACGCCAGCAGCATTGCATGTGTCGTGGCAACGATGCCGGAGATGCCGTGAGATGAGCGGCAGCGGCGGGAGGCTCGCGTGGTCACGTAGCCGAGGGCGGGAGTATGCGGAGCGCGTGGGTGCCATGCCGACGGTGTCAAGACTCGGTCGAAGACAGCAGAAGAGCCGCCCAAGTCACCAACCGGTTATGCGAACCGGTGCTCAGGAGGAAAGGAGACGAGAGTGAGAACGATGGCAAGCAGCGCAGTGCCCTGGATAGCAGGTACAGTACGGTACAGACAAAGTGGACAGTCTAAGGGAACAGGTAAACGACCGAGAGACTATAAGGACGAGGGAGATCGATGATGGCAGAGGAGGATGATAATCCGATACCGAGATCAGGAGCTACGGTCCGGTGCGTATCCGATAGGTACAAGGGGAACGGAGGTCCGAAAGATGATGGGATCCGGATAGCAGGTCGGACCTGCGGGCCGGTGAGTATCAGATAGGTACAAGATGGGCGAGTATAGATAAGAGATGAGATAAGGGAGGAGACTTGTGGTGAGTGCCGAGGAAGATCCGAGGAATGGCCGAGGGGTGTCATGGGAGGTCTGGTGACCTCCGGGGAAAGCCCGAGGAACCCGGTGGTCTCCGAGGGGCATCCGGTGGTTGCCGTGAAGGACCTGGTTGGGTCTAGGGTGGCATGACGGGATCATGGTCCGGTCATAGGCGCATGTACTGGATGCGAGGTCCGGTCTGAGGAAGGGAGGCCGGACGTGCTGCCCGGATGGAGGAGAGCAGAGCGGAGAGAAATGGAGCGATTCGTGACATCACCCCCTCTCTAAGGCGCACTTTCGCCTGGAGTGCGTCATGATCACAGATGGCCTTGGAGTTGGGTTTTTGCATACTGCGGAGGTTGGGAGGTCTAACCGCACCTGGATGACGGGTGTAGAATGATGTGACCGCATCCTGTGCATTTGAGAGTGAAGTCCGTGGTCGCCACTGGTTTTCTGAGTCCGGATAACCTGCCCATTTGACGAGGTATTCAATGCCGCGTTTGTTCCGGGTTAGGCGGGCATCAACGATTGACTCAACTTCATATTCTTCTTCACCATCCACCAGATCTGGTGGGGGTGATGCAAAGTTTGGTCCATGGGCTTCGGTTTCCTTGTATTCCGAAAGGAGCGATACATGGAAGACCGGATGGATACGCCAGGTCGGAGGCAGTTTCAGCCGATAGGTGACTGGTCCCAGAACGTCAGTGATCTCGAAGGGACCCAAGCGTTTCGCTGCAAGCTTAGCTTTAGGACGCGTGGTCCGGACATTTTTTCCATCAAGCCAGACCTTATCGCCTTTCCGGAAGTGGATGGTTTGATGGGCATGATCCTTGTTGTTGCGTTTCATAAGGTCCGCTGCCATTTGGAGGCTGGCTTGGACCTCAGTCCGGATATTTTCCAAGTGACGGAAGCGATCCTCCACTGCGGGCGTGGAGGATGTGGGGTTAACTCGGGGATGGCCGTGGGGATATAGCCAAGGAGCATCTCAAATGGGGACCGGTTAGTTGCACTGTGGATACGGTGGTTATGCGAGAACTCAGCAAAAGGTAGCCAATGCACCCAGTCATCCTGTCGGTAGTTGCAGAAGGAACGAAGGAACTGTTCCAGCTCTTGATTGACCCTTTCAGATTCGCCATCGGTCTGTGGGTGATATGCAGTGCTGAGAGCAGACTTGATCCCAAGCTTTTCGAAGATGCCACGCATCACTTTTCCTGTGTATTGGGGTCCGCGGTCCGAGATGAGCCGTTCCCATAGGCCATAGTTCCTATAAATCCTGTCGAGCAAAATGTCGACAGTTCCGTCACTAGTAATGGTCTCTTTGCATGGGGTAAATGAGACGTGCTTTGAAAAACGATCAACAATGACATTGACGGAGTCATAACCCTGGCATTCAGGGAGCTTGACGACGAAGTCTGAGGTAATGTCTTGGAATGGGCGTGTCGGAATGGCGTTTGGAATGGTTTCGACATGCGGATGGTGGGTCCGGACCTTAGTGGCCTGACAAACAGCACAACCGTCGACGTAGTCCCGAACAAATACTGACATACCGGGCCACCAATATTCTCGACTAAGGAGCTCGTAGGTCTTGTAGCGTCCGGGGTGGCCTGCCATGGGTGTGTCATGGTGCATGGTGACAATGTCGCGACGTAGGTCCTGGTCCGCGGGTACGTATATACTTTGCCTCGGAATAGGATGATTCCGTCTTCGATGTTCCATTCTTGGAGGCTTCTGGCTAGGGAGCGGGGACCACTGTTCCGGATTACCTCAAGGGCTTGAACAACTTCTGCGTCCTGGGTCTTTGCATCCCGAATGCGCTGGCGAAGGTTCTTGTTACCAACGGACTCAACTGCTCCAGGGCGAGTGGCACGGATCCGGAAATACTTGGGATCCAGTAGGACACGGTCAGAGTTGTCATCTGTCACCCCCTCCCGGTGATCTGGTCGTCGTGACATGGCATCCGGTCGGTGGTGGACGCCCGGTTTATGGATAAGGACAAAGTCAAAGCGAGTAAGGAACAAGGCCCAGCGAGCCTGACGACGACTCAGCTTCTGAGAGGACTTGAAGTACTCAAGGTTCTTGTGGTCTGTCCAGATTTCGACTGTATGGGGGGAGCCTTCTAGGTAATGGCGCCAAGCTTCAAGGGCTCGGATAATGGCTAGGAGCTCTTTGTCATAGATGTCATAGTTGCGCTCCGGTTCGGACAGCGCCTTCGAGAGATATGCAACGGGGTGCCATTGATCGTCATCTCCTTTTTGCGAGAGGATGCCACCAATGGCATAGTCTGATGCATCAACCTCTACAAGGTAGGCTTTGGATGGGTCAGGCATGACAAGGACCGGAGAAGATGTGAACGCAGCTTTAAGGTCCATGAAGGCTTCTTGGCAAGCATCGGACCAAAGCCATGGCTGATTCTTCTTTGTGAGGTCAAACATGGGGCGTGCTACTTTGGAAAAGTCACGAATAAACCGGCGGTAGAAGTTTGCAAAGCCGACAAAGGACTGGACATCCTTGACGTTGCGGGGGACCGGCCAGTCCGCAATGCCAGCAACCTTAACCGGATCCATGGCGAGTGTGTCATGCGAGACAATGAGACCGAGGAACTCAACTGAGGTCTGTTCAAAGGAACACTTTTCCGGTTTCAAGAAGAGGTCATTGTCTTGAAGGCGTTGAAGCACTTTGCGAACAAGGGCACGGTGTTCTTCCATGGTTGCAGTGAAAATCAGGATATCGTCCATGTAGATGACAACCTTGCCGGTATCGATGAGGTCCTTGAAAAGTTCATTCATCATAGCCTGGAATGTCGCAGGAGAGTTGGTGAGGCCGAAAAACATTACCAGAGGTTCGAAGAGACCACGGTTGGTCTTGAATGCAGCCTTCCATTCGTCACCGTCTTTGATCCGGACATTGTTATATCCCCAGCGGACATCCATCTTCGAGAACACCTTGGCACCTTTGAGTTTGTCGACCAGCTCCGGAATCAAGGGCAGGGGGTATTCATTCTTGATGGTACCGGCATTGAGAGCTCGATAGTCCTGTACTGGGCGTAGTTTTCCGTCTTTCTTCTTAATAAAAAAGAAGGGACTCGCCATGGGAGACTTCGATGGTCGGATGTACCCCTTTTTGACGTGGTCGTCCAAAAAGGCATCCAGTTCCGTCTGTTCTGAAGGTGACATGGGGTAAACCTTGCAGGATCGGGGCTCAAAGCCGTCCTTGAGGTCAATGGCATGATCCCATGGTCGTCGCTCTGGGAGACGCTCTGAGGTTTCCTTGTCAAAGACAGGCTGAAAATCCTGGTACTGGGGAGGACCATGTCCTCGAAGGACTTCTCTAGGTTCTGTGTTGCCACCGCTCAGCCAATTGCTGTGCATTAGTAAAGGACCGGCGGATACGAATGGTTTCTTCATGGGTGGCATCCGCATCCGGAAGGGTAGGCGACTCCCAGTCCGGGACAATGCCGGCCAGGCGAAGGCCTTCAGTGGTCCATGCCTCCTCAACATGTGGTCTGTCGTCATCATCTTCAGTGAACAGTCGGGTGGGGGTCTTTGGTAGGCAGATGCGACGGAGACGAACACCGTGCACCCGTCGTGCAGGAACGATGTATTTTGGAATCGGAGCAGCATGGAAGGACGTGTCGGGTGCAAGGGGGGATGGGCTGGGAGACGGAGTGCTCGGTTCGGTGACAGTATGGGCCGGAGTCGGTCCGGCAGTTGGTGAGTGACGTTCCAGACGTACCCGAAGGTTCTTGACCGGCGGTTTGTGCAACCTGCAAGAAGGCGGACACCGGGTCATGTCAACCTTCCGGGAGACCCAATCAATCCTTGGATTGTGTTCTTGCAACCAATCTGTCCCAAGGATGATATCGTAGTCTCCGATGTCAACAAGGAAGAACTCAGCTGTTTCTTCATGATAGGACTCCGAGTCCTTTGCATAAATACGGATGTCCTGAGTGGCCGAGTACCGGACCCAGCCCATAATGTTTTCAGAGTTATCAACGTTGCGGACCGGAAATGGGTTGGGGAGTTTCTTGAGTGGAAAGCCATGTTTTTTAGCGAACTCCGGGTGCATAATGATACCTTCTGCACCACTGTCGAGAAGCGCTTCAGCGTCGGTTTGTTTCTTGATCGGGGTCATGAGAATCGTGACCTGGAGTGTGATGGATGGTGTCTGGCGATTGGGCGTGATAGCGGACATGCGCAGAGACAACGGATATGATTGCTCACAGGGATCAGATAATACAGAGAATTGATTGGATGGATCAAAGAAATGTTTCATGCCACCACCAGACGACGTTACTGGGGGCGCTCCAAAACCCTCTACCATATCCCGCAACACTGCTTTGCTTCTTCCTGCTCGGTCTCACTCAGACCCTTCAATTCGGCAGAGAGATTGGCAATGGACCGGTGGACTGGAGGGGTGGCGGGCATTCGGGTTCATTGTTTTGAGCTACTCCCGGACTTGGACCGGTTTCTAGTGCTCGGATGTTCGGGGCGGTTACCGGGACAATCAATGGAGATGTGCCCCTTCTGGCGACATCGGAAACACCCTCCCTCACGGCGAAGGCGCTCCCGCTCCTGGTCAGTGAGGCGACGGAGTTGGTTCCCGGCTGCAGCGACTGTGCGAGGTCGGCCAGTAGAAGGCGCTTGGAGACGAGCGATTGCTCACCGGTGTCTTCCGTAGGGGGGCGTGGTTTCTGAAACCTGGAGCGTTCCATAAACGCTGCATTCCTGTCCCGGGCCCTATCCTTCCAGTCCGAAAGCGATGCGGGCATGGGAAAGGTCCGCATGCAGTCGTCCAATAGGGCAGAGTTGAGTCCGACCTTAAACCAGTGTATGAGGGCCTCGTCGTTGTAACCAGTGTGCGGGGCATAGGATTCAAACTCGGTGATGTAGTCCACAACCGGTCGGGTACCCATCTTGAGACGATGAAGGGCGTCACGGTTCTCGGTTGCAGCGTCAAGGGGGGCAAAGTCCGTGTCAAAGCGGGTGAAGAGGTGGTCAATGGTATCAAAGCGCCGGACGAACGTTTTTGGTGAGTTTTTGTCTGCATCCCATGATTCATCGTCCTGGAGGATCTCCTCAACACGTTGCACGGCCCAGGATCCTGCGATCGGACCTTGGCAGAGGTCCAAGAATAAGGAGATCTTGGCTGCTTCATCCTTGTATTTGGTGCTGTTGGCACGGAGGAAGAGGCGGATCCGGAGTTTAAACTCCCTGGACTTGGAGCGATCCCCCTGGAATGGGGTTGGCTTTACGCCGATTTCACTGGTAGACATGTCGGTGATGGAGACTGGGGTTGGGGCAGGGAGGATGACTGGTTTGACGTTGGTGATAGACGTCGGAGGCGCAATGGTGACAAGATGTGGGGGCGGGGTCCGGTTCCGGGATGGTGGGAGTGGGATTGAAAGAGCCTGGTGGTGAATCTCTTCAGATCTCCGAAGGCTTGCCAGTCGTGTGCGTTGTTCTTGTTCGAGGTGTTCTATGATTGTTTGCGAAAGCGCAAGCTCGGATTCACTGATGAACTGATCACTCGCCTGCCAAAACCAATGGTCTCTTTCTTCCGTAAGACTCGGTCTCCACGCAACAACTCTCCGGTTTGTATTAGACCGGTACGCGTAGTACTTCCGGGTGACGTCGTCCCAGGTAAGTCCGAGGGGTACGGAGAGCGGTTCTGTGCGTGCTGGGGAGAGTCGACACTTCGAGGAAGAGCTGGTGGGGGAGGTGGGGTCGCAGGGTGTCTCCGGTGGTATTCCTCTGCAGCGGCTTGGAAATCGTGGAACTCTAGATAGGGGTTCTCGTCACGATCAGCAAAGTACCACCGGTCAGCTAGATCTTCGTCCTCGTGGTCAAACTGAATCCGGGCGGTACCAGAAAAGGTGTAAACGTAGTACTCGTCTAGGGACTCGAATATCCCGAGTGGATATGGCTCGGAGGTTTGGAAGTAGCGGGGGTCGGAGGATCAATGGTGATGTCTAGAAGAAGTCCGCCGCAACAGGGCGACGGCCAAGGAGTCGGGGTCAAGGTATCGGCAGCGTATGGGGTGCGAAGAAAGGAACTTCCTATTTTCTCGCAGGCCAACACAGGTTCGGGGGAGGGTTCCGGCGTAAATAGTCCGTAGGTCTGGAAAGAAAACGGTGTCGATGGGGAATAATCAATGGATCCGTGTCCAGGGCGTCGATGGTGATACGCGAGGTCCGCGATGAAGGCAACAAATGTCTGGGTTTCTATGTGAAAGACGATCCGAATCCGAACGTATAAGGCAACAGAGACAGCACCTGCGCGCGGTTTCCACGATTTCAATCGGTACCAAACTCCGTCTGCTTCCCAGCCAGTCCGTTCGACGTAGGGCTGGATGCACAGGTGCGAGCTTGTTTCGATGGTGTTACTGATGGCAAAGGGAAGGTGCGGCTGGTGGTATAGGTGTCGGGACTCTGTAAAGATGTCGGCGTCGAGGGGGAATTGAATTTGGAAGATATGATGGGCGATAGAGAAATGGTGAGGCGGGCGTATGAGAGACTGTCCAGGTGTCAAGACTCGGTCGAAGACAGCAGAAGAGCCGCCCAAGTCACCAACCGGTTATGCGAACCGTGCTCAGGAGGAAAGGAGACGAGAGTGAGAACGATGGCAAGCAGCGCAGTGCCCTGGATAGCAGGTACAGTACGGTACAGACAAAGTGGACAGTCTAAGGGAACAGGTAAACGACCGAGAGACTATAAGGACGAGGGAGATCGATGATGGCAGAGGAGGATGATAATCCGATACCGAGATCAGGAGCTACGGTCCGGTGCGTATCCGATAGGTACAAGGGGAACGGAGGTCCGAAAGATGATGGGATCCGGATAGCAGGTCGGACCTGCGGGCCGGTGAGTATCAGATAGGTACAAGATGGGCGAGTATAGATAAGAGATGAGATAAGGGAGGAGACTTGTGGTGAGTGCCGAGGAAGATCCGAGGAATGGCCGAGGGGTGTCATGGGAGGTCTGGTGACCTCCGGGGAAAGCCCGAGGAACCCGGTGGTCTCCGAGGGGCATCCGGTGGTTGCCGTGAAGGACCTGGTTGGGTCTAGGGTGGCATGACGGGATCATGGTCCGGTCATAGGCGCATGTACTGGATGCGAGGTCCGGTCTGAGGAAGGGAGGCCGGACGTGCTGCCCGGATGGAGGAGAGCAGAGCGGAGAGAAATGGAGCGATTCGTGACAGACGGCAGAGGCATCACACGTACGGTAGTATACAGCCCAATACAACTATGTACAGTAGCTACTTTCGTGAAAAGCCTTTGGACAATGAGTACTCACAGGTAACTCGCGGGTCAGCAATTTTTAGTGAAAATCTGACCTGGATCTGCCTGGTTTCAGCCACCGGTGATCTGGATCTGTGGTCGAATACCTGCAGATCAATTTTGCGGGTATATCACTGTGTTGACCCGCGGGTGACTCTGACTCGTGTCCCTCCTATAGCAGAAGGGGGGCATAATGTGTGGGGAGCGGTACGCGAGGAGAAGATATCAAGAGTATCGCTCATTTGAGCAATACTCTCGAGTTAGCACAAAGTTTGAACAAACAAAAAAAACTTTTTACTCACTGGCACCTGTGATACCCCTGCTTCCTACTGAAGCCCTCCCATGTTCGCTTTGACGAGTAAAAAAGAGGAAGGAGGAGAGGAGGAGAGGGAGGAGAGTGGGGATAATGGAGACAGCGAGAGAGACAGAAACATCGACACAATGTTTCGGTGCTTCAGCCACTAAACACGCGTACTTGAATGTTTTTTGAGCTTAGTAACTCAAATAAAATCCAATAAAATCAGAAAAAAGAATAAGATAGTATACATGTTTATGTCATGATCTAATGAGACAAGTATCTGATTTAAGTTCGACTAGCTATGGCACAAACGGATGAACTTAGTTAAAACTGGGACTTAGCCTCTAATGGGATGCTCAGCAGTGGTCTGGGCCGAATCACACCGGCCGCATTTCAGGCCTCCGCTTGCCATATCTATGTAAGGTGCGTGTGCTAAGGACCGACATCTTGGTAGTGACCGGGCAAGGGCTTAGGCTACACACTAACACGAGTCTGTCCTGCTTAGAAGGCAAACAGCGATGGAGAGAGCTGAGAGTGACTAAGAGAGGGGAGGCACACAACGAGGGGCTCAAGGAGCACTGGCAACTGACAGGACAAGTCCTAGAGAGTATGTGAAGTGGTTAAGCTGAGTCTCCAGGACTCAGCTCTACTGTATATATACACGAGGGTGCGCAGCCGCAGCCGTATCTAAGGAGACGGTAGTAACTGTGCAGAGCTGTGCAAGGCTGTGCCGATAAGAGATGAAACAAGGTAAAATGGATAGGTAGAGTAACACTGCACGATCATTGATGAAAACAGAGATGGGATCGAGGCAGCGTGATGGAGTCCATGTATGCATGTAGATATGATGATAAAATAAAGAAAGGGGACACGACGAGAGGCATGTCGAATAAGCCATGGTGGGGATGTCAAATGGAGTAATGTTAAGAACAAGGAAAAATGAAATGTACGGTTCTTTACAGCGTGCGATGCACTGCCTCTCTTTCCTTTCAACCACTACCATCTCTTGTCTTCAAAATGAGAGAAATAGTCTTTTGATGTTTTGTTGTCTTCGGTAAGTTCCTTATGCTTATGTTCTTATGTTCTTAATGTCACTAATATGATGATGTTATCAAAGATATTTTCGCTTTTTTCTTCTTTTTTGTATGTTTCTGTTAAGTCTATGATCTTTCTTGACTATAACCTTATACTAATCTTTTATTTCTTGTAGAGCTATTTTCGCTTTTTTAAAGCCTTTCTTATCTTATCTCTTTGGTTAACAAGATTTGTAGAATGTTGTAGGGTAGTGTACAACTGTAGTAGTGCCTCTTGAAATAAATATGTTTTGATCATTTTCAATGTTTTATTTATTTTAAAAAGCTTATAATATGTTTTATGGTGATTTTATGATATGTTGAAGTACATATTGGGCAGAGGTAGCATAGAGTGATAGCAATGTTACTAACTAGACATAATATTATAATGGAGATATACCACATAGGCCACATAATTCTTATAACTACCATATGCTATATAACCATGACAACTATGGTAGCTGATACTCTATGCTATGGTAGTTATGTAGTTATGTCTTATGCTGTGACAGCTATGATGAGGTATGATAGCTCTATGTAGATTACTTGATGACTATGTAGAAAAAGGGATTGCTATGGATCCATTAGAACTATATAAGCTATATAGTTCTACATACTAGTAATTTTCTCAGATGGACTCTGTGTGCAACTACTGTGCACACAAGTCCCTGTTTGCCACCTCATCTTCCTTCCACACCCACCCACTTGTTCCTCATGGGAACTTCAAGTTGTATCAAAGTGTCTTGTTTTTCTTCTTTTTTCTTTTCTGATTCTTGCTGCTGAGAGTACAAATGTGTAGCTACAGTTTACTGTAGTTTTATCATACTAATTGAGAGAGTTTCACTTGACACCAAAGTCATACTCTTGTTTTGTACTCTGCAGGCCCTCACCAACTCCCAATGCTCCACCAACTCATGTGCACCCACATTGAGTTGAACATGACTCCGCTGGGTTGCTCACACCCCTGCCTTTCTCCCACTGACTTCTGCATAGATGCACACCTGCATGCACTGCGTGCATTACCTTGAGTGCACCCACTGATGAGTACACATCCACTGACAAGCACATGCCCATCGCCTCCTGTGTACACCTATCGCCTTGCGTGACTTGCTCCCATGCAGCCTCATTTGCCCCCACATGCCAAGGATTTGAGACTTAGAGGTCATCAAACAAATCCATCACAATTTCATCAAATATGCTGTCCAAGACTCTGTTTGCACTATGCAAAGGAATAAAAAACAAGTTTACTCATCTATGCATCTTCATAGAAGAAAATGAAAGGAATCGTTTTGCCGTGTGAAGCATCGGCCCTCTTCCCCCAAGTGAGCAGCTGACAAAGGAATAGTCAACAAGCATGCAACAGCAGCAGCAACATAGGAGGCAGCAAATGAACAAAAAGAGGCAGTTAGTACACTGTGAAAACAATGAGAATATATGACTCTTACTCACCATTTATACACTATAAGCCCTCGCGAATCCGAGTGATGCTGGGTTTATTAACAGGAAGCAGGCACAGCGGGGAATGATGGGGTGTAACAGGATGAGATGGAACTTGTGAGTACATGAGAACAATGAAAATAAAATTACTCACTTTAAGACCCTACGAGACTGGATGGCCGTGCGTGCACGGATGACAGCGCATTGCTGCATATGGATGGCACGCGATGGGTTGGGAACGCTGGTGGTGCAGTGGTAACGTTGGAGCAATAAGGTTGCACGAGAGATGGTGGCAGCACAGACGGAAGGGCGGGGAAGGTGCAGAGGGCAGAGGCTATCACTCGATGACGAGCGATACTCTCATCGTTAGTATGAGAGAACGACGGAAGTACACATTACTCACATCACTGCCCTCTTCTGTGCTGCCTCACCGAGTCTTGAGGTGCATAGTTGACGAGAACTAAGAAAGCAACAGAAAAGGAGGGAGGTAGGAGTAAGGCTTGAAGATGGAGGACGAGTGTCGACGACGACGTGAAAGACTTGAAGTCGACGCGCGTTTGCCGGGATTTTCCGGTCGGGAATTGTCGACCGGCCGGTCGCTTGCCGAAGCACGACGCGTTGAAACGTTGAAGTCGTACTCGTCTCTTGCTGTAAGTAAGGTATCTTGTCTCCTTCCTTCAATTCTTCGTTTTCTGATGGCCCTGAAAGCTGGAGGGGAGTGTCGAGACCCAGGTGAGTCATCAAAACTGTCATTATATTTTCCATTGTATCAACTCAGGGATTGTGCTCGTTTTTCGAGCAGTACTCCCTGTCTTTGCATTCTGACATTAATTCGAAGGCCTCAGGGATGCGTTAGAATGCTGAAGGACAGAAAGTTGTAAGGTAATAAAATAGCCCTTATTTAATTGTTTTTCGTACTAATTTTGGGGGAGTATTGCTCGTTGTCGAGCAGTACTCTTTCTTTTCGCGTTATCTAACTCAATTCGAAGGCCGGAGGGACAAGTTGGAAGGTCAGATGGGCTTGCTGAGACTCGAGGAGTGTAAGGTGAGTACAAAAGTCGGTTTCTTTCCCTTCTCGCCTCGCGCGTGGACTGCCTGTGTAGTGCACGGTCCACTGCGCGTCCGCCACAGCCTGCACGCTTGGAGCATGGCTCGTTCTGTAGCGATTTGGAGGCCGGAGGGATGCTCTTTACACCGGAGAAGCTTCTGGGGGCTAAGGTGAGTAAAAAACTGTATTTTCTCATTGTACATCGTGCTAAATGGGAGTATTGCTCGTTATGAGCGGTACTCCCCATTTTCTGGTACGGAACACTCGCACCCCCGCACTTCGCCTCCCGTTTGCACATGACCTCGGACGAACGCGCAGCGGCCGCGGTCTTCCGCACAGATGAAGGCAGGACTGTTTGCAAGCAAAGGTGAGTCAAAACAAAATTATTATATCGTCTACGACACTGACTCGGGAAATACTGCTCGATAACGCGAGCAGTACTCGTCTGCCGTCTCCCGCACCCTCCGCCATCTGCTCCGCATCTCCCCACTGTCGTGCCCCGCCTTCCCACGCCCACTACCTCCCGCGCCCTCTGCTTTCCGCCTCACGCCCATCACACCCCCCGCATCTCTCACTGTCTCGTGTCGGGTCTGCACGGACGCATACTCCATGGAATGTACCCTCACTGCAGCCACGCCTCTCGCGTGGCTCCGCTGTCTCGTGCGCGGTCCTGCCGTTACTAACGGCAGGACCAGCTGCGTGCATGGCCTCACCGTTGCGTGCATGGCCTCACCGTTGCGTGCACGGCCCGCGCCGACACGTACGGTTTGGGACGGATGCACTCGGCCTGGAACGGATCCGCACGACCCACCGGTCTTTTACGTACCTAGGAGGTGAGTAAAACACCGCTTCTTTACTGATTATCATGTTAATCTGGGAGTACTGCTCGATAACGAGCAGTACTCATCGGCCTCTAATCTACCTCGGCTGTCCAGTGGACGGCTGCTCGCCGTTGCGCGAACGGCCTCGGATGTACGTAAGACTGAAAGGTCAGTAAAAATACTTCTATTTTGTGTCTCGTACTAATGCACGGAGTACTGCTCGTTTTCGAGCAGTACTCCCTGCTATCCGTTCTATCTCAAAACTCACTGCCCCATTGCCGCCTCTCCCGCATTTTGCGCCCCACGCCTCGCAGCCCACCTATCCCGTATCCCTCCCCGCGCGGTCCGCCGTACGCCCACGCCTCCCTCGTCTCGCACAAGGCCCTACACGACGAGCTCCGTGGATTCACCAATGCCCCGCACCTCACCAAAGGCCTGTGGAATCTGATGAGGGTTTGGAGAGCTCGAGCTAAGTGAAAAATGCTTATATTCATTTCTATCGTACTGTTTCCGAGAGTATCGCTCGTTATCCGAGCAATGGGACAGTGGGTTTGGGGAGCAGGAGAGGATGAGGGCACGTGACCTGGAGGAGCCGAGCTTAGTCAGCATGTCCATAGCGAGGTTCCCTTGTGTAGCTAGCTGGTAACATCCTACCATCATCACTTGGGCATAGCTGTGGCCCTGGGACTCTCGAGCTGTCCCATCGTGGTGACGAGAGTGTGATTCGACTCACAGCTTTTGAGTCGCGTCGCTTTCTGTCTTTTTCCGGCTTTTTTCTCATCTTTTTCTAGCCGTCTCGTGTCTAGTTCTCGTGCCTCGTGTCCCGATTCCACGCCTCGTGCTGCGTGTTCCACTCCTCGTTTTCCCGTGTCCTGCGTCTCACACCCACTTCTACTCGCGTCTCGCGCCCCATCTCGTGTCCCTCGCACCCGTTTTCCGCACACGCGACCCGTTTTCGCGCCCAAACCATCGCGTTCCACACCACAACACGAGCCCTCGCGCGATTACCCGATATGGGCAAGAACAAGCGTGCCGCGAAAGCTGCTTGGAGAGCAGCAGCAGCAACTACAACACCACCAGCAGCTAACACGAGCCCCGCGCATCCGCTCGACACGCACGCCGCCGCAGCCGACGCCGGGGAACTCCCCGCGCACCGACCACAGCAACCGCGCGAGAGCCAGATAGCACCCGCAGCAGCCGCGCATTCGCCGCCACCCTCCGCGCCCTCGCTCATTACAGAGCCAGCCAGCCCCATCGCCGATGCTGCATCCGCCGTCGAGGACGCAACGAACACGCGCGACGAACACGCACCGAACGCGTGTGCCACGACACGCGAACACGAGCCCCCACCCACGCGAGCCTCCACCACCGGCGTGCAGCACGAACCCCCCGCCGTTTCCACGACGCCACTTTCCATTCGACACGACTCGCACGCGCTGCATACGCAACCCACGCTGCCCCTGACGCGGCCCACACCCACCACCGCCGCCATCGCCGTGCTCGCGGCCTGCATACATGCTGCAGGCCCACCGGACTTCGTTGTCACGACGCCCATGCACGCGTTCGACGACGCGTTCGACGACGCATACGCCGAGCCCCCCGCCCCATCCGGCAGTACCACGAGCTCCGCGCCCGCGACGCACACGCACGACCCACCCGCGCGCCTGGCGACAACACAAGAGGAGATCCATCCGGATCTCCTCGCAATGATCATGGAGGACGGCCGGCGGATAGAGCGACGAGCAGCGAGGCTCCAGCCGCGAGACGAGGAGTGGAAGGCGGCGTACCAACAGGGATGGCACGAGGGATACGAGACTGGGCTCGACGACGGGTACTCGGAGGTAAGCCCGCCTCCCACGTCCGTTCGCACCGACGTAGGCATGCAATCGGACGACCTCGCACTCCCGCTGCCTACTCTCGCCAGTCCACACCTACCGACGCCACACGTCGATGCAGCCGTGCAGGCCCATACCCCGCCCTGTCCATCCCGCATGCGCGCCGACCCGCACATCCTGTCGCACGCGTCCCTCGCGCCCAAGGTCGCTGCCGCCGCCGTTCAGACAGACGATGCCATCCCACCCACCCGTGTCGACTCCCCCTCCCAAACGGTAGACCCTGCCAACACCTCATGCTGCGCGGTGCCGGATTCCGCCATGCCCACGCTTGTCAATGACACGATTTGCGCCGATTTATGCCCGCCAACGCCCGCAATCACACGTGCATCACATACCCCACCTTGTACAATCCTTTCAACTTCACCTGACGATATTCCGACGTTGCACGCCTCTTTTACGACTCACGCTAATGACTCTGCAATGGCACATACAACTTTTAATTCATTCTCATGGGCAGATGATGCCACTACACTTCCCGTCAATAATGTCACCACAGCCACGTTATTGCCGACTCGGGATTTTTCAGTCCTGCGCACAGCTTCTTCACGGCCACCATTCGAGTCCCTCCAGTGCCGTGCACGTCGATCTCGCGTACGCCCTGTACGCCTCGCTCGTTTGCAGCCACCACCACTGCACCAACCTCTTCCAGTTGTGACACGATGCCATCCATCAGGTCTTCGCACAGGTCGACCAATGGTCATCATCCCATCTTCTCCCACTCCGGCTCCGGCTCCTACATCTGCAGTGCATCACATAGCTCCCCTTGATTGGGATGCAGACCCACGTTTGTGTGAGCTGAGTCGTGTTCTCCAGGGTTTAGGCTGGGTTCGCTCCGGTTCTGGGTGAGGTTCTTTCGAGGCGACGAGGACGTCGCCATTTTCGAGGGGGGCACATGGGACAGTGGGTTTGGGGAGCAGGAGAGGATGAGGGCACGTGACCTGGAGGAGCCGAGCTTAGTCAGCATGTCCATAGCGAGGTTCCCTTGTGTAGCTAGCTGGTAACATCCTACCATCATCACTTGGGCATAGCTGTGGCCCTGGGACTCTCGAGCTGTCCCAGCGATACTCTCGTTTTTACTCATTCTTTTGTGCCTCCACACCCCATTGCTGCCTGCTCCCCATCTTCGCGTTGCTGCCATGTCACAACCCGCGAGAAGCTAAGTCAAAATTTCTTTACATCATTGTTCATTGTGCTAAACTCAAGCAACACTCTCCATTGCATGCACTGCATGCTGCGTCTCCCATGCCCTGTGCCCCATGCATATTGTCACGCAGCCTCTCTTAGCCCTCTTCCGTGCCACGCCCAGCACATTCTCATATGCCATCGCTGTCTCCAGTTTCGCGCATGCGATCGAAGGTGGAATTCGAACAGTGGCGAGGGCTTGGAGGGCTCGAGATAAATAAAAATGCTTAAATTCATTTCTATTGTACTGATTCCGGCGAAGCTCTCCGCCTCTCCCGCACCCTCTGTTGAATAAAATTAAATAAAACACAAAAAAAAATATTACTTTATCCCACGTCCGCATGCCCGCACATCCCCGCCGTTACTTGCACGGTCTTGCAGAACACCCACGCTTTGTGCGTGGTTGCACCTCGCGCATGATTGTGCATATTGTGCATGGCCCCATCATTGTTTGCATGCTTGAAGGCCGGAGAGTCAATTTGAAAGTCGGAGATGCTTACTGGAGGCCTGCAGAGCAGTAGAAAGCATGTTGTTCTAGTGTTCCTTGTGCTTATTTGGGAGTACTGCTTGTTATTGAGCAGTACGGCTCCACAATGCCGTTCTCAGCATACCGGTGATTCTGTGGTGTTGCTCATGATCTTGCTGTCGCATGCTTGGCCTCACAGTTGTGCTGACAGGTCCATGTTGTTGTGCACGGTACCCATTCCTTGTGCAGGCTATACTGTGTCATGGCATCCTGAGTATGCCATCCTCATGCACATATTCTGGTCATCTTGCAAACAGCCCCAGCATCATGAGTATGGCCCTGGCATGATGTGCAAGGGCCCTGCGCCTTGTACATGACCCAACTGATGCTTAAACAACTGCACACCCTCCACACTGTCTACATGCAATATATGCCATTTATGCATTGCCCATGCCTTTCTTGGTATCCTTGATGCCATCCTCATGCCCTCTGTGTGCCTTGCACATGAAACATGAATACTTCTCCTACCTTTTGTGCCTATGTAACTATAGAATTACATAATGTAGATGATAATTTGAAGTCTAGAATTAGAGTTTTATATTGCTGTTTATAGCTTGTAAATCAAATCTGTTTTAGTCTGTAATTAAGTCCAATCTAATTACAATCTTTGGTCTGAGTTTAAGTTCAAGTCTGACTTGAGAGTTGAAGTCCAATTTTGAGTTTATCTGATGAAAGTTCAAAATCTGAGGTGTCTGAAATTACCTAATCAAGAGATACTTACCTGACTTTGTCTGAAAAGTAGGAGATATCTGATCTGGATTCAATGTCTGACAAAAGTTCAAATGTCTGAGGTGTCTGAAAGTATCTGGACAATAAAGACCTACATGACTCTATCTGAAAAGTAGTAATTGTCTGACTTTCATTCAATATCAGATGAAAGTTAAAAGTCTGACATGTCTAGAAGCATCTAGACGATAGGGACCTACCTGACTTATCTAAAAAGTAGCCACTGTCTGACATCTATCCAATGTCTGATAGAATCACTTACATCTGATAAAAAATTCAGTGGTCTGATATATCTAAAAGCATCTGGACGATAGGCACCTACCTGACTTGGTCTGAAAAGTAGTACTTGTCTGACTTGTATTGAGTATCTAACAGGATGATTTGCATCTGAAAAATGTTCCAAGGTCTGACATATCTAGAAGCATCTGAACGATAGGACCTACCTGACTTGGTCTGAAAAGTAGTACTTGTCTGACTTATATTGAGTATCTGATAGGAAAGTTTACATCTGATAAATGTTTCAAGGTCTGATATGTCTAGAAGCATCTGAACGATAGGGACCTACCTGACTTGGTCTGAAAAGTAGTACTTGTCTGACTTATATTGAGTATCTGATAGGAAAGTTTACATCTGATAAATGTTTCAAGGTCTGATATGTCTAGAAGCATCTGAACGATAGGGACCTACCTGACTTGGTCTGAAAAGTAGTACTTGTCTGACTTATATTGAGTATCTGATAGGAAAGTTTACATCTGATAAATGTTTCAAGGTCTGATATGTCTAGAAGCATCTGAACGATAGGGACCTACCTGACTTGGTCTGAAAAGTAGTACTTGTCTGACTTATATTGAGTATCTGATAGGAAAGTTTATATCTGATAAATGTTTCAAGGTCTGATATGTCTAAAAGCATCTGAACAATAGGTGCCTATCTGATTGTGTCAAGAAAGTAGTAGATATCTGACTATTATCCAATGTCTGAAAAATGTACCTATATCTGATCAAAGTCCAAAGATCTGATATATCTGGAAGCATCTGGACGATAGAGACCTACCTGATCTTGTCTGAAAAGTAACAATTGTCTGACTTTTACTGAATGTCTGACAAAATAACATTCATCTAACAGATTTTTAAGCATCTGATAGGTCTGACTGTGTCTGATATTCTTCTGATTTTGCAAAATGATCTATACACTATTTTGTTCATGTATGAGTCAGACAAATGGACCTGATCAGACCTCTCAGACAAGAATCAGATGGTCAGACCAGTCAGAGATTTCCACTTTTCCTGATGTGGTTGTTGCGCTTCATGATATCGGCAGCTAGCTGCAAGCTGGCTTGGACCTCAGTTCGGATTTCTTCCAGGTGACGGAAGCGATCTTCGACGGCCGGAGTAGAGGATACCGGATTGACAGAAGGAATTGCAGCAGGGATATAACCAAGGACCATTTCGAACGGGGACCGGTTAGTGGCGCTATGGATGCGGTGATTATGGGAAAACTCAGCAAAAGACAGCCACTGGACCCAATCATCCTGCCAGTAATTGCAGAATGTGCAAAGGAACTGTTTGAGTTCTTGATTAACTCGTTCAGATTCACCATCGGTCTGAGGATGGTATGCCGTGCTAAGGGCCGACTTGATTCCAAGTTTGTCAAAAACCTCGCATGACTTTGCCAGCATATTGAGGACCTCGGTCAGAGATAAGGCGTTCCCAGAGACCATAGTTCCGGTAGATCCTGTCAAGCATAATGTCGACGGTGCCATCACTGGTGATTGTCTCTTTGCAAGGGGTGAATGATACGTGCTTTGAAAAACGGTCAACAATGACATTGATGGAGTCATACCCCTGACATTCAGGGAGCTTGACAATGAAGTCGGACGTGATGTCTTGGAAAGGCCGAGTTGGGACAGCGTTGGGCAGGGTTTCGATGTGAGGGCGATGGTTCTGAACCTTGGTTGCCTGGCAGACAGCACAGCCATCGACGTAGTCACGAACGAAGACAGACATACCGGGCCACCAGTATTCTCGACTAACGAGTTCGTACGTCTTGTAGCGTCCCGGGTGACCGGCCATCGGAGTGTCATGGTGCATTTTGACGATGTCTCGTCGTAAGTCCTTGTCGGCTGGTACATAGACCTTTCCGCGGAAGAGGATGATACCATCTTCATAGTTCCACTCTTGTAAGTTCTTCACCAGGGAGGGCCGTTTGCGCGGATCGTTTCAAGGGCCTGTGCAACTTCGGTGTCCTGGGTTTTGGTGTCGCGGATCCTTCGTCGCAAGCTAGTATCGCCAATGGATTGAACTGTAGCAGGGCGTGTGGCACGGATCTGGAAAAACTTGGGATCGAGTAGGACACGGTCTGAGTTGTCCTCCGTCACCCCCTCTCTATGGTCAGGTCGCCTCGACATGGCGTCAGGTCGGTGATGAATGCCTGGCTTATGAATGAGGGTGAAGTCAAAGCGAGTGAGGAACAGGGCCCATCGAGCTTGACGACGACTCAGCTTCTGGGCCGACTTGAAGTACTCAAGGTTCTTGTGGTCCGTCCAAATCTCCACTTGATGAGGAGAGCCTTCCAGGTAGTGTCGCCAAGCTTCCAGTGCGGATGATAGCCAAAAGTTCCTTGTCGTAGATGTCGTAGTTGCGCTCCGGTTCGGTGAGGGCCTTGGAAATGTAGGCAACTGGATGCCATTGATCGTCGTCTCCTTTCTGAGACAGGATCCCTCCCGTTGCATAGTCGGAAGCATCAACTTCGACAAGGTAGGCCTTGGTTGAGTCAGGCATGATGAGGACAGGGGACGAGGTAAACGCAGCTTTGAGATCGTCAAAGGACCGTTGGCAATCCTCTGACCAGATCCAGGGTTGATTCTTCTTTGTCAGGTTAAACATGGGGCGGGCGACTTTGGAGAAGTCACAGATGAATCGACGATAGAAGTTCCCAAAACCGACAAAGGACTGGACATCCTTGACGTTACGAGGCGCTGGCCACTCAGAGATGCCTGCAACCTTAACGGGGTCCATGGCGAGTGTGTTATGAGAGACGATAAGGCCAAGGAACTCAACAGAAGTCTGCTCAAAGGAGCACTTTTCCGGCTTGAGGAATAGGTCATTGTCTTGAAGTCTTTGGAGTACTCGACGGACGAGTTCGCGGTGTTCTTCCATGGTTTCGGTGAAAATGAGGATGTCGTCCATGTAGATGACGACTTTGCCGGTGTCGATGAGGTCCTTGAAAAGCTCATTCATCATGGCTTGAAACGTAGCGGGGGAGTTCATAAGGCCGAAAAACATCACCATGGGTTCGAAGAGGCCACGATTAGTCTTGAATGCAGCTTTCCATTCATCGCCCTCCTTGATACGGACATTGTTGTAACCCCAACGGACATCCATTTGGAAAACACTTGGCCCTTTGAGCTTGTCGACCAGCTCAGGATGAGTGGCAAGGGTACTCGTTCTTGATAGTGCCTTTGTTAAGCCAATATCCTGTGGGGCGTAGTTTTCCATCTTCTTTTTAATGAAGAAGAAAGGACTCGCCATGGGAGACTTTGAAGGACGAATATAACCTTTCTTGACATGGTCATCAAGGAAGGTGTCCAGTTCCTTTTGTTCTGAAGGCGACATAGGGTAAACCTTGCAAGACTTTGGTTCGAAGCCATCTTTAAGATCAATTGCATGATCCCAGGGACGTCGTTCCGGAAGCCGTTGGGAGGTTTCTTCATCGAAGACTGGTTTGAAGTCACGGTACTAGGGAGGGATCATGTCGTTGAAGGATTTCTCCTTTCCTCATGCTGCTACACGTTCAGCTAGCTTCTGAGCATTAGTGAAGGAGCGACGTATGCGAATGGTTTCTTGGTAGGTTTCATCTTCATCAGGTGGAGTCGGGGGTTCTGTGTCGGGGATGATGCCAGCAAGGCGGAGGCCCTCCTCAACCCAGGAGTGATCGACATAGGGGTGATCATCGTCATCCTCAGTGAACAGCTGTTTGGGGGTAGCGGGCAAACAGATTCGGCGTAGGCGGACACCTTGTACTCGTCGAGCGGGGACCACATATTTTGGAATGGGACCAGGGACAAAAGGGGTCTGTGGGGGTGGGGGAGACGAGGGACAAGGTGGAGCGACAGGCCCGGGCAAGGCCAAGGTACTGACTGAGGAGGGTCGAGCAGCTGGTTGTCGTCGTTCAGTGCGGGATGACAATTTCTTGACAGGAGGCTTGTGTAGTACACAAGAGGGAGGGCATCGTGTCATGTCAACACGTCGGGCCGTCCAATCAATCTCAGGATTGTGCTCCTGAAGCCAGTCTGTTCCCAAGATAATGTCATAATCGCCAATGTCGACGAGATAGAACTCAGCTGTTTCTTCGTGGTAAGAGTCCGAGTTTTGCGCGTGTATGCGCACGTTCTGTGTTACTGAGTGCCGTACCCAGCCCATGATATTTTCTGAGTTGTCCACATTTCGGACGGGAAATGGGTTAGGGAGCTTTTTGAGGGGAAGGCCATGTTTCTTGGCAAACTCGGGGTGCATAATGATTCCTTCAGCACCACTATCGAGGAGTGCCTCAGCGTCGATTTGTTTCTTGATCAGAGTCGAGATAATCTTGACTTGGAGTGTAATGGATGGTGTCTGTCAGTTGGGCGTGATAGCGGACATGCGCAGGGACGACGGATACGATTGCTCACAGAGTTCAGATAGTACAGAAAAACGATTCGATGGATCAAAGAAAGTCCTTGTGCCACCACCAGATGACGTTGCTGGGGGGCGTCTCAAAAACCCGCTACCATGTCCTTCAACGCTGCTTGTGCCTCCTCTCTCTCTTCCGCACTCAATGCCTGCAGCTGCGTGGACAGGTCGGCGATGGACCTGTTGACAGGCGGGACGTCGAGAGTCCCCGATTGGTCTTGTTGAGCTACTCCCGGGGCTGGGCCAGTTTCTAGCGCTCTGACACTGGGGGTGGAGTTGGCGACACAGTCGCGAGACATGTGCCCTTTCTGACGGCACCGGAAGCATGCTCCTTCATGGCGAAGACGCTCCTGGTCTTGCTCAGTGAGACGAGGGAGCCGGGTCTCTGCAGCAGCCACAGTACGGGGTCGGCTAGCAGAAGTGGATTGAGGGGAGCAGTTGCTCACCGGTGGTTTTCCCGTCGAGGGGCGACTCTTTTGGAACCTCGAGTGTTCTATAAATGCTGCATTCCTGTCACGTGCTCTTTCCTTCCACTCGGGTAACGTCTTGGGCATGGGGAAGGTGCTCATGCAATCGTTGAGCAGCACTGAGTTACTGAATGAGGGCCTCGTCATTGTAACCCATGTGGGGGGCATGGGTCTCGAACTCCGTAATGTAGTCCACCACTGATCGCATGCCCATTTTGAGGTTATGAAGGGTGTCGCGGTTCTCAGTGGTGGCGTCAAGAGGAGAGAAGTCGGTGTCAAAGCAGGTGAAAAGGTCGTTGAGGGTTGCAAAGCGGCATACATGACCCGAGTTTTTTGACTTGATGTCGTCGTCATCAAGGATTTCTTCGGCACGCTGCACCGCCCAGGCACCAGCAATAGGCCCCTGGCAGAGGTCCAGAAACAGCGAAACCTTTGCTGAGTCGTCCTTGTATTTCGTGCCATTGGCACGGAGGAACAACCGAATACAGAGCTTGAACTCCTTGGACTTCGAACGATCTCCTTCAAATGGGGAGGGCTTCACGCCAATGTCGCCAGTGGACATGTCGATGGGGGGTGCAGGGGCAGGTACTGGGACCAGGTGGATAACCGGTTTGACGTTGATAGGGGGAGCAGTGACGACGGTTGAGAGACAGGTGGGACAGGGGCAACGTGGACAGCAGGGGAGCTGGGCAGTGGAAATTGCCGGTGGGGCCGGAGGGGACGTGGACGAGGAGGGTACAGCCGGTGATGGGCCCGAAGAGTAGCCTGGCGAGTTTGTTCATCTGAGAAAAAGGATTTTTATATAGCAGCAAGTGCTATTATGGGTCCTATCAGTGAGCTATGAGGGCTATGAAGTTGAACTATTCAGCTATGGGGAGCTATGGGGACTATAATAGCCTCCATAGCATGAAGTGTTAGATACATAGGGTGCCATAGCCTCTATAGCTAGGGGTGGTATATACATAGGACTATGATACTTACCAAGGGAAACTATAGCTGCTATAGTCCTTATGATAAGCCACCTAGATAGTCAAGACATTTAAGTCAAAATTTTATTATATTCAAGAGTAGACTAAAACAGGACAACGAAACTACAAAATCTAACACTATCTGACTAGTGAACGAAGGTCCCGAGTAGACCTTGCGTCCTCACATAGCGTGGTGGAGTGCACGAGTCCCATGTGGCCGCACACGAGCTTGTGTGGCCATGCGCAGTGTAAGGCGGCAGGGCCGTCGTGGGGCCGTGCGCGACGTGACGCCGTCATGCGCACATAGTCGTACGCGCGTGGGCAGGGCGAGGCGTCGGCGCACGTGTTATGCGGGGCGAGGCGCGGTGTACGAGTCGTGCGCGGCCACGCGCAAGCTGGCGTGGCTATGCGCAGGGCGACGCAATCGCGTGGGGGTGGGGCTTGGAACCGTGGGAGCTGGCACGGGTCGCCTGAGGGCGAGGCATGCGGGGGCATGCTGCGGGGCATTGTCCTCGGTCGTGCGTGGCGGGAGCCCGTGCGAGACGGCGCATGCGCAGGCGTGGCCGTACGTGCGCGCCGGCGGGTTCGCTGCGGCTGTGCGTGCAGTCGCCGGGTGGGTACCCCGGGCGCGTGACGGCGGGTCTTCCGCGTGCGTCGGGAGGCGCACACCATCCGAGGCGTGCGAGAGCGAGCGGGTGCAGGCGCGCGCTGGGGCAGGCACGACGCGGCGGGCACACGCACGAGGCGCGGCGGGCGTGTGCGACACGAAGCGCCTGGCCCATGCGCGAGGCGCAGGAGGCCGTGACGGGCGCGGAGGCCGTGCGCGATGGGGATGTCGTTGCCCTGCTGCGGGCCCGTGCACGACGCGGTAAGCCTGCTCATGAGGTGCAGAGGCAATACGTGGAGGGCGATGCGGGGCGCGGGTGCGGGAGGTGCACGGCCCGCGTGCGAGGCATCGGACTGCGGCACGCCTGCGCACGGCCACGCGCGATGTGCGTGCCCGCGTTCCCGCCCGTGTCAGGTCGCGCGCACACCGTGCGTACGAGCATCCGCTGGCCGTGTGTGCGCTGGCGGGGCCGTGCGCACGCACGGACGCGCGGACGTCAAGGGGCGGTGACGTGGCCCGTGCGCACGTCGTTGACGGCACGCAGACGGTGCGTCACAGCGGGCGGGCGGACTCCATGGCCGGGTGATTCGGGCGTGGGTGCACATTGGGCGCGGGTGTTAGGATTGCGCGCGGGGCAACCGGAGGTGTTGGCGGCGTCGTCGGGAAGGCGGAGGTGGCGGTTGTAGCCGAAGGAGGCGGAGGGGACGTGGGATGGGCCATGGGAGTGATGAGGGTGTCGATGGAGGCGTGGGGTATCGAAAGAACGAGTGTCGCTCGTTTTCGAGCGACACCCTTGGTTAGTACGAAAAAATGATAACAAAACCTTTTTTTACTCACCTATAGCCCTTTCTCCTGCTGCTAGTCCACCCCGGCCGTGTTGAAAATGAACAGAGGGAAAAAAGGAAGGGAGGGAAGGAAGGAACAGGGAGGAGGAGGCAGAGAGAGGGCAAGTGGGGTGAGAAGGAGTAAGTCCCGACGCGTTAACTCGGGCTTCAGCCACCGAAAGCTCGAAGAGACATAACAAATCAAATAAAACAGCGAAAAATACAAGAAAAAGACAGCACGTACATATAATGTATCTACACTGACTACATGAGACAGTTCTGTATTAATTGTACAGTATGTCACCGAGCAGCAGGGTTAAGATAACAGAATCTAATGCCTAGTCTCTGACGCGGCGCTCGGCAACGCCCGGCAGCCGCGAATCTCGGCTTCGCCCGGGATTCGTATATAAGGCTCGCACGACGCGCCTTGCCTCTTGCTCTTTAACCCCACCATCTCTTGCCACGTTGACGCGTTTGTCGTCGTCATCGTCGTCGTTTACTCGCTCGTCGTCGTTGTTTGCTCGCTCGTCGTCGTTGTTTGCTCGCTCGTCGTCGTCCTTCGCTCGCTGGTTGTCATTGACATCTCTATTGTTTATGGTAAGCTTTTTTTTCCTAGTGTTCTTATAACTACTGATGTCTTCATACTCATTACAATCCTATTGTAGTAGTTCTACTAAGTAAGCTTTTCTATATCTCACACTGATGTCTTCAAACTCTCTTGTAGGTTTTCGCTTTTTTGTTAGTTTGGTAAGGTTTTATGTGCTGTCTTTGTTACTGTTTAGTACTAATATTATATGTATATTTTTGTTTGCTTTTAATAGTCATTGTAAGTTTGTGATTTTTTGTAGTTATCTTGTAGTCTTTGTAGTTTTAGTAATTGCATGCAATAAAATTATTATAATTGAGATTTTTGATGTTTGTGACTTGAAGATATATATTGATTGGGCCTACAATATATTGCTAATTACATGTTGCATGAGCATACTTGATAAAGATGACATAGGATCAATAGGAGTCCTACTAGCTAGATATCATATACTAATGGAGATATAGCATATAGCTGGCATAGCTTCTATAGCTATCTTATACTATGATAGCTATGACAACTATGATATCTTATACCCTATGCTATGGTAGCTATGATAGCTATGATAGCTGATGCCCTACACTATGATAGCTATGTAGCCCTATGTAGATTGCCCTGCTGCTATAGGGGGGCTATGAAGAAAAGGGGACTCCTATGGACCTATCAAAGCTATGTAGGCCATATAGCACTATATACCACTGGTGTTTTTCTCAGATGTTGATCTTGTTCAATCTGCATCAAGACTGACTGAGAGAGAGCAAGTTCTGTGTCGGTGAGGAAGATTTTACTGGCCTGCCAAAACCACTGATCACGATTCTCTGTGAGATTCCTTCTCCACCCAATGATCTGTCGATTGGTGTTGGACCAGTATGCGTAGTACTTCTGGGTGGTGTCGTTGTATGTGATTCCCAGGGGTACTGAGTCGGGTTCAACGTGAGTCGGAGGAGAGTTGACAACCGGTGGAGCCTGGGGTGGAAGCGGTGGTGTAGCAGGGTGGAGACGGTGGTATTCTCTTCTGCAACGTCAAAATCGCCTTGGTTCTAGGTACAGGTAGTCATCACGCTCTAAGAAATACCACTGGTTGGGGTGGTCGTCCTTGTGACCAAAATGGGCCTTGGTGATTCCTTCAAGGGTGTAGACAAAGTAGTCTCCGATGGGGCAGCCCATAGAGGACTCAAGGAGGGAAAGGGCTCGCGATGGTGATGATGATGATGTCGTGTAGTGTACAAGTCGTCTGCTACTGCTAGAATGCCATCATGTGACCTCTGATCAGTGACCTCCTCCCTCCCCCTCGGTCTCCCTACTCCATCTGCCCCCTAGAAAATGGCGACGTCCTCGTCGCCTGAGACCCCACATGTGCCACAAAACTGACCCTCCACCGAACGCTGCGCCACTAGCTCTCCAGCCTATCCGGATGCATCGTCAACGTCCTCGTCGGCTACTCGGGCCTCCTCTTCGAAGGCCTCCATCTCGAGGTCCTCCCCCTCCGAGTCCTCTGCACTATCCGGCGACTCCTCGACATCCGGTGCTGACTGCTCTTGCAACCGAGCCTCAAACTCGCCTTGCATCTGTGCAAGGGGTGTGTCGGGGGTTGGTATGTAGGCTCGGAGGCGCCGCGCGCTGAAGTCGCTCGGGTTGGGCGTACCGTCGAGGGTCTCGAGGCGATACGAATTACGGTTGCGGGAAACGACTCGGTGCGGGACTGACCACTTGCTGATGAGTTTGCGGGCGGAGCTGTGTGTATTCTGTAGATCACTTCTGTAAATCTGTACGAGTTGTCCGACAGAAAATAGGACTTCACCCGGAGGGCGCTGCCGCAGCCGCCTATCGAAGGCGGACTTACGACGGAGCGCGTGTGTTATCATGGCCTCGTATCCGTCTAGGCGCTGTTGCGCTACGTAGGCCATATGATTTTCGACGTCCGCTGGGCGCAGGACGGAAGCGCTCTCTTCGATCGTTGTCTTGGGTGTGTTGACAACGAGTCCAAGAAGGAGTTCTTTGGGCGTGAACTTCAGCGCTGGTAAAATGCGATTGTTGAGGATACGGACGGCATCGTCGAGGTGCTTTGGCCACTGGAGAGGGAGCGTTTCCCACTTGATTGCGGCGTACTCCGCGTCATCCAGAGTAGGAGCTGTGAGTCGAGCCAGAACGTGGAGAAGGAGCTTATTAGTGCCTTCGACGAGGCCGTTGACCCTGGTGAGTAGGCGGCGACGATGTGCGTCTTACAGTCCCACTTGGCGCAGAAATCTCGAACGTGTTTGTTTTTGAACGGAGAGCCACCGTCCGACATGAACGTTTCCGGGGGGGTGTAATCTTGGAAGATGCGGTTGAGGGTATCGATAGTGGTTGTATGTGATGGATTACCCTTGAATTTCGCGGCCCAGATGTGTTGTGAAAAGACGTCGAGGTAGAGGCCGACAGTCTTATAGCCTGTTGTGGTCTTCGGCATGGAAAGGTAGTCACCTACTAAGAGCTCGAATGGGTGTCGGCGGGTAATGGGTTCAAGGAGGGAGTGGATGTGGGGCGCGCCGAAATTTTTGCAGACCGAGCAGTCTTGGATCGCAGCTAGGATTGACGCGTCGAGTTTGGGGCTGCAAATGCGGTCGATGAGGGCTGTTTTAATGCTGTCGCGGCCCCAGTGGCCGCTATCTATATGGTGCTTATACGCCAGTTCCTTAGCTTCTTCCTTGGTGACACATTCAACGCGCGGCCGGGCACGAGCGGCGACCCCGCCTCGTAGGCGCCATAAACGTCCATCCTCGATGAGGTATTGAGAAGCGCGATGGCGCGCGCGCTGCTTGTCTCGAACGCTGCCGCTGCGTTGCTGGACCAGTAATGCTTCGACAACCTGATGGAATAAGGGCTCACCGCGGAAGCGTTCTAGCAGCGCGGCATCGCCTGGTGCTGTAGGCGATGCATCCACGGAGTCCGAAAGTTGACAGACCAATCCTGCTGCTGTCTCCCACTCCGGTTCAACCGTCCACTCGCTGCCATCACCCCGACTTTTCGCGATGCCCTCTCCCTGCCGACTAAGGCCATCCGCTACGACATTGAACTTTCCCGGGACATGTCGAACATCAACAATATTGTGAGCTAGCACGCTGTCTCGCCAGCGGGCGTGAGTTGCATTGAGTTTGTCGCTAATCATGACGTCGCGTAGCGCTTGACAGTCCGTTTCGATCTCGACTGGAAAGCCAGAGATCGTGTCCGAGAATTTATCTAAGGCGAATTTCAAGGCAGCGAACTCGAGAAGAAATGGCATGTACTTCTCTTCGGCAGAAGAAGTGCGTTTTGACGCGAAGGCTATGGGATGTAGCTTGTCGACAGTCTTCCCGCTGGGTAACGTTGTTGTGAAGCGTTGCGCGAGGACGCCTGCGAAGCCGTCCTTGCACCCGTCTGTTGTGACAATGAAGGGGGTGCCATCCCACCGCGGCCCTCGCAAAACGGGCTCCGTCGTGAGTGCTGTTTTGAGGCCAAGGAAGGTGACCGTGTGGTCTTCCTTCCATTTCTCATCCAACTTGTAATTCTGCATGATGCGACGATACGTTGACTTGGAGTATTGCGGCGGTAGTGGGACTTCGCGAAGCAAGTTGCGCAATGGCGCCTCAAGCTTCGCGTAGTTGCGCACCAGGTCACGAAAATGGCCGGTTAGCCCCAGGAAGGAGACTAAGTTCAGCGCGTCGCCGGGCGTTTTCCATTCCACGACTGCTGTAAGCTTGGTGAGGTCAGGGAGAACGCCTTTTGGTCCTACGCGTGAGCCTGCAAAGATGGCTTCCTCCATGAAGAAGCTGGACTTCGTCGCGGAAATGGATAGATTACGGTCCCTGACTCGGTCAAGGATGCGCCGTAATTTGGTCTCCATCTCGTCAAAAGAGTCCGCGGCAGCACCGCCATCATCGACGAACAGCTCCATAATTTCGTCGGCGATGAGATCGTGCATGTGTTTTGCGGTGACATATGCAAAAGAAGATGGGGCCCCTGTGAGTCCAAAAGGCATACGAATGTACCAGAAGTACCCACGTCCCTCTACGTAGAATGCCGTATACGGCCGAGACTCAGGGTCCACCTCCAGGGCATGAAATCCGGCCGCAAAGTCGAAGACGGAGATGAACTTATGACCGCTAAGGCGTTGCTGTTTGGCACGTATGTCGCCTTGGGGCATAGGTGCGACTTGGGTGACCTTATTGACCTCGTTGAAGTTCTGGCAGACTCGCCATTTCTGTGACTTTAATGGTGTGGGGTCCTGCACGGTTGCCGCTTCCGGACGTGGCGGCAGGTCAAAGGCTTCTGGTAGACCCGCTGCGGTGCACTCGTCATTGATCTTGTGCTGAAGTTCCTCCAGGCTGAGGCCGCCGCCTTCATGCGCTTTCTGGGCTAGGGTCGTAGGCGATACAGCTTTCACCTGCGAGGGATGGACCTGTTCTATGATGCCTGCTGCCAATAACTCGTCCACCTTGCTATTCAAGTATTTCCGCTGTGGTGGGGTGAGCGGTTTCTGTCGTGGCTTTGTGGAAAAGGTAGCCCCGGCCGGAATATTGAGGTGGTGGACGGCCTCATTAGCTACTTTGACTTCCCCTACAGATAGCGCAAAGCAATCAGCGTATTCCGCGATTAGGTCGTGCGCACGCTTCGTCTGGTCCGTTGTTAGATTATCGCCGAGTTTAATGGCAGCCTGTATGGCCGCGATGCGTTTCGGGTTGAACGGGTCGTGGAGCCGTGTGAAGATTTCGAAATCTTCCTCGGACTCGATGCGCCATACTGGAATGGCGGGCTCATGATCAGGTGCTGTAATGTTCGGGACCTTATCAGTGAGTGGGGGTGCGTCCTCGGCGATATCAACGATAGAGACTCCCCTGGAGGGGAGCGTTTCCTGGCTCCCCGATGAGTGACTACGCTCCGCCAATGTAGCGGCGGTCTCTGCACTATGGGGTGGTGTTGATGGTACGGCCTGCGCATCCGTTGCAGGTTCCGAAGTGCTCCTTCCTTCATGTTCCTCCGCTTCCTCATCCTCGCGTCCGTCTGTTTCTCCCTTCGTCTCCTGCACCTCGCGTCCATCGTCGTGCTGTGTTTCCGTTACGCTGCCGGTCGGCTCGTGATATGCAATGGGCGTGGATACCATGTGAACTGGGTTAGCGCAATTAATAGTGCGAGGCACACGTTCATGAACTCGCCTTGTGGGGGGATTGTTATTTCCCCCCGCCCAAGACTTGCACTGTTTCCAATCGAGAACGCTGTCTCTGTTTTCTCCTGCGAGCTGCGCATACGTCGGGAGGTGCACTTGGTTGCTGAGAGTAGTCGTCCCGTTCTTGCCCTGAACGTGAACGACGTCCGTCTCATAGTCGTGCACCGCCTTGAACGCCGTCAACAAGGGCTTCCCGAAAAGGAATCCCCATCCTCCGCCGCTGTCAAAGACTTCGAAGGATCCTTGCGCACGAATCCCATCTAATTCTATCGTGCCCGTCCACGTAGCTTCAGACGGAACCTTTGCCCCGTTCGCCATTCGAAGCGTTTTTGACGAAGGCTGCCAACCTGCAAGACGATGTTTGACGCCTTTGAACACGGAGGTGCACATGGCGCTGATCATCGCCCCTTCATTGAACAAGCCCTGAACGCGCACGATCTCCCCTTGTGGACCATGTGCTGCAACCTCGTGCACGAAGGGAAGTACCCTGTCTCGTCCGCGCCGTTTCTCCACTGACTCCACGGAATACAGATCAATAACACTGTTATTTGAAACTGAGCCGTCCGATGCTACAGGATTACATGCGGAACTGTCCGTGGGGCCTTGTCTATCGTCCTCACACATCGCCGCCGCATGCGTGAGGACCTCCTCGTCCGGGACCTGGGTGTGAGTATTGCGGGTCGCTCGTTCCCCCTTTATGCGAACGACCCTCCCCCATTTCCCTGTAAGTCATTCCCCGCGCCCTGACCCTCATCCTCCATAACGGCAACGAGTTGCACACGCGTAGCCGTATTGCGCCTGAATGATCCCAGCTCCTTTGCGCAGATGGCGCGCCAGCTACCCTCACGCGGGTCGAGGAGCAACGGATCGTTCGGGTCTATAATGGGACAGTTCCTCCCGAAGTGGTCATGGGCACCGCAACGGAAGCACTCGTTGGAGCATATGGTGGCCGTGCCCGGGCGTAACGGAAACGGTGTTTCCTCCGTAACGCGCGTGTCCTTGCCATGTTTGGCGACCCATTGTGCGACCTGAGCACGGTATGCGGCCTGTCCTGCATCCGTGTTCTCGTGGTGCGGTAGGAGGTTAAGGCGAGCACGGAGGGCCTCACGCCTCTCCGGCGTCATGGGAGGTCGGTTGGATGTGTTTGATCCTGCGCCAGGCGATGTGTTGACAACCTGCCTCTGATATGCCGTCGTCTCGCCCTGGCGAAAAGCACGTTGGGGTTGAATACGGTTGGGAGATGGTGTATATGCAGGTGTACGCGTAGCCGCCTGAGGTGCCGGGGGCTGCTGACGGAGCGAGAGCGAAAGCGCTTCGATTCGTTGGACAAGCTCGTCGCGCTCCGCCTTGTCGCGCTTCCGCCGCGCCGCACGATCTTTGATGTACTGAAGATCGATAGATTTGACCTCCGCAATGAAATCCTTCCACGTAGCCACCGTGCTCTTGACCTTGTCCTTCAGCGCATCTGGTAAGGCGGCCCGCACTTGCCAGATACAGGTGTCGGTGGTAGTGATATTGGCCTCCCGTGCGATGGCAAAGATCTTGTCGGCCCACGCAATGTGTGTCCAGACGTCCTGTCCTCCAACCTTCGCCATCTCGCCGAGAGTATCCTCGTCGAATTTGCACTCGATCAGTGCCTGCTCCAACTCCTGCTTAGTCCTCGTCGCGGTCTGCACCGGCGGCCATTCCTCCTTCCACGCCTTCGTAAACTCTACCCAATCCGTGTTCTGCGGCGACTTGAGGCTGGTGAACCAGCGGTCGGCGCGCGAACCCGACTTGAGGTAGTCCTCCACCGCGTTGATCTTGTCCTCGTCCGTTTTGAACGCTGTCTGTCGAAGCGTCCTTCGAAGGTAACGGAAGAAATCTTCCGAGTTCTCCGTGACGTCTTCGCCGTCGCCGCGGAAGTAGCGCACAGGTTCCGTGTTCGCCATGCTGGGGATAGTAGCTGGTGTGATGGACGGGGTAGGGGCTGCTGGCTGTGCGCTAGGTTTCGCAGGTGGAGGGGGAAGAATGCCACTAGGTAACCGGTTAGTGCGAACTCGTGCTGGCTGGAGGGGAGGAGGGGGTTTAGGACGGGGGAGAAAACTCAAGTCAACTGTGGTACTTGAGCCCGGAAACGCGAATCGATCTGGCGATGCGACTCGTGGTATCGGCGTGTATGCGCGGGCTGGAGTTGATGGTAATGAGTTCGGCAGAGAACTCGTAAATGAGCTGGGCCAGCTTGATATGGATTCGATGGCGGGGCTATTATTGCCGCTATTCGTGGACTCCTGCAATTGGGATGAGGCGATATCACTCCATTGCGACCCTTCGTCAGAATCGACGTTGGCCGGCGCGTCCGGCGGTGACGGCGCTCGTTCTCGGGTGCGGGCATATTGCCCTTTCTTGTTGCGGGGTCTATCTTCTTTAGGAGCCATTTGGCCTGTGAAGCTGGACTGTGAAGCTCGGGACTCGGGTGGGGCTCTGAACTCGAAAATGGACTCTAGACGTGGCGAAAAGACTCTAAGACTCAAACTCTGGGGAACAGTGGAATGGTGCTCTGCGTGGCTCGGATCACGCTCTCGTCACCACGATGGGGCAGCCCATAGAGGACTCAAGGAGGGAAAGGGCTCGCGATGGTGATGATGATGATGTCGTGTAGTGTACAAGTCGTCTGCTACTGCTAGAATGCCATCATGTGACCTCTGATCACGTGACCTCCTCCCTCCCTCCCCCTCGGTCTCCCTACTCCACCGAGGGATTCAAAGATGCCGAGCGGGAATGGCTCGGAGGTCTGGAAAGAGCGGGGGTCCTGGGAAGCAATGGTGGTTGTCTAAAAGAAGTCCGCCGCAACAGGGCGACGGCCGAGGAGTCGAGGAGTTAAAGTGTCGGCGGTGTATGGGGTGCAAAGAAAAGATCTGCCTATTCTCTCGCAGGCCCACACAGGATCAGAGGAAGGTTCCGGGTTGAAGAGCCCATGGGCTTGGAAGGAGAACGGTGTCGAAGGGGAGATGGTGAGCGGAGATCTGTGTCCAGGGCGTCGATGGTGATAGGCAATGTCCGAGGCACAGGCGACGAACGTCTGGGTGTCGACGTGAAAGACAACTCTAATTCGCACGTATAGAGCAATGGAAACAGCACCTGCGTGTGGCTTCCATGATTTCAATCGATACCAAACTCCGTCGGCGTTCCAACCAGCTCTCTCCACGTAGGGTTGGATACAGAGGTGCGCGTCTGTTTCGATGGTGTTTTCAATGGGGAACGGGAGGTACGGCTGATGATGCGGGTGTCGGGACTGTGTAAAGATGTCGGCGTCGAGGGGTAATTGGATTTGGGAAGATATGATGGGCAGATAGAAAATGGTGAGGCAGGCGTATGGGAGATTGTCCAGGTGTCAAGACTCGGTCAAAGACAGCAGGAGTGCCGCCCAAGCCACCAACCAAACACAAGAGAGACAGAGACGAGAGTGAGGATCAATGGCAGCAGCGCAGTGCCCTGGATAACAGGTACAGTACGGTACAGACGAGATGGACAGTCTACATCAGGAAAATGTGCAAGTGCTATATAGCCCTATCAGGGCTACATAGATTTCCTAGGGCCATAGAACTGCCCTTTACTCCATAGGCTATATAGCACCCCCTTTGAGCTATATAGAGCTATATAACTTAAGTGAAGTGCTATATAGTCCTATCATAGCTATCATAGCTGGCTATGAAGCTATGATAAGAGACATAGCTATGAAAGCTATAACAACTATAACACCAATATCAACTATACTAGTTAAATATATCTATTATAACTATTACAACTAGCAGATCACAAGTCTAGTATATAAATCTACTTGGATGTAGATCACAGTTTACAATTACTTGTAAAACCATCCAAATTAATTGAGTCACACATTGATAAGATAACAAACAACAAATATATTAATAAAGATACAACTATACTACAAAGCTAACTAATTAAAGGCTAAACATCTAAAAGAAAACATAAGAGTTAGTCCACAAAACTTTCAAAGGATACAAGATACTTACCACTGTTACAAAAAAAAGTGAAAATCTGATGAATAACAAATATAAGAAACATAAGATAAGAGACTATAAGAATTACTTACCAAGATAACAAAAAAGCGAAAACCTAACAGGAGCATAAGTATAACAGCATAAGAAAGATTACAAGCAAAGCTTACCTTTGAAGTTGCAAGAAAGGATGGACAAAACAAGAGATGGTAGTGGTAGAGAAGAGAGAGACGACGCGAGTCGCGCGCGCCTTATGTAGACGTGGCGAGCGGAGCCCAAAATGTAGCTGCCGCGACTCGGCCCGGACACTGCCGGGCGCTGTGTCAGAGGCTGGCGGCAGACTTCACTAACTTCGTCTCGCTGCCCGGGAGTCTCTAGTGCCTGAGGTCTTTTATTTTCTCATTCAATCGAATGGTTGTAGCAGAAGGTAAGTACTGTTTTTTTCTGGAAATTGTTGCGATTTTATTCGATTTGATAGGCCGGAAGACGTTCGAACTCGCACGTTCGGTGGTGCAGCCACCGAACGTGCGTCGAACTTTGACTTGTCTTTCTCTTCCCACCACTCCCTCATCTCCTCCCTCCCTTCCTCCTGTTGGAATCTGAGATTCGTTCGTACCTATTCCATCTCTTGTTCGTTATGTTTCGTTCTTGTTCGCCTTGTTCGTGACATCCAGATCAAGCGCATCGCGCAGTCCCCGAGCACGAAGAGAGCGGCGCTTGTCGCGCTAGCTCGCATGTGCCGCGGTCTACATGTTTTTCATCTTTTGTTCTGCAGTCTCAGAATTGTTGTCCTGGTTCACATTACAAGACCTTTTCGTTCTTATACTGTCTTGGCACTATAATGTTTTGCTTTGAGCCTTGTTCTATTGTGTATGTAAAACACAGCTATAGTTGTAGTTAAATAGTGGCCCCAAGGGCCGTAATCATTATCTACGTTCGACATTCCATCCCGTCCGACTCGTCTGATCTCTCGTCGTCACCTTTCCCCCACTTACTCGACTTGTCGTCGCTCGCGCTCCGCGCTCGCTCTCGCGCCTACGTACTCGCGCCCTCGTTCTCCCTAGCTGCGCCTCCACCATTTTCTCTAGGTTATGGGCCCTGCGTTCACGGCCTAATCAGTACGAGATCATCATCTATCAGCGCGAGAACTTACCAGTCTATTCACGTTACCCCATCGACACCTCGAGCACACTATGTCCACCACCGAAGACGACCTGAAGATCAGGATTCCGAAGTTAGCAGCCGACGGCTCGAACTGGGTCACTTACCGCGACCGCCTCCGATTCGCGCTTGGTGCGCGAGGCCTCCAAGACCATCTGACGAGCGACTCAGTGCCGCAGAGCTATGCAGCAGCCGGTACCATTGCGGGAACAGCGCCTTCCGATCGGTGGAACACCAACGAGGCGATCGTGAAGCACTACATTATCGCATCAGTCCCTGATTCAATTTTCAACCGCATCAAGGGAGGGACACGGGCGAAGGATGTGTGGGAGGAGCTAAAGAAGGTGTATGAGGGACGGTCGAAGATGATCTTGGTGGAACTGCGGAGGAAGATTCAGAGTCAGAGGTGTGGGGAGAACGACAACGTACGCACTCATTTCGATAAGCTTGCCGACCTTCGCAAACAGCTCGCGGCCATGGGCGCCACGCTATCCGACGACGAGTACGCCACGACCCTGCTCAGATCTCTTCCCCCCTCCTACGATGCCACTCTCGCAGCCATCACGGCCACAGCAGCCATCAATGACAAGGCTGTTGATTCAGCTACAGTTACTCGACTCGTGGTAGACGAATTCGAACGACGTACTGTCAAGAATCCGAAGTCCAAGACAGACTCCGAGGAGGCCTTTTCTGCCGATGCTGGACAGAAGAAAGGTGGCTCGCGCAACCGGCGCGACATCGAATGCTTCAACTGCAAGAAGCGCGGCCATATCAAGGCGGAGTGCTGGGCTAAGGGAGGAGGCAGGGAAGGGCAGAGGCCGGAAGGAGGAAGGATTAGGGATGGGAAGAAGAGGGAGGACGTGTCTGCAGCGGCTGAGGTTGAGGATGCGGGAGCTTGGGCTGTGATGGAGGGAGTTGAGGGTCTGGAGGATCAGGTCGAAGAAGATCAGCAAACTGCGGCCATCGCGAACGAGGCACGCACCGTTATGGGAGTCGAGAGCGAACTCTACGACTCGGGAGCTTCACGACACATGTCCCCTTTCCGCCATCTCTTCATCAACTATCGCACCATCCCCCCACGTCCCATCACCGCCGCCGACAAGCACGTCTTCCATGCCGTCGGAATGGGTGACCTTCGCATTGAGGTCCCTAACGGCAAGTCAGTCACTCCCATCATCCTCAAAGACACTCTTCATGCGCTGGATATGGGACTCACCGTGGTGTCAGTCTCTCGCATCGCCAAAGCCGGGTACTCTGTTTCATTCACAGGAGACCTCTGCCGTATCAAGAACCCGAAAGGGGAACTCATAGGCGAAATTCGTGCCCTTTCGAACGGGCTATACAGGGTGGACCGAGGGGACGTCGCAAGCATAGCGACCGAACGCGTCGACCTCATGACGCTGCACCGCAGGCTCGGACACATCTCAGCAGACGCGATCCGTGCGCTGCTCAAGAAGGACATGGTTAGAGGGGTGGAGTTAGTGGACGACGGCGCACCGTTGGTTTGCGACTCATGCGAGTACGCGAAGATGACACGGAAGGTCATCCGCAAGGAACGCACTGGTCCACAGGCAGACACGTTCGGCGATGAGGTTCACTCGGATCTCTGGGGCCCTTCTCCTGTGCGCTCTCTTGGAGGAAGGTCTTACTATGTCAGTTTTACAGATGATCACTCCCGCTGGACGAACCTCGACCTCTTACGCAAGAAGGACGAAACACTCGAAGCCTACAAGGCCTATGCTGCCTGGGTGAACACTCAGCTTCAGAAGAAGATCAAGATCTTCCATTCGGATCGCGGAGGAGAGTACATGAGCGCCGACTTCGACAAATTCCTGAAAAGTCAAGGGACCGAGCGCCGCATGACGACGCACGATACACCTCAACACAATGGCGTTGCAGAGTCACTGAATCGCCGTCTCCTCGAGCGAGTCTGTGCCATCCTTCACCAGAGCGGACTCCCGAAGACCTTATGGGGCGAAGCCATCATGTGTGCGGTCTTTCTCAAGAACCGCACAGCTACGCGCGTCCTCGGTAATGTGACCCCTTATGAACGCGTCTACGGCACGAAGCCTGACCTCGCAGGAATACCTGAGTGGGGCCAGAAGGTCTGGGTCCACACGGACTCAGGATCAAAACTGGACAGACGCGCCATAGAAGGACGCTGGGTTGGCTTCGACAAAGATAGCACGCACGCGCACCGAATCTATTGGCCTCACAAGCACTCCATCACTGTCGAACGCAATATCAAGTTTGTTCCGGATCATGTCACCCTCCCCCCCATTTCCCATCTGCCGCGCACCCTCTCGCTGCCTGAGGGGGAGCAGAAGGCATCCGACATCTCATCCAGTCAGCCAGAGGGTGACGGCAATACCAAGCCATCTGTCAAGGAGGAATCGAAGACATCTGATGCCGCAAAGAACACTCCCGTGCTCGACACCTCTCCTGACCCCGCGAACAGCTCTCAATTCTTCACTCCTACGTCTACGCCCAACGCTCGTCCAACGCGCATCCCGAAGCCGTCGACCTACCTCAAGCAACTCCAAAGTGGCGCTGGAACGACCGAAGGCCACACGCGCAGCGGTAAGCCCGTCGGACTTGCCGTACCCAAGGGGCTCCGCCCTCAGGGGGAGTCTTCTGCTCTCGCTCTCGACGATTTCGACTTCGCGCTTCAAGCTGACTTGGAGATCGAGCATGCATTGGAGGCAGCTATGCAGGATGCGGAGGGGTTGGATCCGAGGACGGTAGAGGAGGCGAGGGCGAGGACGGATTGGCCGAAGTGGAAGGAGGCGATGGATAAGGAGATGGAGGTGTTGAAGAAGGCCGGGACCTGGAAGACCGTCGAGCGACCGCCGGGCAAGAACATCATAGGCTGCAAGTGGGTCTTTCGCATCAAGAAGGACGCCCTGGGCAACATCGAGAAGTACAAGGCCCGTCTCGTCGCCAAGGGATTCACGCAAATCCACGGCGTTGACTTCTTTGACACTTACTCGCCCGTCGCCAAGCTCGCAAGTTTTCGAACGATTCTCGCACTCGCCGCACGTTTTGACTGGGACATCGAGTCCTTCGACTTTAACGGCGCCTTTCTCAATGGAGAGTTGGACGAGGACGAGGAGATTTATATGGAGGAGCCGCTGGGTTACGAGGAGGGAGCTCTAGGCGAGTTCGTCAAGCAACTATTCAAGTCCATCTACGGTCTCAAGCAGGCGAGCCGAAAGTGGTATGATGCCCTTTGTCGCCTTCTCGCTGACATCGGTTTCCGCATCACCAAAGCGGATCCAGGCGTTTTCATCTGCAAGGACAAGAGCGACATTACGATCCTTGCGATTCACGTCGACGACAGCGGCATGACCGGCAGTTCGCCAGCCCTCATCAAGTCGTACAAGGAGCAGCTCAATGCTCGGTACGCTCTCACAGACCTTGGCCCGATTCATTGGCTTCTAGGCATCAAGGTCACCCGTGACCGCAGCGCATGCTCAATTTCGCTCTCACAGACATCTTACATCGAGTCGATCCTCAAGCGCTTCAATTTCGATGATGCCAAGCCACTTGCTATGCCTATGCTACCCGGAGTTATGTACTCGAAGGACGACTGCCCCACAACACCCACCGATATTGCGCGCATGAAGTGCGTTCCTTACCGTGAGGCCATTGGCTCGCTCATGTACGCAGCTGTCGCCACGCGCCCTGATATTGCCTTCGCCGTATCAACACTATCTCAATTTCTCGACAACCCGGGCGAAGCGCATTGGGAGGCCGTCAAGCGCATCTTTCGCTATCTTGCAGGAACGGCGACGCTCGCACTCACCTTTGGAGGCGAGCAGCATGACTTAGTTGGCTACACGGACGCGGATGGCGCATCACAGGAGCACAGGCGCGCCATATCGGGCTATGCCTTTTGATCGACGGAGGGGCGATTTCGTGGAGGTCAAGGAAGCAAGAGCTCGTGACGCTCTCAACGGCGGAGGCGGAGTACGTGGCGGCGACGCATGCAGCAAAGGAAGGGATTTGGCTTCGCCGGCTTCTCGGCGAGGTCCTCGGCGCATACGAGGCATCTACGACGCTGTTCTGCGACAACCAAGCTGCCGTCAAACTCATGACTACCGACAATTACCACGCACGAATGAAGCATATCGACATACGCTATCACTTTATCCGCTTCATCGTTGACGACGGCACTTTCAAGATTGTCTATTGTCCCACTGAGGACATGACTGCCGACATCCTTACGAAGGCCCTGCCCAACACGAAGGTCAAGCATTTCGCCAACGCACTCGGACTGCGCTCGGCTTGAGGGGGAGTGTTGGAATCTGAGATTCGTTCGTACCTATTCCATCTCTTGTTCGTTATGTTTCGTTCTTGTTCGCCTTGTTCGTGACATCCAGATCAAGCGCATCGCGCAGTCCCCGAGCACGAAGAGAGCGGCGCTTGTCGCGCTAGCTCGCATGTGCCACGGTCTACATGTTTTTCATCTTTTGTTCTGCAGTCTCAGAATTGTTGTCCTGGTTCACATTACAAGACCTTTTCGTTCTTATACTGTCTTGGCACTATAATGTTTTGCTTTGAGCCTTGTTCTATTGTGTATGTAAAACACAGCTATAGTTGTAGTTAAATAGTGGCCCCAAGGGCCGTAATCATCATCTACGTTCGACATTCCATCCCGTCCGACTCGTCTGATCTCTCGTCGTCACCTTTCCCCCACTTACTCGACTTGTCGTCGCTCGCGCTCCGCGCTCGCTCTCGCGCCTACGTACTCGCGCCCTCGTTCTCCCTAGCTGTGCCTCCACCATTTTCTCTACCTCCCTTTCTCTCCCTCCTTCTTTCGTCAAGCCAAACACCGAAGGCGGGTAGCAGGACGACGAGGGTGCCCAAGGTGAGTTAAAAAAAGTTTTTTAACGTTTATTAATGCTAATGCAGAGAGTACCGCTCGAACGAGCGGTACTCTCGTTTTCGTTCCCTCCCGCACGCCTGTCCCTCTCCCTCGCCTCCCGCCCTCGTCTCCCGCCGTCGCTTCCTCGTTGCCCACCCCTTCGGTGTCGCCGCCATGCTCACAGGGGCCAGGCGCGCCATCTCCAATGCCCGGGTCTGCGTGCGACAGCGCACGCACCCCGCCGGACACCCTCTCCGTCCAGCGTACGGCGCCGCTGCGTGGCGCACGGGCCAGACACGCTGCACGCGGCCTCCTCGTCTCGCGCACGGGCCCGTTCGTTGCGTGCGACCCCGCCGGTGCTGCCACCCCGGCTGCGTGCGCACGGCCCCGCTCGCGCACACATGGCCGCCAGCGCACGGACGTCGTGGTCCAGCCCCGCACGGATCCCGATCCCAGCACACACGCATGGACGGGCATGCACACATCGCGCGCGACTGAGGATGGGTGCGCCGATGCAGCACAGCGTGGGACGGACACGCCAGACAGCGAACACACGCGCGTACGTCGCGCATGGCCGTGCGCAAGCTGTCCTCCTCGCGCCGCCCTCGCGCTGTGTGCAGCCATCACGCCTCGCACGCAGGCCTGTCGCCTCGTGCATGGTCACCGCGCCCCGAGCCCGAGCCCGAGCCTGTCGCACCTCGACGGCTCGTGCACGGCCCCGCTGCTGCCCCAGGCGCATCCTGCTGCCTCCGACGCCTCTCCCTGCCCCTCGACGCCCACCAGCCACCGCCGCACCTCGCATGCCTCTGCATGCGGGGCATGGGTCCTCCGACACATCTCGCCGCCTTACGCCGCCCCCGACGCCTCTTGCCGCCCACTGCCGTGGCGCGGGGCACACCCTTCGCCCTGCCCGCGTGCCTCGCGTATAGGCCCGCCGCCTCGCGTACGGACACTGCGCACCGCGCCTCTTGCGCGCATGCCGGCCAAGTCATGCACGGGCCTGCCGCAGCCTGCCGCTTTGCGCGTGCCCCGCGGTGCCTTGTGCATGCACCCACGTCCCGCGCGCCGGCCCGTGGTGCCTCGTATGCATGCCTGCTGTCGCGCACGGGCTCCGGGCTTTGTGTGGGCCTCTAATGCTGAACACAGATGCCCATGGTTCATACTTAGTTTATTTGACTCCTACATAGCATAGTAGAGTAATCTCCTGTCTATTATGTCTTGAGTGAACAATATAAATACTTTGAACTCATAAATTTTACCTGAGATGGTTCTTGGCTTAGTATATCTTTGGAGTCTAGGTATGGCATGATAGGAGCCATAGCACTCATACCAACCCTATGGTGTTATATAGCTGCTATAGGTTTCACTAATAATTATATAGCTCTATATAGCTTCCACCAACAGCTATAGACACTATGATAGGTCTCATAAGGCTATATAGCTATACCACCCAAATATGTAGATTATATAGCACTACCATAGGAGCCATAGCATTGGCTGGAAGCTATATAGAAAACCAATTTTCCTGATGTAGAGAAACAGGTGAGCTACAGCGAGCCTATAAGTACTGGGAGAACAATGGGGAAAGGACAATGGGCACAGGGATGGGTCAGACAATGGGAATGAGAACAATAGCGGCCGAAAGGGGGATAGGGTATAGGGCATGGATAAGGGACGAGCTGGGTCATGTGATGAGACAATGGGAGCAGTGGCATGTGACCGATGCGACGCACATATGGAAGTGAGAAGAGTGGAGAGAAATGGAGTGATTCGTGACAGTGGCCTGGTATGTCAGTATTTGTTCGGGACTACGTCGACGGTTGTGCTGTTTGTCAGGCCACTAAGGTCCGGACCCACCATCCGCATGTCGAAACCATTCCAAACGCCATTCTGACACACCCATTCCAAGACATTACCTCAGACTTCGTCATCAAGCTCCCTGAATGCCAGGATTATGACTCCGTCAATGTCATGGTTGATCATTTTTCAAAGCACATATCATTTACCCCATGCAAAGAGACCATTACTAGTGACGGAACTGTCGACATTTTGCTCGACAGGATTTATAGGAACTATGGCCTATGGGAACGGCTCATCTCGGACCGTGGACCCCAGTACACAGGAAAAGTGATGCGTGGCATCTTCGAAAAGCTTGGGATCAAGTCTGCTCTTAGCACTGCATATCACCCACAGACCGATGGCGAATCTGAAAGGGTCAATCAAGAGCTGGAACAGTTCCTTCGTTCTTTCTGCAACTACTGACAGGATGACTGGGTGCATTGGCTCCCTTTTGCTGAGTTCTCGCATAACCACTGTATCCACAGTGCAACTAACCGGTCCCCATTTGAGATGCTCCTTGGCTATATCCCCACGGCCATCCCCCGAGTCATCAGGAAACCTCTCTATATACTTGTTGACCTTGTTTGCCTTTTTTTGGTCTGGTTTGTCTAGTTTTGACCTGGTTTGTCTGGTTTTTGTCGAATTGTTTTTTTCAAAATTATGATTTGAGCTTTGTAATGCTAGTAATTCCAATGCTACACCCTTGCAGTAAACACCATGTACATCAAAAATCACCTGAGACTACTTTTAAAAAATCTCAGACAGGAACCAGAGAAAAACCAGACAAACCAGATGAAAAAAAGGCAAACAAGGTCAATAAGTATATGGAGAGGTTTTCCTGATGGTTAACCCCACATCCTCCACACCCGCAGTGGAGGATCGCTTCCATCACTTGGAAAATATCCGGACTGAGGTCCAAGCCAGCCTTCAAATGGCAGCGGACCTTATGAAATGCAACAACAAGGATCATGCCCATCAAACCATCTACTTCCGAAAAGGCAATAAGGTCTGGCTTGATGGAAAAAATGTCCGGACCCCGCGTCCTAAAGCTAAGCTTGCAGTGAAATGCTTGGGTCCCTTTGAGATCACTGACATTCTGGGCCCAGTCACCTATCGGCTGAAACTGCCTCCGACCTGGCATATCCATCCGGTCTTCCATGTATCGCTCCTTTTGGAATACAAGGAAACCGAAGCCCATGGACCAAACTTTGCATTACCCCCACCAGATCTGGTGGATGGTGAAGAAGAATATGAAGTTGAGTCTATCGTTGATGCCCGCCTAACCCGGAACAAACGCGGCATTGAATACCTTGTCAAATGGGCAGGTTATCCGGACTCAGAAAACCAGTGGTGACCACGGACTTCACTTTCAAATGCACAGGATGCGGTCACATCATTCTACACCTGTCATCCAGGTGCAGAGAGACCCCCCAACCTCCGCAGTGTACAAAAACCCAACTCCCAGGCCATCTGTGATCATGACACACTCCAGGCAAAAGTGCGCCTTAGAGAGGGGGTGATGTCACGAATCGCTCCATTTCTCTCCGCTCTGCTCTCCTCCATCCGGGCAGCACGTCCGACCTCCCTTCCTCAGACTGGACCCTGCATTCAGTACATGCACCTGTGACCAGACCATGATCCCTTCATGCTGCCCTAGACCCAACCAGGTCCTTCACGGCAACCACTGGATGCCCCTCAGAGACCACCGGGTTCTTTGGGCTTTCCCCGGAGGTCACCAGACCTCCCATGACACCCCTCGGCCATTCCTCGGATCTTCCTCGGCACTCACCACAAGTTTCCTCCCTTATCTCATCTCTTATCTATACTCGCCCATCTTGTACCTATCTGATACTCACCGGCCCGCAGGTCCGACCTGCTATCCGGACCCCATCATCTTTCGGACCTCTGTTCCTCTTGTACCTATCGGATACGCACCGGACCGTAGCTCCTGATCTCGGTATCGGATTATCATCCTCCTCCGCCATCATCGATCTCCCTCGTCCTTATAGTCTCTCGGTCGTTTACCTGTTCCCTTAGACTGTCCACTTTGTCTGTACCGTACTGTACCTGCTATCCAGGGCACTGCGCTGCTTGCCATCGTTCTCACTCTCATATCCTTTCCTCTTGAGCACCCGGTTCGCATAACTGGTTGGTGACCCGGGCAGCTCTTCTGCTGTCTTCGACCGAGTCTTGACAGTGACAATCAAGCCATGATCAAGCTTGCTACCACTGACAACTTTCACACTCACACAAAACACATCGATATTTGTTATCACTTCATTCACTACATGGTTGACAACAGCACCTTCAAGATTATCAACTGCCCTACTGAAGACATGACGGCCGACATCTTCACGAAAGCACTACCAAATACCAAAGTCAAGCACTTCGCCTCCGCCCTTGGGCTCCGCTCGGCTTGAGGGGGAGTGTTGGAATAACAAATCATGTGCCCCATGTCCAAGCGTGCCATAGCGTATGGCACGCACGCCATGCACCATTTATCTTACTCTTTGACCATTGCCACTTGCCCATAGTATTGTACATTTGCCTCACGAGCTTTAGCCCTACTGAGTTGCCTCATACCATTTTGCCACCAGCTTGCATGCCACTTCTTTCATGTATTTAAGAGGGCCCTTCGAGCCCATGAATATCATTGAATTCTGTGTATCCTCTCTATTGTGATCTATGGTGCAAAGTCTCAATGACTATCATGCATCCTGCTCTCACACTCATTCTCGATGCTCTCGCGCTGTCTCATCCAGATCTCTTGACCTGTGCAGCAATCTAACTTTGTTCACTAAGTTCATGCCAAGAAACTTGCATTGACACCAACTGTGCTGAATATGAAATGGGCTTGCATCATAACATGACCTGATGTCAAGCAGGCCCTTGTGCTTTGGGTCAAGCATATGGAAGAAAAGGGCGAGCATGTCAGTGGCCCAATGCTTGCAACAAAGCAATCACAATTCGAAGATCGGATGGTTGTCTCTGAAAGAGCACATGCGATCTGATGGGTGGATTGCTAATTTTACCAAAGCATACATAAATTAATTTCTTCTTTCATCAGGCAGCTCACTCATAAATGCACACAGCTATGGTCTCAAGGAATATTGATGGCATGGGGATGCTAGACCATTGCAAAAGAAAGACAGTGACGTGTCCAGAATGTTATCACTTCATACAATTAGCGAGATGCCTTGAACTTTGACAAGTCATCAGGGTCCCAAAAATATCCAATCTTTTTCACCGGAAAGTCAAAACAACCTCAGTGCTTCAAGAAAACAAGTTGCAAGGCTTTTATTATCACAACAACAAGATAGCTTGGATGATACTGTAGCTATTTGTATGGTGCCAACAGTCACATGTCACATGAAGCCTGTTGTGTTGCTTATCCTGAAGTTGTCACAGCTAACATAGGGCTTGTTGCTATTGTCAGGGTTGTTTACAAATTGTCTATAGTATCATCTTAAATCCAAGAATTTGTTTCTTTAGTTGTGTTTTTTGAGTGTATTATCATCTTACTCTATGTGTCAGTGTATCATTATTGCCTTCATTCAAATCACTCTTATCTGACTGATCTCTAAATTGAATGGTGAAATCAAGCTGAATTTGCCCTCAGTCTTTTGGTGGAAATTGTGTCATTGACTGAATTTTTACAAAGTGTTGCCCTAGACCTGGGAGCGCAGCAGCTGGTGATCGGGATGCTGGAACCCCGCAGCAGAAAAATGGTTCACTAGTTGCCTGAGTAAGATCACAGACAAGACCACCCACCCATACATGCCAAACAAGTAGAAGGTGAAGGTCAGAGGCTTCAATAGCGGCATCTGCATGAATGCTGTCGAATGCCTCTGCCTTTCCACATACTTACCAGGATGGTGCAAAACTATCAACGATGACCTGAGAGGCACGCCACTGGCAGAACAAGGCCATTTGCTTACGATCCTCAACTCACATTTCTGACTAACCCTGGGAGGGCTATGTAACGGGGCAGCATGGATGGGCTGGCTAGGCTGGGGTCACATTGTACAAGAAAGGAAAGAGTCTTTGTCAAGAATTTGGAGTTTCCCGGGCAGATTTAGAACCATATTTAACCACACCTGTAACACATAGAATATCATCTTGAATCATTATCATCAGTTCGTACTCTTCTCAGTCTCTCATCTTTCATCTCTTTCTCTCACCTCATTTCCTCTCATCTCCTTCTCTCTCTGGCTCGCGCCAGCAGCCTTGCACATAGGTGAGTCTCTTGTGTGAAGCCCTCTTGCCCGAGCCATGTCACAAAAGGTCTGCCTTTGAAACGTGTTTGGCTACTGACTGTATGCACTCTTGTAAGAACCTTCTGAGCACCTTTCGGCTCTCTAGCTCTACATCCCTTCCCTCCTCCAGACTCCTGAAAGGTCTGCCTTTGAGGTCCCTCGTCAGTCCAGTCCTCTCGACACCAGCCCACTTCGACCCACAAGGTGTTTTCCCCTACATAGTGGTTCTAGTGTTACAGTATTTGCAGCTTATGGTCCGAAAATTTCTTCTGACTGGTCCCATTGCACATACACTGATGTTGCTAAATTTTTGCATGTCACATGTCACAAGCCTTCTGTTGTTGGTTGGTATGTTGTTGTCTCTGTCACACTATACCCCTCTGTTGGTACCATACAAATGGCTACAGTACACTCAGAAGTTGGCTAACATGAGCTCTACAATATAGTATGTGATGGTGTCAAGCTGAATCACCATGCTCATATAAGAATTAGTACTGAATGGGCTCTTGGGATGATATTTTACAACTCTCACTCACCTTCACTGGTTTACATCCAGGTAATGCTTAAAGGACTATGGTATCCTACATAACTAGCATAGATAGTCTCTAGCTTCATATTTATCATAGCTCTCCTCATGTCTTCGCAGCATCTTATAGCATCCCATAGCAGCTGGAAGTCCATCATCTAGACAGCAAACACTCAGAGGGGCAGACAAAAGTAGAAGAACTGCAGCATGGGATTGGAGAACTAGCAAGGGATGCAAGATGGGGGAAAAGGAGATACGGAAAAGCAACGAGCAGAAGCAATTTAAGTAGCTGACATGTGTGTGTATAAACAATTGAAAGCACATTGACATGTCATGATCATGTGTTGGGATTACAGCAGCCTCTAATAGCTCTATAGCTCTATATAATCATACCCTATAGCTGGGTGGGATTTCTCAAATGTAGTACTACCGAGATCATGTGTTATTCAACAGTGCTTATGTTTTTGAAGCCATTTTCTTCTTAGATCAAGAAGGACAACATGCTGAGATATTTTGCACTACAAAGACAACAACATGGCACTGGAGTAAAGATAAAAGACCAAAATATATTTTCAATCATGTCACAGACAAACATCCATGCAAGAAGTGTTACAATATCTATGACACATCGCGCAATGCCGTCGACCCATGGCTAGGAAGGAGGAAATATCACACTCATTTATGTGGGTTTGTGGCTCAAAATGTCTTGGATATCCGCTATTGACCTTGCAGTTTCCATCGCTTGAGGTGCACCAGGAGGCAAAATAGCAATGCGTTGCTTGGTAGTATTCAGCATGGCTTGCACATTGGGCAAGACACGTGCAATATACGGAGCAATGAGGGGGTCCTTATGAATCAATGTCAAAAATGGGGTCGATGAAGGCAGTAACATAAACTGACATTGGTATTAAGCACTGCGGATGCACGCTGGAGCCACCATAGAGAGGACTTGAAAGATTCATCAACAGGAGCGCTCTCACCGATCGCCGCCGCCAGCTGTGAATGGTCATTGTCAACGACAACTGTGTAACTGGGGATAAACCGATTACCCTATGAACAAGAGTCAGAATGACAGCTTGCGATAATGGACTTGACCCAGTCAGCGGCATCACGACTTCTGGGTTTGATCTTGCCAGTAGCTCACGGAGCTGACGTGAGTCTTGTGTGCCCAAGACGGCCAGATAGGTATCATCCCAAGGCTCATCTGACTGCGTGGGGGATGACTGATGAGTGGGAGCCGGTGGTGGAAGGACAGGATGAGAGGCCTGCGGTGCGGGCATGCTGGACGAGAACCAAGCACCATGTGTTCCCGACTGTGGCGGGGGCGCTTGTTGAACATGCTGGGACAAGAACGAGCCATAGGAATTGGATGGAGGTAAACCCGGGATGGTATTTCCTTGGCGTAGATGTTGCTGTGAACCAAACGGTACCATGGGTATTGATCCACCTGCAGGTGGGACAGGGGAACGGCGAGGAGCTGGGGGATTTACGGAATTGACATTGATATATTTGACCTGGTCCGAAAGAGATCGAATAGACTGTTCAAGATCCCGAATGATATCCTAGAGGACAGAAAAGGAGTCAGATTATCTACCTAGCAGAAACACCGTCTCATATACCTCCTGTCCACGCAAGGCTTCATTTTGCCAAGCGATCACCTCTTTCTTGATATTCAACATCTCAGCATGCATCTCGCGGCACAAATCCTGATACATTGTGGACGACTGCTGTGAATACGCGGGAATTAGGGTGTTCGTTATCGCATCCTTGACATGACGCTCGATGATGGGAGTAATCGCAGACGAGAAAGTTCTAGCAATGTGGTTCGACACATCCGGACGAATAAGCAATCGTTCGATCTCGCTGGGAAGAGCCTATGATCACAGTCAGATGAAAGCGGTTTGAGATAATGCTTCACATAGCTACACACCTTGTTCATTGTATCGCCAAGACCTTTCGCGATCTGTCCGTTCAGTGCTGCCTTCACCTCATTCTTCGTGATGTTCTCTAGTGCTGGCAGAACAGAGGTCTGAACTTCTGTTTTCACGGCCATCTCTACGACTCGCGTGGTGTTTTTTGTCAACTCGTTGGAAATGAGTTTCAAAATTTTTTCTTGCCGAGCGAAATCGGCTGCTTGCTCACTAGCGCGAACCTCTTCCAAGCGTTGGTCTTAACCGGGCATTAGCCGCAGTCGTCCACAGCGTTATGAAGGTACTCACGTTGTTTATCTAATTCTTTCCCTACCAACCGTCCAATACGGCTGTATAAATTCTCCTCCATCTTTTTGATTTCCTTCGTCATGGCGGTTCCCAGCTGTGATTCACTACTGCCTGAATCTGTGCCTTTGCCAGGTTTTTCTTTCTCTCTACCGCCGTTCTCCTCCTTGTCTTTCCAGCCGACGTTCTTGCCTTTTCCTCGGCCTTTGATATCCACAGAACGTCCTTCTTGCCGGGCAAGATCGGCTTCGACCTCTTCAGAGGGTGGAGTGCGAAGCACGCTGGACATGGGAACGGCGACAGACTGCAGTGGTCTGTGTGATGGGGAGGACTGAGTCGCTTGACGCTGGACCTTGAATTCCAGAGCTATAGATTCAGGGGCCGGTGGTAAAGCAGGCGGAAATTTAGCTGCAGTACTAATCAGAGCGCCGTCGAACCATTCTTTCCGGATAAGAACTTGGTCAACGCCCGTGGAATGAACTGAGAAGGCTACAAGAGCAAGATCGCCAATCGGAACTTTCGCCGCTACACAAGCAGCGTGCGCCTCTTCTCCCGTCGGATCCGCATCTGCTGTGAGGATGACGAAGTGAATGGTCGGCTTCGGTCCCACAAATTCCACTACTTGTTCAAAGTAACCGCGAACTTGGTCAGTGCCCGATGAATTAGGCACAGTTTCAAAAGCAAGCTTGAAAGCAATCATGCTGTCACGGCGATTGTTTGCAACCCATAACGTTTGAATTCGAGAATCGTAATTTGCATGACCAAACATCTCCGGATCGTCTGCGTCTTCATTGACGAACTTGATAATCGCGAGGACATTCTTGCTCATGGACTGCAAGAGCTGAAATTCAGTGCCATTCTTGCGTCCAAGAATCAATCCCCCTTCCACGAAGGTGATGGAAGAAGGTGTGTCGTCGCCACGGATTTTTTGAGACCAGAAGGCATGCTTGTCGCGGATGTTCCAAAAGGTAAGGGTAGAGTCTTCACTCATAGTGGCGATGGCAGAGTGAGCGACGTCAAACTCAAAGGCAACGAGCGGCTGAAGATACTGTTTAAGTCACCTAGCCATGTGAAGAACACAAGGCCTCCTTACCGATGATATGGAAAATGGTTGACAAATTCGACGCAAGTCAGATTGTTCGACAGGATCGCCACCAAAGATGCGGGCCGCGTCGGCAATGTGGATTGTGTAGATGTTAGTCTGAGAGGCGACGGCCATAGAGTCTTCCTGTTGAGGATGCCATTTGACCGAATGTAAAGCATCAGGGCCAGACGCCGGAAGGACGCACAGCGATACTTTACCGCTTGAGAAGTGGAAACAGATGAGCTAAGGAGCAGTGAAAATGACTGAGAACCTACGGGACATCATCCGTGATGATTTCTGGTAATTCCCAAACAACAAAGCCGCCATCTGAGGTAACACCAGCCAACCTATTACCGAAGACTGCCATGTCTGTCACTGCTGTCACGGTAGAAAATACTTGGGGCAATTGCAACAATGTGCGATCGCCGCTTGACCGAGAGATGACACGAACACGGCCTGAGATGATGAAGTTAGCTAGATAATTGCCTGAAGATCGACCAAAAATTACCTTTGGTCATAGCATATGCTACCCAATGAGTTGCACCTATAGTTGTACCGGGCAGGAATGTCGAGTCGACCCTGACGAGTGCGATTGCGGTCGACTTCACAGCATCTCGAGGGGCCTGAATATCATCAAGAGGTTGTGAAACGTCAAAAATAATAAGTTGAGGTTGAGAGCTAGCAATACAAGTAAGAACGGTTCTTTGTGGATAGCAGTGGAACGTACTTTGAACTGGACTGGGAATTCGCCTTGTTACTGGGACCCCGACCCCGATTTTCTTGGCCCCTCCAGCTCCCACGTGGACTAGGAGAGTTTTCCTTTGCCCTCGATGAAACTGGAGGCGAGGCATGCAAAACTGCTGAACCATAAATTGGGCCCATGGGAGAGCCCGACAGACGAGTCTCCCTGCGCTGCTGAATAGGCAATTTTGGGGGAGAACTGTTAGGTGACGTCGCCTGTGTTGGCTTCGGAGGTAAAGGTCGGGACACTACGCGAGCCTGAAGAACTTCCGAAAGAGTGTCCTCACTAGTCGTCGGCTCGTCGTATGGAACAGCAGATGTCGGAAGGGTCTCAGGTTGGGCTCTAGTCAATTGTTCGATGAGATTGTCCACGGATTTGCGTTTCGGATCGGCTGACGCTGAACTGTCCCATGATGCATCATTGCCAGTAGATGAGGTGGACAATTGTGAGATTGGAGGTACGGGCTTCCTAGAGGTACCGGATGTGCCCGTAGCCAACGCATCGAAAGGTGAGACGAAGTCGAACATAGACTTCTGCGGAAGCGCCTGAGAGACTGCAGAAGGGCTCTGCACCATGTCCGGATTAACCGGATGAACTGATTCAGGCTCATAATAAGAACGGCTTTCAAGGTGCGACTGGGACTCGCTGGGTGGATAAGGAGGAGATGGGCCAGGTATATTCGATGGCTGGGGGTTTGGATGGTTTGTCTGGGTGGATCTATGTAAAGAAATAGGAGGCAGTAATCAGCGCCTGAAAGCTAGGTGACGCGGAGCATGGCAAGTTCACGAAAAATAACACTTCATAGCCTGAGTTCCTGATTCCTGAATCGCAACGTCTGGGAAAGACAACTCGGAGCCACAATACTCACCCGGACATCAGCTGCTCAAGCAATAGTCTACCTTGTGACTCGTTCATACTGGAAACCAATGATCGTTGAGGTGAAGAACCGGGGGGTGTCGGTACTTGTTGCGGTGCGGGTGGCATAGTAGAAGGAACCGAGATAGTAGATCCTAGAATGGATAAGAGCGCACTCTGCCGGCTTTCTGGAGTAGCGTTATTGGAAGCAGAAGACGAAGCTGATTGAGCAGTGACAGAGGACACTGGTGTTGCGGTAGTTGAACTATTCTGTTGTGCTGGTCCAGCAAAGGTGCTCGCGCCTCCGCTGTTGTTTACTTCAGTTGTCGAAGTAGATAGGTTACTAAGAGGGTCAACATGTCCAGGAGACGAGGATTGCGCGGGCTCTCTGACTGAGTGAGATGGAGAAACATGTTGATGCTGCATTGATTGTTGAGACTGGAGGGCCTGATCAAAGTAGGGCGGTTGTGGACCAGGACTTGAACCTCGGGAAAAGAGGTGGTGTATATGCCCTGAGCGGTCCATGGAGTGAAATTTTGCCGACGAGCAATTATACAATAGCGATGGAGGAAGGATGGAGGATATGGCCGCGCCCTTGAAGTCGTCCAGTCACGCCTCATTGCATACACGAGGCCGGCCAGATGAGTCTGAGAGGCCTTGGTCATGCGACTCGGCAGCCGGCCATATCATGTGACCTATTACAAATAACGAAGGGGCCGGCTGCGCGGCAAAGCTTAGCAGGCTACCTTAGCCCTTTGTTCCCTCGACGCGCTCATATTTGCAACGTCGCACAGGCTGTCGTCGATAATGGTCGCCAGATAGCAGTGGGCTGTACTGTAGAGGAAATCGGCACAGACGTTGTCTTGCAATGACGCATGATTACCAATCATGTGTGTCATGTCGATATGCTTGAACTCGAACGGAAATATCTCGTTACCAAGAGATCGCGGAAAGGAGCCATTCTCAGAGACTCTTGGTTACAGATTTTTGGATGACCACCTGTTGAATATCCCTTTCAGTTTACAGTATTTACATCGAGCCCTATGGCTGAGTGGCTGGTCATGCCGTGGCACGCAGACCATCCTCTGTGCGCACTTTATTTACACCACACACAACATTCAAGCTGTCCTGGTTGGAAATGTGCATTTAGGTGCATTCTCGAGCCACCCCATTCATGATTTCCATTTTTTTCTGATGTCTTATCGAAAGTCCGTTCGAGCGTAAGAGTAACGTGCCCGTCACAAACGTCACGCATGGATGGGTCATGCGCGAGGCCTACCTTAAAGTTAGTGGGGTATCAAGAGTTGACCACACTGTAGAATTGTTGATCTCAGCAAAATTTCGTCTCCAAACAACCCTGTCAACTTGAACAGCAAAAATCTAGTAGGAAATGGTAGGGATATTGGAGTCAACACAAGTATAAACATATTGGCATTAGAAGATTCTACGGACACCACATCAAGTTGTAAAGCTAAGCCTTCTTCGAGCCCTCAAGTTTCTTTCCGATGTCTGACCCTATGTGACATAATTGAGTTAATCAGTATACATAACAGACAGACATTATAAATCATATAACACACCACGCAGCTTAACTCCCAGAACACGCTCTAGCTTCCCCAAGATTTGGGGATTTGGTACAGCTCGACCTGATTCATAATCTTGTAGCACGGAGGGCTTTTCATTAATCTTCTGAGCCACATCCTTCTGTGAAAGCTTCCGGTCCATGCGAGCTGTTTGCATGGCCTACATGGGGCAATAGGTTCGGTCAACATCGACATCTAGATGACCTCGCGGAGCGATGAGAAAGGAAACATACCCTACCCACGCTCGGCGCAATTTTCGGTGGAGGAGCAACTTCATTCTCACGATCCAACTTTGCAATCCGCTGGTGATCAGTACCTGTAAACCAGTTGAGCGAATTCAAGCAAAGAGAATCCGAGGAAATCAGACCTTGATGCGCCTTGTTCGTGCCACTTGTAACTTTCTTATCGGTAGCAACGACAGCCCCAGTTCGTCTGGCCTAGATGTCCCAGTAAGCCTTCGATTGGCAGTTCACGGACAATGCACAAACCGCTGAGATAGAGCGTTCGCAGGGAGGAGAGTAAGTGCATTGCACATTAGAGGTAGGCTATGGAACATACGCACCGTTTAGATCAGAAGTAGTTCTAGTGACCTTCGGCGCCTTTGCCTTGTTGCCTATAACGAGTTGACTGTCCCACTCGACGTTGCTCATCTTCTTCGCCTATCTGGTGTTTGATGCTGAGTACTGGATGCGAGAGAGTATGCTGAAGGGAGGTGAATAAGCCAACTAACGGGACAGTACCGTACGGTTTGAGTGTGGGTGAAGCGGAGCCTGAATGTGAGTGGCCAAATAAGCCCTAACAATCACACCAGGCTAGAACTTACTAATTCAACGCACACAGAGACACCGAGGCTCTGAGAGCTTCGGGTACCGCCTCAGGCCTCATACACCTAGTATCCCTCGTCGAACGCACTTGTACACGCGAGCAGGCTTCTCTTGACTCTGGTCTACTGCTATGGACAATCCTCCAAGTAACAACATCCACACAATTGTGAAAGCACAAATCGTATTTCTTCTCTCTACTTTGACCGAAGATAATTTCGACCGAAATCAAGCTGAGATACGCTCTGTAAGCATGTTTTTGCCACCGTCTTCATGTTTTTGACGCGGCCGATGCAGTTATCTGAGCAACATGGGATCGAGACATATCTGCACTTCATTCGACGTCTCATCGTACATTCACAAGGCCGACTACAGTCCACTGCTACATCCTCGGCGTTTGACACCTCCACTTCCTTGACGTTTCGGCTTCTAGTTCAAGAGACACAGCGTCTCGCACGCGACCCTTTTTTAGCGGAAAGGTTTCGGGATGCACTTGACCGTGGTGAGGGCGAGATTTTTCGTCATTTTGATCTCATGCGTTTCATGGATCGAGTTGGCCTTCGTCCCTTGGAACGACTTGTATTAGCGTCATCAATAACGACCACCTCGACTCGCAAAGAATTATCTCAACAGGCTACCACAATCATCCGTGTCGAATTCGAGAATGCCGTTCTGTCTCTGTGTCAACACCCTTCGTTTGACCATGCAGATCTCACCCCGAGTCACGTGGCCAAGTTACTTTCCAATCTTTTGGTGGGGCCCTCTTTGGATGCTCCTGTCCTTGATGTTGGTCAACGGCAAGCACTAGTTGCTGCAGCTCAAGCAAAATATGGATTGGATGCTGTTACACCAATGCTCCGTCAAGTACTGCCTCATCTGAGGTCTGTCCCCATGATCCTGAAGCTATAGTGCCTGACGTCGTCTTTCTAGTTTACCGTCAGGAACCTCGCTTGTCCAGGCTTTCAATCAACTTGGCCATGAAGTAACCCAAGACGTCGACACTATTCGCGCACTACTGGTCCGATTTGGCATTTCGGATGCGAATCCACCTCATGAAACTCATGTCCTCGAATTCGTGTCTACTTTTGCGCAATTGGCAGCGGAGGGATGTGCTCTTGGTGACGTGAATGCGTTTGTCAGAGCATTAAGTAGCTTTGTGAGTATATCTGTTGATCTTCAATTTATAGTTCTCAGAGTGTTACAGCCCGTCGTCTTCAACTGGGCGAATGCCATAAAATCTTTCGACATCCCCGATCGGTTTGGTGTCGATACGGCCACGTTAAAGCTGATAATTGCTATACTCGTGAATAGCCCCCGTGACGTCCAAATTCATGCCGTCACAGGCTTCTGGTCCACATGGTCAAATTCGTTATATCAGCTGCGACTGCTGGATGCTCTGCTTTCCCTTCCGGCGGACACCTTCAATTTCGTGACCCTACCGGGCAGACGTATTGTCACGATGGATGATGTGGCTAGTGCTAGTCCCACGATCAAGACACTTGCGGCTAATGTCCAAGGCCATACCTGGAATTCCTTAGATCTTTTCGAGGTACTCGTGCGCTTAGCTGCTTCGGATTCAGCTGAGGTCCAAAGTCACGTGCGAGACATGCTAGACAAGGCTATGCGCATCAGTGCTGAATTAGTGCACATGGGTTTACTAGAAGCACCGGTATGCGCATTATTCTTCTCACTAACTTGTTCGAATGTTAATATTTTGTGGTCAAATTTCACTAGCAGACAACTTGGAATAAAATACGAGTGGAATACTCACAAAAGCTCCTGAACATGTTCCTAGCGGGACACCCAAACCATCAATTAGTTTTCATGCGTATATGGCAAACACAACCTACATACTTGACTACGGCATTCCGTGATTTTTACGAAGAAAATCCCCTCAACATTACCAGAATCCTGGATGTCGCCCAGGATCTCAAAGTACGTTTGCAACAGTCTGCTTTGCACACGAGGTCTGACGGCGATCACGAACAGATTTTGGATGCGCTACTTGATGTTCGCCCCTTCGATTTTGCCCTTGATATTGCAGCGCTAGCTTCGCGGAGAGAATATTTGAACCTGGACAAATGGCTCGCTGATCACGTGGGCATTCATGGGGCGGAATTTCTTCACGCCGTAATTGCATTTTTGGACGCAAAAATGGAAAGCGAGAAAGCATCGCGGATGTCAGACCCTGTCGTAGAGAGCCGGACAATGGCTTTGAATTCGCTTACAATCTCTATTTTTCTTCGTGTTCTCCGGAATAGGTGCGCGAAATATTCCCTGTTATCATACCATTAACTAACTGCCTGCCGCAGCTCAAGCATTATGCTCTCAAGTGATGTCGACTACTGTTTAGAAGTTCGCAACGCCTGTTTGCAAATTCACCCTCGCCTCATGACGCTTTCCCCAGGGTCAGACGTGGAACCCGGTTTCTCCGTCGTCACCTACTCTCTGGAGATCGAGGCTGAAGTTGACAGCATTTTCAAGCAAATGTACGATGAACAGATTACAATCGATGAAGTCATTGCCATGCTTCAGCGGAACAAGAATTCTTCTAGTCCCCGCGATCAAGAAATATTCTCCTGCATGCTTCATTTCCTGTTCGACGAATACAAGTTCTTCCAGACTTGGTACCCTGCGAGGGAATTGGCAATGACTGGATACTTGTTTGGCTCTATCATCCAATTCGAGCTTGTCGACTACATCCCACTTGGCATCGCCATACGCTATGTGATTGATGCGTTGAATTGTCCTCCGGATACCAATCTTTTTAAATTCGGCGTTCAAGCGCTCTCCCGCTTTGAATCTCGGCTCTCTGAGTGGCAACCCCTTTGTCAAGCTCTTCTCGACATTCCTCATCTCTTAGAAGTCAGACCAAATTTAGCTGGGAGTATTCGTAGAGCAATCAGTGCTCTAGGTGATAGTGCAAGATCGGATATAGCGGACTTCAACCCGATTCTCTTGGATCCTCCTGCCATCTTCACTGCCATCAGGCCGGATCGGCACGATGAGGCGCTCTGTACGCCACCTGACGAGGTGTCAGATAAAATTCTTTTCATCGTCAACAACCTTGCACCGACGAACTTCGATTCGAAAGTGAACGACATGAAAGCGACTTTTAACACCGACTATTCTTTGTGGTTTGCGCGTTACCTGGTAGATCAGCGCATTTGCATCGAGCCAAACAATCACAAGCTTTATCTACGCTTTCTCGATGCTATTGGCGCTCGATCTTTGATGCAACTCATTTTCCAAGAGACTATAGCCAAATCAGCTGCGATGCTCAATTCTGACAAGACTTTACAATCCAGCGCCGAACGCAACGTCTTGAAGAACGTAGCTGCCTGGCTTGGCGCGATTACACTTGCTCGCGACATACCAATAAGACACAAAATCCTTTCTTTCAAAGATCTTCTCCTCGAGGCTTATGAAAGTGGTCGACTGGTTGTCGCTATACCGTTCGTCTGCAAAACGCTCGAATGCGCTTCAACATCGAAGATCTTCAGGCCTCCAAATCCCTGGCTCATGGGTGTCATTAATCTTCTGGTGGAACTCTATCACTTCGCAGACTTAAAGTTGAACCAGAAATTTGAAATTGAAGTGCTTTGTGGAAGTCTCAAAATCGACGTTGAGAGTGTGGAAGCAGCCTCTATCTTACGCAATCGACCTCTGGCAGAAACGATGGGAGGGCCACCTCTACCGGATTATGTGGCGGATATCGATGCTTTACCAATGGGCGGTTACGACGTCACCAATCTACAGACTGAGAATCAAGTATTAGCACTCGGAAGCGGCAGCACGGACACTCATCGGGCGTTAGGTTCTCAGATCGAGATCATCCTTGCCGATCTTACACAGCATGTGATGTTCAGCCCACAGCTAACACCGTTGTCAAGTAACTCGGCATTCAAGCGGGCGGTAATTCTCGCCCTGGACCGTTCTGTGCGCGAGGTCAATATTCTGTTTCCTTCTGTTATGCATATATGTTTCTTACTATGTTTCTTTGCAGATTATCCTTCCAGTGGTGGAGAGATCTGTAACGATTGCCTGCATCTCGACACGCGAGCTTGTAATCAAAGACTTCGCCACCGAAGCCAGTGAAGACATTCTGCGTCAAGCATCGCATCGTATGGCCCGGAAATTGGCTGGAAGTCTGGCGTTAGTAACTTGCAAAGAACCTTTGCGGAGCAATCTGTCCAACCACATACGTCATCTTTTAAATGAACACGGTTTTAATGAGGTGGGGTTTATTTCTTCTAAGCCCTTGTCACACACTGATCGAGACGGCAGCAAGCGGTTGCGAACGAAGCAGTTATAATTCTTGTACAAGATAATATTGAGGTGGCTTGTCAAGCAATTGAGAAGGCTGCTATGGACCGTGCCATCGTGGATATAGATGAAAGTCTGGCCCCAGCGTACGAGACTCGTCATCGTCATCGTCAAGTATGCGTTGGTTTCTACCTTTAAACAAGGAGCTGACTCAGTATTGCGCTACAGGCGAATCGCGGACAATCTTTCTGGGATCCTGCGTCTGCTCATTCCAGCTTTTCAACCTCGCTGCCCGATCCTTTGAGGATAAAATCATCGGGGATCCAGCCGCATCAACTAGGAGTTTACGAAAACTTTGGTATCTCACAACCGCGTTCTTACATATTGTAACTAAAAGACTGGCAGGTCTTGAATCCAAGCGACTGTGGCCAAGCCGACCCTCTTCGGCTGCATCCTACTCGCGCAGCGACCTCTTATCAACCGGGATGTATCCGACGTCGCCGGCCGCTGATGCATCGGGATCGGGATCATCTACATTGTCCCATCAAGAGGCCATGGATCGTTTCAATGTCGGTTCTTCTCCCATTTTATGATTTGTGAGACTCACAATAATCAGGTGTATGTGAAGGAGTTAGACTCTGCCATGACCCAACTTCCCATTGAAGCACTGGCCGCACTATCTCCAAATCATGAAGTTCGGCACCTTGTTCGCCAAATGATACAGGTTGTTCTCGATTCCAGGGACCGCCGTCGCACGCCGTTGCTCGTATCTCAGAAGATTGTGCAACTTCTCTACAAGACCCATAGTCAGTTAGCGAGGGAAATATATGTCGCCTTACTTGAGCAGCTTTGCCATTCGTTTGAAGACGTTGCCAAAGAAGCAATTACATGGCTCATTTATGCCGATGACGAAGTGAGTCCCATACATCTCCTTCTGGATCTGTCTTCACGTGTCAATATCCTACAGCGGAAGTTGAACATACCGGTGACGGTCATGTTACTGCGTAGCGGCCTCATCACTATCGCACAGCAAGATCAGCAGCTGGCGAAATTCCTTTTTGCGGACCAGCGACTCACTTTACAAGACTTCGCCGCGGGACTGATCAGGGAATGCTTAACTTGTGATCCGCCATTGGCTTCGCAAAGCCAGTTCAATTATACCGTCGATGTTCTTGTTCAGATTATGCAGTCTGGAAAAGCAGGTGACGAGTGAGCATTTTCATCTTATTTATTTTCGAACATACGCTAATTGTTTTCAGGACTCTGCGACTTCTGGACGACCTACGCGGTGTACGAAGACTCGCATCACTTGAAACCTCTCGCGGACAGCAGAACAGTCCTAAGCCAGAGGTTGAACACATGCGTGAAAAGCTCTTCATTTGGTTCCAGCAATGGGTCAATATCTTTCAACGTTCCCATTCCCCTGAGAAGTCATTTGTTCCCTTCATTACTCAGTTGACCAAGCATGGCATACTCAAAGTGGAGGATGTATCGTCATTCTTCTTCAGGGTCTGTGCAGAATCCAGTGTCAACAGTTACCTGAAGTGCATTTCTTCAGGAGACCATAACTATGCATTTCATGCGTTAGATGCCATGTCAAGGTTGATTGTTTACATCATCAAGTATCACGGGGACGCTTCAGGTGTCAATAATGATCAGGCAAAAGTGCACTATCTAACAAAAATCTTGTCCATCTTTGTACTTGTCCTCGCCAATACACACGAGGAACGAGGACTTGCTTTTCCACAGAAGCCTTTTTTACGATTCTTTTCAAGTCTAATCAACGACTTGCATGCTATGGAGGCACATCTGGGGTCTGCATATTTTCATTTACTTCTTGCAATGAGGTTTGGAATTTCTCCTTATTTCTGATGCATTATGTTAATCTTGTGATTAGTGACACTTTCAGCTCCTTACAACCAATATACTTTCCTGGCTTTGCCTTCTCATGGCTCAGTCTGATTTCTCACCGTATGTTCATGCCAAAGCTTTTGCTGTCCGAGCACCGGGAAGTAAGTAACATGAATATCCACTTTGAATAGATGGTTGACTATATTCTAGGGCTGGTCTGCATTCCATAAGCTGTTGTTATCGCTGTTCAAATTTCTATCCCCCTTCCTAAAATCAACGGAACTTGAACAACCCTCCCGGAATCTATATCGAGGCACAATTAGGCTGTTGCTTGTTCTTCTGCACGACTTTCCGGAGTTCCTCAGCGAACATTACTTCACGCTTTGCGACGCCATACCGCCCTACTGTATACAGCTCCGCAACATTGTCCTGAGCGCCTTTCCTCCGACCCTTACTCTCCCCGATCCCCATCTACGCCTCGTCAAGTTTGATGCCATCCATGAGATGGGACCAATTCCTCCAATTTTGTGTGATTTCACATCTGCTCTTCAATGTGGCGATCTCCGTAGCCAGCTTGATCAGTATCTTCTCAACAGGGGATCACCTACCTTTTTGCCATCATTGATAGATCGACTACAAGTTTCAGTATCGGATCATACGGCAATTGGGTACAATGCAACACTTATCAACTCACTGGTCATGTACATTGGTGTTTCGTCTGTAGCCCAGGCCAAGGCAAAGAATAGGTCTTTGCTCTTCAAGTCTAGTGACCCTGGCGTCGTGGCCCTTCAATATCTTGTCACAGAGTTGGATACAGAAGGTTTCTTTTCCATTTTATTGTCATAGCCTTAGACTAATTATTCAAACAGGCCAATATTACCTCTTCAGCTCGATGACATTACATCTCCGGTATCCCAATGCACACACACACTGGTTTAGCTCGTTGCTACTGTATTTGTTCCAGGAGATGAAGGACGACCTTCTTGAAGAGGTTCTTGTTCGTACTCTTCTGGAAAGGTTCATTGTGCATCGTCCCCACCCATGGGGAGCATTGATGACATTCATCGAGCTTCTATACAACTCGAAATATGCGTTCTGGAACAAGAGTTTCATTCAAGCAGTACCTGAAGTCACATTGCTGTTGGAGAGTGTGAGTATTTCTGTTATCTATAGTGGTTATTAGCTGTTGACCTTGCATGTTAGGTGGCACGATCAATTTTTCACTCATAATTCTTTCTTGTAATTATATATATCATTTGTAAAATGTCTCCCATGATTTTTTTCACTTTATTATATTTTGGCATACTGTACTGTTTTGACCACAAGTTGATTGGGTGTGACCTGTGACCTTAGTTCACCAATCTGGGGGAGGTTCACAGTTAGAGGTGACTCATAACCTTCAGCTCACGGTGACTTTGTTCACTACTTGTCATGCCGGCGAATGCCTGGTGGATGGGTGGGAGGGACTTTTTTATACTTTGATTGCTTTTCTCATTCAATGTAGGCCTTTGCAGGCAATTTTATGGTGCATTATGATGTGTCATAGGCTGCAACAACATGAATTTGCCTCTTCGCAAAGTTCTGGGGAGCGTAATTTATGTACATGATTATCCAAAAATATTTGCTCCAAGTGCATGGAAGATGCAGATAGGTTATTTCTAACCTTTGTTGATGTTTCTGGGGGCTCATTTTGAATGGCTTTAGGATAAGTTCACCCCCATCTGTGACCTATAAGGTCACATGTAATATGTTCAAGTTCATGGGCCCTGTGATCCATGACTGAAGCTATGGTTGGAATGGTACAGTATCACTAAAGATTGAAACATCTAGAAGGTCAATAATAGAGACAAAAAGGTCCTTTTGCCTTTGGACCCCTTCTAATGACCATTATATGTCACACAATAGGTCACATATAATACTTGCACCTTGGCTACATGACCAAGCACTCGAAGTTAATGCACTGCATGTGCATGTATGACCTCTGATACACCATTCAACTTTTCAAGTAAATAATGCTGGAGAAACAAGCCACTTTCTTTGTAGCTGATATCCAGCATAAATAATGTAGAGTATAAGCAATGAAGGCCATCAAATACTTTAGATTATATTAAAACAAGACACTATGAAGTGCCAGCTCTACTTGTCTTGGTGAACATTAAAATGCATGTTTGTACATCTTTTGAGGGCCTATCAAAGCTCAGATATTTGTATTTCTGATATCAACTTGGGAGAAGAGGGCCAATGCTGCACATGGCAAGATGTTTCCTTTCCATTTTTTTAATGAAGGTGCATAAATTAGTAAAGTTACTTCTCATTCTTTTGCATAATACAAATTATCAAATTTCGATAGCATGCCCTCAAATTCACATTGCTTACTACTGGTTGCTCTGTCATAGTACCAGATTCTTTTTTCTTTGTGAATGATTCTTGTAGTAAAATGAATAGCTTCAAATTATAGAGGGCATCAACACTGGAGACAGAAGAGCTTGCAGCCCCTCAGGACCCCTTATTCATCTGAAAAGACTCAATTTTATATAGCTGCAGGTTATGTTATCGGCGCTATTGCAGAGCTATGTAAGTTATATAGCTTGCTTATCTAGCTATGTAGCACTATGAGAGCCATCATAGCTTCCATAGCTAGTGGTACCAGCTATATAGTGTTACCATAGTTTCTATAGCTAGTAGTGTGAACTATATAGTACTATCATATCTACCAGGGTAGGCTATGGCCACTATGGAGACTATTATCACTATGTCAAAAGGACAAAGTAAAGAAAACTTTGAGTGAAGATCAAGGGGCTCGCGGGATTGTAATCCGTGACCAGAGGTAGGGTAGTTAGTCCACCCCCGGAGGTCGTTACCAAAAAAATGTACTGTATATTTTAATCCTTATTTTTGATACAGAAAGCCATTTACAATGCCTGCCCACATGCATACAGCCATGCACGGCACGATCTGCGTGTGCCAAGGTCCATTTTTGTTGGTATCATGCTGCTCCCACTTGTCACTTGCATGACATTCGGCCGCCTGGTGCAAGTTCGGGCTCGGAAGGTGGTGGCAGCATGTGCGAGATCAGGGCTGCATAAGAGCAGGGCGAGAGCTATTGCATGGGGTTACATGGCTGAGACGAAGCTGATGGCCAAGGGTGTTGTGAAATGCAGCAAAAGCAGCTGTACTGCCTTGTTGAGAGCATACTGCTTGTTCTGGGGAGTGGCTGGTGTCCGCAAACTGACTGCATGTATGATGTTCTGCTGAGGGTTGCACTGTCCCATACCCACCAAAGATGTGTTCGAAGGCCAAACCAAGGAGACTGCCATACAGGCAACAGTACGGCAACGAGGCTCACCCAAGGTCTCGTAGTTGGCAGTATTGAGCGAAAAAATCTATAGCATATGGGAGCCCCTGTCATTCGAAGCGAGGATGGCCCAGCCAAGTGCGTGGCCAAGATGTGCGGATATGACAGCATGCCCTAAACAGCGGGCGTGTGCCTCAGAGTCATTGCTAAATGCTAAAACGACCCGATAGAGCGCGCCTGCCCATTCCTGTTAGCATGAGTCTGTCCATGTCCATCGATTGCACGCACCTGCCTATGCCTGCATGACTGCACAGATTGTCAATCTACTATCCGTTGGAACAGTGAGGCCTGAGGTGCAGAGGAGGAGAGACAGGGGTTTGGAGGAGGAGAGCTAGGGTTAGGAGTGGGGTTAGAGGCTTAGTCAGTAGAGAGTCAGTCGAGGTCTGAGCTGTAGCATAGTCTTCTGCATCCTATCCAGCATCTTGCTATCACCACTTCGCCCTGGGCTTGTGCTGTGCCCACTCAACCTGCTCCATCATGGTGACAAGGGTGGGATCCAGGCCATTCTCGAGTCTTTTCCAAGAGCTGTGTGTTTCTCGTGCAATATCATGTTTTCGTCTCATGCTTCATCGATTGTGCCTCGTGTCCTCCATGTCCCGTGTTTTCGTGTCTTGTGTAGTGCCCCGTGCCCATGCTCCATGCTCGTAGAAATACTTCATACAGTCTCTACATCGTGCCCACCACGAGGTCATAGCATCAAACCAGCGTACATCAATGCGGCAGCAACGAATGGTCAGCCGCATTCCCATTCCCTCGCCCCCGACAGGTCACTCTCGTGCCCCATCACTAGCCTCGCAGCATTCTTCACAGCTCGAATCCACATTATTGTCTGGGTTTGAGTCGCTGGCTTCCTTAATCCTGCCAATGTTTACCTATGCACGACGACATTGTCACTCGGCTGACCATCTGTTTGGAGTGATCAACCTCGACAAAAACATCTCTATAGCACCCCCCCCCCCCCCCCCCCGCACCTCACAGAGTGTCCAATCGTCACCAACCAGAATCGAGTTCATACTCCCCTTCGATTTCGAACACCCGAGCCGGCCCACGTGTAGTCATGCAGTACAGACTGAACTCCCAGAGGTCGACGTCAAACCAGCTGTTACTGAGATGCCCGACGTTAAGCCCCCTCGCACTCCATCTCCTCGTACACACGCTGCACCGTTTGTCTTACCGCTGCCACCACCACCGCCACCACCACTGCCGCTACCACCCCGCCCAAAGCCCCAACAGTCCCAACCCCCGGCGCCTGTCATTCCCCTGCATCTCAGACGTCGTATGGCTGCCTGACGCAGATACAGCAATCATATCTTTTTCAGCAGTTGCGAAGCTGACAATGAGAACCCCAAAATGTTCATCCGGGTCTTCTGTCGTGAAATGGAGATGTTGGGTAAAATTCGCGGTATCGAATGGGCCGAATCCCTACCGTATTACATCAAGGGTGAATCTCCAGCAGAAGAGTGGCTTGCCACAGTCAACCCCATCATCCGTCGTAGCTGGGATCGACTCGAGAGTACTTTCCTCGATCGCTGGCAGCTTGCACCACAAATTCAAAAGACCCCAGCCAAGCTGCAGCAGGAGATGCTCAAGTATCGGTTGATGGATGAGCAGTTGGGGGCAAAGGAAATAGTGAGCAGTTGTGAGGTTTATTCTCACGTACGATGGGCCACCCACATCCTCGAGTTAGCGAAGAAAGCGGGGATCGCGTTGACACCGCATAATATTTGGCTCATTCGTCGCAAACTCCCTGCTCTCCTTAAAGAGTTTGTAGGAGAAACTCATGCCAATTGGACTGCCTTCTGCCAGACGGTCTCGACAATCGACATCACTGCCCGCATGACTGGCTTTTCCCCTTGATATAGGGTAGAAAATATTTTAGAAGTAGTTATTCTTTCTCCTAGCCTCTGCAAACTAGGAAGAAAGAATAGTATTTCTGAGATATTTTCTACATTATATCAGAGGAAAAAATGTCATGCAGGCAGTGCATGTCGCGTCTTCATGACAAACTCGAGAACAAATGCTGCCGCAACCTGGAGATGATGGGCATAAAGGATGAGATGCAGTGGCTGAACGTGCAGATCCACCGTCTCTCCCTAAACGTGAAACACCCACCCCAGTCGAGCCCGTCGCCCAATCCATATCGCCGTACTGGGCCCACTCCAGCACTGGCCTCCAGATCACACCCACCACCGGTGCCATTCATGCCCGAACATTGCGATGCACTGCGCGTAGCCATGGGGGCTCTACCACATCATGGATGGTCGCCGGACATGGTCTCTGGTCGCGCGGCATATCAAGAACAGCTAACACAGTTCTATTGCACCCACAGCACGAATCTGTTCATCGACGAATGCACACCAGTTCCTCTGCATCTGGGCATGGCGCCATTGTGTTCAGGTAAATGTTTTCAGTGCAGGAAGCATGGTCATGTGGGTAGCGCCTGCAAAGCTGCGACGTGGGTTCCCCAACACGAGGTTCATTGGAGGTCATTTTGCCAGGCAGTAATGCGGGGTTCAAGGGAGAACTCAGTGGGTGTCAATTATGTAGCTGCAGGGGTGCCGTATGCCCCACGCATGCCATGGGCGATGGCCCTTCACGAGATGGAAGATGGGTCGGGAAATGCGAAAGGGCTGCCTGACTAGAGGGTGGACAGGTGGCCCGGGATCCTCATCAGGAACCCTTACAACTTTCTGATGCATCTGAAACTGTCTGAAAAATATCTGAAACCATCTGATTGTCTGATGTATCTGACAAATTCTCAGTTTCTGATGGAAATTTTGTCAGATATGTATCAGATTTATCAGATACATACCAGACACATTCAGGGTTTGTAATCTTGATCAGATATCAATCAGATTCCTTTCAGATACTTTCAGATTTATATCAGATTTAAAGTATAGTGTCAGAAGAGTATCAGATTAATACCAGATCATTGCAGATTTTAAGTAAAATTTCAGAGTAAGATCAGATAAAATCAGAAATACTGACATGTTTCAGACTATCATCAGATCAGATCAGAAATAATATCAACAATCAGATTCAGTTCAGACCATAGCCAGATATAATCAGAATTGTGACATTCTATCAGATGTAGCTCAGAAAGCAATCAGATTTCAATACTAATTTGAGACAAAATCAGAAGCTATCAGATTTGAGCTCTATGGTCAAACTTAAGTTAGATATTGATCAGATTTGAGTTTCATTATCAGATTTAAATCAGACATTGACCAGATTCTTATTATACTTCAGACATAATCAGATTTTTACTTCATAAGTCAGATTTCATTCAGACTAGATTCAGATTTACTTCAGACCTATGCACTTGTGTCAAATCTGTATCAGACTTAATCAGATTCATTCTCATTTGTTCAGATCAAATCAGATTTCAATCAGATGCTAAACAGAAACTGATGGAAAATCAGAAACAGTTAGATAATGTTCTTATGTTCAGACTGTAGTCAGACTTGGTCAGATATTATCAGATTTATACTTATTTTCAGACTAGAGTCAGATTTAAGTCAGATTGTTCTCAGCAATATATCTTGATTTCAGATTGTCAGTCACTATTGCTAGTAATGTACAAGATTGAAAGATACTCTACTAAAAGGCAATCTCATTTGCATGATGATCAGAAAATTTGTTAACATAGTAAGAGTGAAAAGCATCAAGAGTATAAGTATAATGAAAATCAGAAGGAAGATGTTCATTACCATATACTCCAATCAAATGAGCACTTCGCAGTATGGTGTCCAAGTGAACAACAGAGCACACTCTTTCACCATCTTCGTCCACTTCTCTTTCAACAATCCACATTCCAGTGTCTTCATCTGGCTTATCATCAACAGCAGTAAACCATGAAATGAGTGCACATGGATAAGTAACTTCTTTGTGTACAAAAGAGAAAAACAGCAAGACTTGGCCAACATAAAGCCCTTGCATTCCAGGCAAATCAGGATTGCTTTCTACAAAAACACAATCACGTCGTGCAGGTCCATTGCGCCATTTAGGATTTGATCGGATACGATGCTGATGGAATCCTGTTCTTCCAGATAAATCACTAGGTGAATAATATGTAGCAATAGCTGAATGAAAAACATCAATTTTATATGGTGCCTTTGGACATTTGGACAGTTCCACATCTGATGATGTTTTGTCAGGTGTTGCTCTCAGCTGATCATATAAAAAGCGACGAATTAATTCAGGAAGATCTGGCTGCTCAATGTCTCTAGAAAGCTTATTAAGCTTTCTAGGATAGCCTTTCTCTCTTGACTTTGCCAATTTAACATTTGCCATAATCTTAGGGCCATCTGCTGGTCCACCATCTTGTAGGTATTTATAATCTTCTGCATCAACAGGCAACTGTGATATTTCAATCTCACTATTTTCCCAAGCTGAGTCATCATCAGAGTCTGACTTTGCAAATAATGGTTTGTTCAACATTCCACGGTCAACAAAATCATTCCAACATGCTGCTAATTTATCAAGCCTTTGATTTGTTATAAGCATTTGTCCAAGAGCATTGAATCGCTAGAACGTCGCCATGGTTCTTTTACAGCTCTGATATGTTTTGACTCTGTGATAGAAGAACATAATCCATTGGGAACTGCAAATTCTTCAATCCAGTGACGATAATGCTTTAAAGAGTGTTGCCTAGGTAAAGAAATGCCATCTGGATATATTCCAGCTTCAACAAATATCTCTCGCTCTTTCCAAAAAATCTCTAAGGCATTCTCTATTTTATCCAGAGTATCTTCATCAATTATTGATCTTCGTACAAGATAACAGAAGTCCAAAAGTGCACGAACACAATGGACCATTCTCTGAGGAACAAGACCATCAATTGCAGGCAAAAACACTTTCATCAATGCCTTAGAGTCATTACCAGTCCACTGTTTAAAACCACGTCCATCAGGAAACCGACGCAACTCTGGAAATGCAGGCACAGCAGCAATTCTACGATCAATCTCAGCAAGCATTTCAGATCCACGTTTGCCATGCACTTTTTTCAGATATTTTTCAACCCAAAGTACAATGTGATCATGAAATGTGCCTTTGATGATTTGATGCAAAAGATCAGGAGAAAGAAGTTCATGGATATCAGCACGGGAAAAGGATGCTGTAAATGGCTAGACAAAACATTAGACAAAGTCCATAACAAGATATGTATCATTATAAGTACTAACCATTATATCTGGCACTATGCCATATTCAGACCATAGTTCTTCATGAGTTTTGGTCTCCATCAATTCACATGTGTCTTCATGACTTCTTGGTCCACGATCAGGATCATCATCAAGTCGTTTTGGTCTGCATTTGCATGTGAAACACCAATTTTTAACAATAGCAGACAGGTCAACTTGCTCAGGATAATCTCCAATATAAGGACCAAGTCCATAAATAACACGGCGTAAGTGTCCATCAGGACAGCGAAGTACTTTTGGTGTAGTCATACCAGGTCGCAAATATCCTAAAATGGCTTTCAATGATTCATGCAAAAGGTGCCGCTTGAATCTGCGAAATGCAACACTTTTTTTACTTCTACGATCTGCCCTTGCAACAGAAAGAAAACCCATAACTGTTAAAGCATCACGGTGAGCACGTCGAACATTATTATGCACATTGCCTATTGATGCATAAAGAGGATAATATTCATTGTTGCCTGTGCCAACTGAAACTATAGTCTTATCACTTCCCATGATAAGAGGCACAAACATAGCACCATGAGTTTTGGGATCTTCAGCAATTTTATCAGCCTGACGCCATGCCCAGTTTCCTGACATAAAGTCAGTCCAGCATCTCTTGTCATTTTTGAACTGGCGTTTTGGAGCATAGTCAATTTCACCCTTAAAGTCAGGGTTGGCCAGCTGATTCTTTATCACTGTACGTGGGTCTCGATACCACACTTCATATGTAGCCAACATCCATTTAGGAGGATTTTTTTTTGGAATTTTTCCGGTGTAATTTATGGTAAAAAACCATGGTGCATCACCCAAAGTGATGGAATCAAGAACACCATGTAAATCTTTTTTGTTTGCAAAAGGAGGTTCTCCATCATGAGTAGCAGCCCACAAATCCATGAGATCATCATGATTATCTTCAGAAATTTGTACTCGACAGAATAGCAAATCTGCAGCCTGGAATTCAACTCGATTTCGAAATGGAGACCAATCATTTTTATCTTTAGGCAAAGGAAGATCACATGGCTCTGCATTTGAATCAATATAATTTCCATTTTTATCACAAGGTCTGCCATCAAGAATAGGGTGCATCTCAGTGTGCAATTGTCCGTCATCATGATTTTCAGCCATGTCAACATCAGAATCAGAGTCATTGTGTTGTGCAGCAAAGAGAGACGGGAATTCAGGTGGTGGTGATGAGACTCGAGACCGAGAAGCAAAAGGATGGACAGCATCAATATGCTGTCGAAGACCCCAAGGCGTCCTAAACCCACGGCGACAAGAGGTAGAAGTTGGCATTGGACAAGCTATTGTCCGAGGACGGTGGACACTTCGGGAGCCATGAGTATGACACTAAGCCTTAGACACAAACACAAGAATGCACAAGGAGGCCACCCTAACTCAGAAAGTCAACAGCGAAAAAATAAAGGCCTGTCAATAATTCAGATATATCACAAAGCCAAATCAAAATATATCGCCAAGTCAGTGTGTGCACCAAGTTAATCTGCACAGGAAGCAAGACTATTGTTCTCCGAGTTTGACTTGAAGTCACAGTAGCTGCTCCACCCGACAGATGACAAAAGAGGAAATGGTGCGAACGTCGCGGCAAGAGACCTGTGGTTGCGGCTAAGTCTCCCAGTGCCAAGTGTGGCGGCAGACCTGTGGCTTCGGCAAAGGCACCCTCGGCAAAGACTCCCTCGGCAAAGACTACCTCTTGACCTGTAACTGCCAGCACGACAACCTATATCCCTTCCTCTTGCAGTCAGCATGCCGCCTCGGTCTCGAAAGAGGCATCGCGACCCTCACCAATTTCCTGCTATTGTTCCCTCTGATGGCGAGGATCAACGGCAGATGCCACGCAAGCGGCGACGGTCCGAGCTTGAGCTGCTCGCGGAAGATGCAGCACGCAACGGCGATATTCCATCAAGACGGACACGGAAAGGGACCACCGACGCCGTGCCCCAAGTCGTCATCAGCAGACATCGTGGGCATCAAGTCCCGCGACGTGTCACGGCCAGCACACAGGCAGAAGGGGAAGATGTTGAAGACCAGCGGGTGGAGGTTGAGGGAGACAATGGTGAGTAAAGCTCGCTCTGATTATTTGAGAAGGGGACTTACCTGGAAATCCACACAATCAAAGGAGCAGCAGAAACACCCAGACAGCAGGCTGAGAGTGACACCGAGTCAGACAATGGCACCGAGCCTGCACCGGTTGTCCGTCGGGTTGAATGGGAGGAAGAGGAAGAGTCGTCGCACGTTGGCGAAGGCGACGATTACCGGATCGAGGACGATCCGGAAATAATGGAATTGGATCAAGGTATCGAGAGGCTGGAGGATATTGGCCGTGAGATCAGCAAGAACTTTTTGGAGATGGATGGTGAGTACGGTGCGGGACAGGGTAAGTACGATGAGGATACAGATAATGGTCAGTAATTCAAGTGGTTATCGAGCTGTATCAGCACTCACCTTAGATCTGCACGCAGATAACACCAAGTCGGATGACTCCCGCGCCCCGTATGAACCCAACGACGATGATTACGAAGGCGAAGGAGAGGTTGGCTCACAGATGGCGGATGTCGAAGACGACGACGACGAGGCTCCTGTGAGGGGGAAGAAGAAGAAAGTAAGTTTCAAGCAGCCTCAAGGTCGAGGCGTGCTCGACTCGAAACGGAAATTTACTGCTGAGTAAGTGCACTTTCTTTCCTAACTTGGATAACTCTGACTGCATCTGCCATGCCCATCCACCCTGCTCGTACGCTCCATCCCACCCGCAGAACCGGCTTACGACCCAACTGGCACGACGACTCCGAACAGCACTCACAGGACACAAGCCGGGGGGGCTCTCAACATGCCAAGCCCTCCAAGTTTTCTGGTCCGCCTCGCACTGAGCAACCACAAACTGCGGAGTCGAGCGAGGACGACGAGGCAGTCGAGTCTTGGGAATTCGGGGGACAACGAGCGAAAATACGCTCAAGCCAGGTACGTGGTATATTACTCTACTTTAGTTCTTACACTGACACTAGTAACTTACAGGTTAAAATCACCTTCGACTCCCCTCCCTTCACACACGACGAACCATGCCCCAACGACGTAGACTTGGCCCGCTCACCCAGCCCGGTCTGCTCGACTTACGCGCACGAGCTCGATCCGACCGAAGAGGAGGACTTACAGGAACTCGAGCGAGCTTGGGAGATCAAGAAACGGTTGGTAGTCGAGGATGGGAACGGGTTCGAGCAAGGCGAGGTGGGGCACTGGAACGACCTGTATGAGGTAAGTTTCCAGTTGCTTTGGGCACAGAGACAATGAGAACGAGTCTGTTGGGACTCGTTCTCGTGCTCATCGTGCTTATTCGCAGCAGGAATTCAGCGATGACCCCATGGACTACGAGATCGAGCCACAAGAGGCTCGATCTCACCCTCCCCGGTCTTCATCGCGTCAGAACGCCCCCGCCCAGCTTTCCGTCGACGAGAACGAGCCCGGCGAGGCTCGTTCTCGTCATCCTCGGTCCTCCTCGCGTCAGAACGCCCCAACCCAGCCCCATCTCGACGAGAACGAGCCCGGCGTGGCTCGTTCTCGTCTTCCTCGGACTTCCTCGCGTCAGAACCCCCGTCCGCAGCCCCACGTCGACGAGAACGAGCCCATCGAGGCTCGTTCTCGCGGTGGTCGGCCCTCTTCGCGTCAGCAACCCCGTCCCCAGCCTCTTGTCGACGAGAACGAACCTCAACAGGCTCGTTCTCGTCCTCCTCAGTCCTCCTCGCGTCAGAACGCCCCCGCCCAGCCCCACGTCGACGAGAACGAGCCCGGCGAGGCTCGTTCTCGCGGTGCCCGGTCTTCCTCGCGTCACAACCCCCGTCCGCAGCCCCACGTCGACGAGAACGAGCCCAGCGAGGCTCGTTCTGTCATCCTCGTCCTCGTCGCGTCAGTACACCCCGCCAGCGCCGTTGACGAGAACCGCCCCGCCCAGCACCCCGTTGACGAGAACGAGCCTGGCGAGGCTCGTTTCGTCCTCCTCAGTCTTCCTCGCTCAGAACCCCCGTCTGCAGCCCCACGTCGACGAGAACGAGCCCATCGAGGCTCGTTCTCGCTGGTTGGCCCTCTTGCGTCAGAACCCCGTCCCAGCCTGTCGACGAGAACGAACCCAACAGGCTCGTTCTCGTCCTCCTCAGTCCTCCTCGCGTCAGAACGCCCCCGCCAGCCCCACGTCGACGAGAACAAGCCCGGCGAGGCTGTTCTCGCCTCTCGGTCTTCCTCGCGTCAGAAGCCCCGTCCGCAGCCCCATGTCGACGAGAACGAGCCCGGCGAGGCTCGTTCTCGTCCTCCTCGGTCTTCCTCACGTCAGAACGCCCGTCCGCAGCCCCGCGTCGATGAGAACGAGCCCGGCGAGGCTCGTTCTCGTCCTCCTCGGTCTTCCTCGCGTCAGAACGCCCATCCGCAGCCCCGCGTCGACGAGAACGAGCCCGGCGAGGCTCGTTCTCGTCATTCTCGGTCTTCCTCACGTCAGAAGCCCCGTCCGCAGCCCCCCGTCGACGAGAACGAGCCCGGCGAGGCTCGTTCTCGTCCTCCTCGGTCTTCCTCGCATCAGAACGCCCGTCCGCAGCCCCGCATCGACGAGAACAAGCCTGGCGAGGCTCGTTCTCGTCATTCTCGGTCCTCGTCGCGTCAGAAGCCCCGTCCCCAGCCCCCCGTCGACAAGAACGAGCCTGGCGGGGCTCGTTCTTGTCCTCCCCGGTCTTCCTCACGTCAGAACCCCCCCGCCCAGCTCCACGTCGATGAGAACGAGCCCGGCGTGGCTCGTTCTCACAGTGCTCGGTCCTCTTCACGTCAACATCCCCGTGCCGAGGGCCTTTTCGACGAGAACGAGCCTGTTGAGGCTCGTTCTTGTGCTTCCCAATCACGTCCGGTTCGTTGTTATATCCCTTCTACTATGTATATGTCTCATCTGCTTTGTTTTTAATTATAGCCCGTAACACCTGCACGCACGGGACTTGCTCAAGGGTCTTCATCTCACCAAGTAAGTCTCTCTTATTTCTCATGAACATAACACTAATATTCAGTATCAGACACCACATGCCCCTGGTCCTCGTCCTCGCAATGGTGAGGACGAGGATGACTCTGATGCTGAGCCGCGACGTACTAAGACCAAGAAGCCGAGCAATGCCGACTTGCTCCCTGGCACACTCAAGCGTTGGCAGGATATCTTTCTGCCAATGTTTCGGGACTTTATGGGTACGCGCACTGATCCGTGGGACACTCAGAAGCTCCTTGAGCCCATTCAAAGCCTTTGGGATCTGGTATTCCCTACTGTGCCCCGTGAGTTCAAGGACAAGGATGACATGGTCTATCTTCTGGTGAGTTTTCCTCCGTCATATGTTTGATAATTCACACATTCCTGGCTTTAGTTGATGTAGCGGCTTTACGAATGGCGCCACGGCTTTGCTTATGCGGCCATTGATGCCGTAGCTGATCACTTCTGGAGTGTAGGGTCTGCAGTTGACAATGACCTGGATGCGAAGGAAGATTATGCAGCAGAGATGCTAGGGATTCAAGAGGCTGGGGATGGGGGAACCCTCCCTTTTATCTTCCGTGCATCGTACAAGGATGGCAATGGGCACACAGTAAGTCGGCTGCATGTTGTCTTTTATTTACTAACATGTTCATGACAGATATATCAAGATGCCTTCATGTCTCGTGTCATCTTGCAGACCCTTAGTGTTGCACACATGCAGGGTGTGTCAGAGATACCTGAGACATCCCGTTTGAACTACTGGCCATTTGGTGCACTTGCACTGGCCACTACTGCGGTATGTACATATTTTCTTTTGATTTGTCTTATCTGATTTATATGCAGGTTGAGCGTGCTTGGATTCGGTGGTTGCGTCCTGACCCCAATGCGCCTGATCCTCAACTTGAGGCAATGATCAAGAGTCGGTTCTCCTGTGGCATCTGGGGTGATGTCACCGATGACTATGCAGAAATCATTGCTGATTTCACTGAGGACAAGTGGGATGCTATTTTGAAGGCAGTCCAGTCATTGCTTCAGCCAAGGCGCAAGGTAACTGCTGCTCCTGGCAAGTCAGCCATTTTTGCTCGTCGTCGTGGTCTCAAGGCTTTGGCCAACAAGTAGAGTTGGAGTGTTGCATTCATTGGTGGTTGGGCATGGTTCTGACTTGTTGCTTGGATGGTTTCTCATTATACCCCTGATCTTAATCTCTATTCAGTCTTGATTTTCCTTTTAGATGCATCCTGGTATGGTTTTGATCCCCACTCAGTTCTGATTTCTCTTTTAGATCCTTTTAATGTCTTCTCCAAGTATGTTTTTCTTTTTACTTCTAGATTCTTTTAATGCTTTTGGATCTTACCCTTTCAACTTTTCTTCCATTTTTTTCCATATGCTTGTCTGTTTGATTGACTTCATTTAGTACATAATATAAAGCTGCATTTCTTGTATGTTGGTGTGATTGTGAATTGAAATCTGGTCTAAATTCTGATCTCAATAAGGTTTCTGATCTGACTTGAAACTCTGATTTGAGTAGGGTTTCTGATCTGACCCTAAATTCTGATCTGATTAGGGTTTCTGATCTGACCTTAGATTCTGATCTGACCCTAAACTCTGATCTGACACTAAATTCTGATCTGATCCTAAATTCTGATCTGAAAAGAAGTTCTGATCTGACTAGAAGTTCTGATCTGATAGAATTTCTGATCTGAGCAAAATTTCTGACCTGAGTACATTTTCTGATCTGACATGAATCTGGCTAACCTGATGCCAGAAACAAATCTGAAAGCAGATTATTTTCTGGTAAACAGATTACCTATCTGATATCAGAAGTCAGTTCTGAATTCAGACTTATCTCTGATGTTCTGGGTATCTGATATCAGAAATTTTTCTGATATCAGATGAGTCAGATGGTGATCAGATGCATCAGAAAGTTGTAAGGGTTCCTGATGCTGTAACCCTGTCCCGTGATCATGACGCATCAACTTGTTTGTTTGTTTGTTTGTACATCGTGCACGCACTACTTAGACCGCCGCGCTCAATTGCTTTCTTGTATTCCCTTTTTCCCTCCTGTATTATCCATTGTCTCTCCAAATCCACGCTGCGGTTCTCCTTCTGTTTCATCTGCTTCTCTTAGTGTTTGCTGTTCATCCGACGGCCTTCCAGATCCATTCCTACCAGCCCACGAACCGGTCCTCGCGCTCATAGTGGCGGAACACGAGGACAAAAACAACAGCCCCACAGACGCTAAAGTTTCCATTTTTACTTCAGTATCTAAGCCAGAAACCTGAATATGAAGTCATTGACTTGTACGCTGTGGACGTGCTGTCTCCTAAATCTCCCGATAAAACATCACGACCCTTCATACATGAGGTTGTACTATGTGGTCCTCATGGAGAAAAGGTCCAAGTCTGCAGACTTTTCGATAATGGAGCCATGGTGGGGGCCATGTGCTTGTCGGTCTTTGAACGGATCAAATATTGCCTTATAGGGTGGCAACATTCGTCCAAAATACTACGCATGGTGAACGGGTCCAAGGTACCATCACAGGCATCATGGATAGGTGTCATTGAACTAGGAGGCACTCAGATGGAGGGTATTTGTGAGGTTTTCCCAAGCGGCGGGAGATGGGCTTTTCTTTTCGGGAAACCCCTGCTGGTAGCATTCAAGGCTATACATGATTATCAGAATGACGAGGTCTCGGTGCAGGGCATCAATCAATGAGAGGCAATGCTCTGCAATCAAATAGATGCCCCACACTATCACCATGCAAGTGCCCAGTTTGGCATCAACCTATGCTTAGATTGGAAGCAGTTTGAAGCATTATGGGGAGGCGCAAATCCCCTCTCGAGGCAAGTTCCACCTGCCATCACAGGCAACGTGAACATAGCTGATTCCGTTGATTTCGTTCCTACCTCACTACCATCCGACAAGCGCACTTCAGCCTTCATTGAAGAAATCAATGACGACAAACCAGCACAACAGCCTATGTCCAACACTGTACACGAGCGACCACCTCGGCCTACAATAGAGGAGATTCCAGATCATGAAGGTTCCCAGTGCTCCCAACCGAGTGTTAGGGGCACAACTCCTACGTGCAAATTTAAGGAGGGAAGTGATACAACACTCCCCACAAGGGAAGTCCCTTTGCGCTCTTCCATGCCTTCAGCATACTTTCCGTTGACATTTGGGAACTGCCGTTGTCTCCAGGAATGGACCCCATCTGGGATGCAAATGTGATTCTCGAAGGAGACGTATTCATGCACCATACTGACCCCTTTAACGTGGGGCAAGTCGAGCACATTCTACAAGAGGTCGAAATCGGCGATTGCATTTCACCAGAGCAACGTGCAGAAGTTGAAGCCTTCTTGGCTGAGTTTGCAGATTGTTTTGCACTCTCAGTAGGGGAAGTACGACATGCTGACGATGCTGTTCACAAGCTCTACATCCCTGAAGGTGTGACTTTCAACATGAAACCCCGTCAAAAGCCGTTCACACCCCCCCTCTGTGTAAGTATCTAGATGACAAAGTCGATGAGCTATTGGCTGCAGGAATTATCGAGCAGGTACATCTGTTGCAGGTCAAAGCAGTGTCGCCTATGACGCTAGTGCAGAAAGCCCATGACGGTGTGGGTCTTACGTTGGATGAGCTGCAACACTGAGTCAACGACGAGTGCATCGGAGCCAGGTTACCAGCAGCATTCGATCTACCCCCATGACCTCTGCACATGGCAAGCGATGCGTCCCCGAGTCTGGACCCAAAATGGCAACATCTGAGAAAAACACCAGTGGTATATAGTGCTATATGGCCTACATAGCTTTGATAGGTCCATAGGAGTCCCCTTTTCTTCATAGCCCCCCTATAGCAGCAGGGCAATCTACATAGGGCTACATAGCTATCATAGTGTAGGGCATCAGCTATCATAGCTATCATAGCTACCATAGCATAGGGTATAAGATATCATAGTTGTCATAGCTATCATAGTATAAGATAGCTATAGAAGCTATGCCAGCTATATGCTATATCTCCATTAGTATATGATATCTAGCTAGTAGGACTCCTATTGATCCTATGTCATCTTTATCAAGTATGCTCATGCAACATGTAATTAGCAATATATTGTAGGCCCAATCAATATATATCTTCAAGTCACAAACATCAAAAATCTCAATTATAATAATTTTATTGCATGCAATTACTAAAACTACAAAGACTACAAGATAACTACAAAAAATCACAAACTTACAATGACTATTAAAAGCAAACAAAAATATACATATAATATTAGTACTAAACAGTAACAAAGACAGCACATAAAACCTTACCAAACTAACAAAAAAGCGAAAACCTACAAGAGAGTTTGAAGACATCAGTGTGAGATATAGAAAAGCTTACTTAGTAGAACTACTACAATAGGATTGTAATGAGTATGAAGACATCAGTAGTTATAAGAACACTAGGAAAAAAAAAGCTTACCATAAACAATAGAGATGTCAATGACAACCAGCGAGCGAAGGACGACGACGAGCGAGCAAACAACGACGACGAGCGAGCAAACAATGACGACGAGCGAGTAAACGACGACGACGACGACGACAAATGCATCGACGTGGCAAGAGATGGTGGGGTTAAAGAGCAAGAGGCAAGGCGCGTCGTGCGAGCCTTATATACGAATCCCGGGCGAAGCCGAGATTCGCGGCTGCCGGGCATTGCCGAGTGCCGCGTCAGAGACTAGGCATTAGATTCTGTTATCTTAACCCTGCTGCTCGGTGACATACTGTACAATTAATACAGAACTGTCTCATGTAGTCAGTGTAGATACATTATATGTACGTGCTGTCTTTTTCTTGTATTTTTCGCTGTTTTATTTGATTTGTTACATCTCTTCGAGCTTTCGGTGGCTGAAGCCCCGAGTTAACGTATCGGGACTTACTCCTTCTCACCCCACTTGCCCTCTCTCTGCCTCCTCCTCCCTGTTCCTTCCTTCCCTCCCTTCCTTTTTTCCCTCTGTTCATTTTCAACACGGCCGGGTGGACTAGCAGCAGGAGAAAGGGCTATAGGTGAGTAAAAAAAGGTTTTGTTATCATTTTTTCGTACTAACCAAGGGTGTCGCTCGAAAACGAGCGACACTCGTTCTTTCGATACCCCACGCCTCCATCGACGCCCTCATCACTCCCATGGCCCATCCCACGTCCCCTCCGCCTCCTTCGGCTACAACCGCCACCTCCGCCTTCCCGACGACGCCGCCAACACCTCCGGTTGCCCCCGCGCAATCCTAACACCCGCGCCAATGTGCACCCACGCCCGAATCACCCGGCCATGGAGTCCGCCCGCCCGCTGTGACACACGTCTGCGTGCCGTCAACGACGTGCGCACGGGCCACGTCACCGCCCCTCGACGTCGCGCGTCTGTGGTGCGCACGGCCCGCAGCGCACACACGGCCAGCGGATGCTCGTACGCACGGTGTGCACGCGCGACCTGACACGGGGCGGGAACGCGGGCACGCACATCGCGCGTGGCCGTGCGCAGGCGTGCCGCAGTCCGATGCCTCGCACGCGGGCCGTGCACCCTCCCGCACCCCGCGCCCCGCGTCGCCCTCCCACGTATTGCCTCTGCGCCTCATGAGCAGGCTTACCGCGTCGTGCACGGGCCTGCAGCAGGGCAACGACGTCCCCATCGCGCACGGCCTCCGCGCCCTGTCACGGCCTCCTGCGCCTCGCGCATGGGCCAGGCGCTTCATGTCGCACACGCCTGCCGCGCCTCGTGCGTGTGCCCGCCGTCATGCCTGCCCCAGCGCGCGCCTGCGCCCGCTCGCTCTCGCACGCCTCGGATGGTGTGCGCCTCCCGACGCACGCGGAAGACCCGCCGTCACGCGCCCGGGGTACCCATCCCGGCGACTGCACGCACAGCCGCAGCGAACCCGCCGCGCGCACGTACGGCCACGCCTGCGCATGCGCCGTCTCGCACGGGCTCCCGCCACGCACGACCGAGGACAATGCCCCGCAGCATGCCCCCGCATGCCTCGCCCTCAGGCGACCCGTGCCAGCTCCGCACGGTTCCAAGCCCCACCCCCACGCGATTGCGTCGCCCTGCGCACAGCCACGCCAGCTTGCGCGTGCCGCGCACGACTCGTACACCGCGCCTCGCCCCGCGCATAACACGTGCGCCGACGCCTCGCCCTGCCCACGCGCGTACGACTATGTGCGCATGACGGCGTCACGTCGCGCACGGCCCCACGACGGCCCTGCCGCCTTACACTGCGCATGGCCACACAAGCTCGTGTGCGGCCACATGGGACTCGTGCACTCCACCACGCTATGTGAGGACGCAAGGTCTACTCGGGACCTTCGTTCACTAGTCAGATAGTGTTAGATTTTGTAGTTTCGTTGTCCTGTTTTAGTCTACTCTTGAATATAATAAAATTTTGACTTAAATGTCTTGACTATCTAGGTGGCTTATCATAAGGACTATAGCAGCTATAGTTTCCCTTGGTAAGTATCATAGTCCTATGTATATACCACCCCTAGCTATAGAGGCTATGGCACCCTATGTATCTAACACTTCATGCTATGGAGGCTATTATAGTCCCCATAGCTCCCCATAGCTGAATAGTTCAACTTCATAGCCCTCATAGCTCACTGATAGGACCCATAATAGCACTTGCTGCTATATAAAAATCCTTTTTCTCAGATGAAGTATGTCAGAATTTTAACAAGGTCAACAAAGTTATTATGGTCACACCTATGCCGCAAGGCAACATACAAGCGAAACAGTGCAGGTTAAGTGGTCACCGCTTCTTATCTGTCTTTGACTTTGCTGCTGGTTTCCATGCTCTAGAAATCGATCCGGAGTCGCAACCATACACGGCGTTCTATGTCGAAGGCCCCAGTTATTTCTGGTATTGCTGCATGCCCTTTGGCCTGACGGGAGCTCCGTGTAAGGCAGCGCCTTGCGCTGTCCAAAGGTGTTGCATACGCATGTCCATCGATGCGACTTTGACATGTCGATATAACCAGGGCCGAAGCAGACCGGACCCCGCACCTGTGGGCGCATTTGCACATGTTTATATAATGGACTTATCAGGTGCCATCAGTGGCATCTGTCACTTTAACTTTGTAACTACATCCACACTACGCCTGTGCAATCCATCCCACACCCTTTGGGTATAGTGGATTCTGCTCAGCTTGTGTGACCGTAGATACTACAAAGTGTGATTTATTACACTTTTTTGAGCACCGCACTCAAAGTACCCGCTGTATAGTGAGATCTTCCGCAATGGCCCCCAAAGCACAACCGCCGGTTGTGACAAGACTGACCACAAGGTCACAGTCTCGTGCAACGGATCAATCTATTGCAGACAGTGTACAAACATCGTCAGATGATGTCCAAGAAATGCCTGGCCACCTCAACCCTGTCCAAGACAGACAGAGTGAGAACACCTTGTCAGAGGGTGCATCAGGTGGCCAAGAGACCATCTATGGGGAAGTGGCTCTCAACATAGCACACTCCACATCCGCTCAGGAGCATGAAGCACATCAAATGACAATTGAACAGCCATCAGAATATGAATGGACCAACATGTCAGACAAGCGGCCACTGAGCACATCCCCAGGCAGGGGATGGCGTCATGAGTGCAGGGATTCCATCATAGACGAGATCCTCGTGCACACATCTGAGAAATCTGTCAGAGCTATATATGACTATATCGGCTACATAGCTCTGATAGCTTGATAGCTGTCTCCTTTTCTTCATACCTCTATATAGCTTAAGGGTCAACTATATAGAGCTATAGAGCCAAATAGGACAGCTATGGAGAGCTATCATAGCTATCATAGCTGCCTTACTACAAGGCATAGGTATCATAGTATGAGGTAACTATAGGAGCTATGCTCACTATGTATCATATATATGCTAGTCATGTCATAGACTATATGTATACTATTCATACCATGGATAATTATCAAGGCTATATCAACTTTCTATACTATATTTTATCATCTTGAATAAATACAAAAGTACTTGAACAATCCAAGTTTCACACCATAGTTTAGTAAACATATCAAAGAAAAATGCAATACACATTTATTTTATTCAGCATCATATACAAATATATACTAATGATGGTAACATATTACAATAAACCCCTAAAAACTACATATTCAACAAAGCCAAGCTATCAGACATGCAAAAGTCTAGAAAAGATGAAAGGCATTAAGACAAGAATACAGCCACAAGTAAAACATAGCTTACCAAAGTACATGAAAAGCGAAAACTCATCAAGAAACCATTAATATAGTACTAAGAATATAACACAGCAACTTACCTAAGCTTATAGAAAAGCGAAAAGTGATCTCAGACTACAAATAAAAGCTTACTAGACTAACAAAAGATATTAGCATTAAGGTACAAGAGACTAAAGATAAACATTTACCTTAGAGAGATAACAAACAACGAACAGCGACGACAGAGGGAGCAACGACGGCAGAGGGAGCAACGACGACGAAGGCGTCGACGTGGCAGGGGATGGTGGGGGTTAAAGAGCAAGAGGGAACGCGTCGCGCGCGCGCCTTATATACGAATCCCGGGCGAAGCCGAGAATCGTGGCTGCCGGGCACTGCCGAGCGCCGCGTCAGAGACTGGGCAGCAGACTTCACTCAAAGTGATGTTGCTGCTCAGGGATGTAGAGTACGGTAGATACTCCATTTCCTCATACATATAGATTTTAAGTATTATGTATCATTGTAGTTTGTTTCTCTTATTTTATATGACTTTTTTTGATTTGTTGAAGCTCGAGGAACGTAGCTTCGCTCGTTCCATCGAACGCGCGTCGAGACTTGGTCACAGTTCGTCACTCGCTCATTCTTCCCACTTCTTCCCCCACTCTCTCCACCCCTCCTCCTACCCCTTGCCTCATTCTTCGCCCCTATCGACGGTCAAGACGGATTGTACAGAGGGTCAGTAAATGGAGGGGGTTTAGGTAAGTAAACAAAATCATTCTTTCATGTTTCTTCGTGCTAACTTAGAGTGTCGCTCGTTTTCGAGCGACACTCGTCTGTTTGTCCCTGCCCTCCCCCCATCACTCCCTCCGGCATCGCGCAAAATCGCCAACACGTCAAGCTGCTCCGGCGCGGTACCAACACCGCGCCAACGTTACGATACCCCCGCACGCCCACGACTCCACACGCCCACGACTCCGCAGTCCCGTTCCCCTTTGCGCACACGCCACGCACGGCCGTCGTGCCACATCGTTCTGCGCCGTCTGTGCGTCGTCAACGACGTGCGGGCACAGGCTACGTCATCGCCTGTGCCCTCGACGACCGCGTGTCCGCCCGCGGTAGAGTCCCGTTGCCGTGGCGACGGGACTCGTCCGTCGTTCGTGCCGCCCATCGTCCGCGGTTCCGCACGCACCCCGCGCCACGTATGGGCCTGCGGCAGCCCAGTGCATCGCGCATGGACTCGCAGCAGCTCAATGCGCACGGGCACGCGACAGCGCATGGACCGTCGCACGCCCCTTGCACGCCCCGTGCGCATGGTGCACGAACCCGCACGCCCCGCGCACGTTCCCAGTGCCTTCCTCCGGCGCACGGGTCTGCCACGTCGCACACGACCCCGCCTCTCACCGCCCCCGATACCTCGTTTATCCACCGCGCGCCTCGCGCATCCACCGCCGGCGCCGTGCCGCCCACCGCATGCCTTGCGCGCACGTCCCGCCCCCCGTCGCGCCGCGCTCACATGCGCTTCCCCACCTGCCGCCCCTGGCCGTCCCGCGCACACCGCCGCGCGCCTCGCGCTGCCCCTTGACGCCTCGTGCGCGCGGCTCCGCCGCATCCCGGCATCTCTCGCACCCATCGCGTGCCTTGCGCCGGTTCCCGATGCCTCAAGCATGCCCCGCGCAGGCCGCACCAGCTCTCGCGCCTCCCGCACGGCCACTGCGCGGCGCCACGCCCCCCGACATCTCGTGCACGTCCAGCGTGCCATGCGTATGGGTCCGCCATGCGTCGTGCCTCGCGACGGCCGCTACGTTGTGTGTACACACCGTGCCTTGTGCCTGTCTTGTTGTGCCTCATCAGCACTATTGATACATGTAGTGGAGTTCACTGTAGTAGTACCTTCATGAAATTTATCTTAATTTGAGTTGGAAACTTCAATACCTGGCTGACTTCAAGGTATAGTGTTCATACTAGTCATAGGCTCTCATAGGTATAATAGTACTATGTATCTACAACTACTAGCTATAGAAGCTATGATAATGCTGTATAACTGGCACTACTGGCTATGGAAACTATGATAGCCCTCATAGTTCTATATAGCTGGATAGGCCAGCTTCATAGCTTCTATAGCTCTTTAATAGCACCTATAAGGTAACCTGCAGCTATATAAAAATCCAATTTTTCAGATGCATGAGCAAAATAGAAAAATACAAAAACACTGTAAAGGCGTCACTGCAAATAATGGACGAGCAGAGCGATGCCATCAACACACTCATGAGGAGACGTCTTGCTGAATGCGAGCGCACCTGCAGCAAAAACGTGCAACCCTATGAAGATATGGAAGGTGTGCGCAGTCGTCGGGAGATGACCAAAGTATCGAATGTCCCTATGAAAGTAGAGGACCCAATCGATATTGCCGTGGCATACGTCGGATGTCCGCGCGAGGCAGGAGAGTCCATACTGCAGTACAACTGACGTATGACAGTTCATCAGGCATCGACCGAGGAAAGGTCAATGCAGGAACAGTCTGCAGGGACTGAGTGGGGACTCAACCCCCCGAGGTGGCCACGGACTGCCTCAACATTCACCGATCCTCAGTGAATGATGCAATAACTCAAGGGAGAAAACCCCCGAGTTATGGGAGCACTACCGACCCAGATTGTAGTGAAACCCTGGATCAGACCAAGAGCGAAAATGCCTGCCCACCTGACCAGAGGTCCCAGCCAACTGGGACAAGGCATCAGTCGTGAACACCAGCATACAATGCTGTCGACCCATATAACACGCATTGTAGGAGTATGGCACCCCCTGTTTTACTGCATGGGAGCGCAGCTCCCCCTAGCCAACCAGTAGTTAGCACCACAATGGCTGGGCTAACTGGCACTAGAGCTGGGACCACCGTACCTCAGAGGCAATCAATCCGGATGGGCCCTATCCCAGCCATGATCGACTACCCCATGCAGATGTAGTGTTACAGCTGCACCAGGGATTCCAGGCGGCACTGCCAATATCATCCAAGGAGTCCCTCCCTCACTGTCGGGACTCCAACAGGATGTACTATTCCGGATCATAGCTAAGGTCCAGGATAGGGTAGGGGCCCCGCCACCAGCGGTGCTCCCTACCCATACTAAAAGTATGAAATTACCCATCCCGGAAAAATACAACGGCCAGGACGAGGACGAACAATTCGACCTCTGGCTCACTGGCCTCCTCCGGTGGATGAAATGGCACCACATTACTGGTGACATTAATGATGAGCATCGTCTAGATGCCCTCGGTCACTATTTGAGCAGTGATGCTACAGAATGGTTCGCCGCAGAAGTAGAGGACCCACAGCACTCAAAGATCAATTGGACCTTTGAGGAAGCAGTAATCGCACTGTACACATGATTCATCCATAAAGCGACGGCAGTACACACGTATGGAAAGTACTCGCAATGCCACTACTCGTGAAATGATGGTGTCGCCTACTTCTTCAACAACCTAAAGAAGCAGGCCTTGTGATTGATTGAGGCACCCAGTGATTACTCGTTCTGCAAGCAATTCCTAGATGGATTGCCAGACGATATTGCTGTGGCACTCATCAAGACATGGGACGTGAATGCCGAGCATAACACGATCCAAGAAATCCTCGATGCTGCATTAAAAGTCGAGGATTTGTAAGCACTTGTACAAGCACATCGCAAACATGCTAAACACATGACTACAGTGCCCACCGGCTCAACCTCTAACACTGTCCTGTGATGACTGCCGGACAGTGCACCTCATGACAAAGCATGGGTATGATTCACCATGAGTGAATCCTGTCACACCCCAGCACCTAGGACTGGCAATTCGAGTGGCAACTCGCAGCCATTGGCATGTGTAGAGACCACCCATCACCCTTTGGATAGTCAGCCACGTCTTATGCCTGGTGGCAGTAACCGACCACCAATGGCATCGCAGCGACCAACCCCAGACAGTAAAGAACCCCCTCGCTGTTTCAGCTGTGGATCAACTGGCCACTTTGCCAATGATCCAGCTTGTCCAAAATTTGGGCAACATCGCACTGCAAACAATAGCGGGAAACCCCGTGTATTTGCAGCACACGTCATTGATGATCGATCTGATGGTCATGAATCCATTCATGACACACCAATCAACGACGGGCCTAACACCGAGCCTGAGGGAGAGTCTTACTCAGACTCCTCAATCCCCTGATAATTTTCTGACACTGTCTGGCTTTTAATGTCTGGTTGATCTGATCCATTTCAACCAAGGGCAGATGTCAACACACACTTTGATTTGAGTAACTATGAGATATCAGAACAGAGTTTGATCACTTTAAACATTTTCTGACATTATCAGAAAAGTTGAAAGTGATCAGACAATTTCTGATAGTACCAAAAAGTGTCTGAAGTCATCAGATGATATCTGATAGTATAAGAAAATGTCTGGTGTGATCAGACATTTTTTGATGTTATCAGAGCTTGTCTGATATCATCAGACAATGCTTGAATCATCAGACTTTTTTCTGATGTCAGACAATTTTTTTCTGATATGATCTGAAATTGTCTGAAAATTAAGGACCTACATGATTTGTCTGATTGTCTGATAGCAATGATCAGACAAAATCAGACAAAATCAGACCATTTACAGACCATTTACAGACCAATCAGAAAATTTGAGGGTTACTGATGGTATGGGTTGTGTGGATATTTGCTTAACTCTGATCACATGATAGGTTGAGTGTGCGTTTTTGCAGCTTGTCCAGTTTACCAACAAAGATTCTCTTGATGACAAGGCCAAGGCACATTGTAACGGAAGACCGGTTACAAGGGTAGAGACCTGCCTCGAGGGAACTGGCAGGAGTTACTATGGTGTGACACATGGGATGAGCTGGCGATCGAGTCAGGAGGAACACTCTTGCCCGGGAGGTCTGGAGGTCCAACAGGCAAGCAGAGGAGAGACCTCTCACTGGAGGAAAACCTTCCGATGAGAGGGAGAGAGTGTGTGTGCTTAACCCTGAAGGCCAGGCAATACTCAGCTAAGAGATCGCCTGGACAGCGGGTAGGGCACAAAAGAGAGAGAGAAAGAAAGAGAAACTGAGATAAGGAAACTGAGAGGAGGAAACTGAGAGAGAGAAACTGAAAGAGAGAAACTGAGAGGAGAGAAACAGAGAGGAGAGAAACAGAGAAGAGAAAAAAAGCCCGCAGACGAGTGTAAAGAGGATGCATATTACTAAGCGAGCCCAGCACCATATCTGGGCTGACCCTTAACCCTAAGTACATGCATAGCGTAAGGCTAGGAAACTCTACAAAAGTAACACATCAGGAAACTTGACCATTTTTCTGAATGGCTGAAAATGGTCTGAATTGATCTGAATAGGTCTGAATAGGGCATTTTCAGGCAATCAGATGCTTAGATAGTCAGTTTTTTTTTGAAAATACAGACTATCTCAGATTAGAGCTGCCTGAATAAAGATTTTTTATCTTAATTCAGATTTTTATTATGAACTCAGATCATTTTCAGATTCCAGGTTGTGATTCAGAGGTTGGTAGCAAATTCAGATTGCAATTAGACTCAAGTCAAATCTTTGTTACAGATCTAGACATGGATTCAGATTATAATAAAAATTTCAGTTCAGATGATCTTTCCAGTTCAGAAGTTACATTCAGATCTAGATAGTCAGATCCAGATTCAGATAGTTAGATTCAGATATAATTCACATTCAGGATTTCTTTTTCAGACTCAGAATCAGATTAGAGAAGTTTCAAATTTTATTCAGATACTCAATTAAGACTCAGACTCAGACTCAGACTCAGACTTAGACTTAGACTCAGATTCAGATAATCAGACTCAGACTCAGACTCAGACTCGAACTCAGACTCAGACTCAGACTCAGACTCAAGCTTAAATTCAGACTTAAGAGTCAAACAATGTGAAAAATCAAAAGCCAAAGGCTGCAAGTCTAAGTTATGCAAACCTGACCAAGGGTATCTGAAAATCAACTAAGATGCCATGTGACTAAGAAGAAATATGAAAAAGGCAAAGATGGGAAGATGAAAAACAGACAAATAAAGTCCTAATCACTAAGATCACCCACCAGGGCCTCATGCCGCAAATCACCTGCATAAACAACATCCTCATCAGACACATCCAAACTATTGTTCTTCAACTTCTCAGCTTCCTCCAAAATCAACTCCCACTTATCTCCAGTAAAGCCCTCAATGGCAGACACATAGCTCCAGTGGTCTTGGTCCACACAGAGTTAGAGAACTGACCATTATACTTCTTGATGATATCACCATGCTCCTGCTTGTCAAGTTGATCTAGGTGCAAATATCGGATATAAGCACCCTCAACCTGCAAGCAGAATCAGCACTGAGACACAAATTTAGAAAAAGACTTACAGCAGTGGTGGCCAAAGCCAGAGCACCAATAGGATAGAATGTAGACTGGTCATCACTAGATGTAGAAATCCTAGCTAAATGAGCAGTAGCCAAGGTCTGCAAGATGGGCTTAGTGAGGAAGGACTCCTTCATTGCCTAGCAAAAAACTCAGCAAAACTGCAGAGAGAAAAAACAAAACAAAACAAACTTACATATTTTCCAGATGGAAGACATTTCCTTGTCCTATACAGGAAAGGGAGGCGATTGGGCTTGTCAGCATAGTTAGGATCTAACCCAAGCATCTTCCATGCATGACGATGTGCACGATGACCATCGGAATCAGCGAGATAATTGTGGTCCATGAGGTCCAATTGGACTGCCGCATCAGCAACTCCCTTAAAGCGATGGCGCCAGTCATAAGCCTTCTGTCTAACCTGAAACAAACAAGAATATAAGCATGAACCTGAAATGAACAAGGAACTTACTAAGCGAAAAATACGATCATTAGGTTCTTTGAAAGTCTCAGGGGTATCAGGAAAAATCTTGTGCCAAACACGTTGTGCTGGCTGGATAAGGTCCTCTGAACCCCATGTGTCCTTAGATGTGCCAAGATAGTCCCACCAAGAACGAAGAAAAGCATTCTTGAACTTCTTGATCAACTGTGGGGGGATGACAGAGTTGTTGATCTTTGGCTTTGTGCTCTACATGCATGATATTTATTAGTGTTTGAGTAAGATGAAAAGAGAATGTACCTGTGAATGCGAACGCTTATGACGCTGTTCTGGTTGAAGGCTGTCTTGAGAGGCCGTGCGCTGCAAAGGACACATGAATTAGTAAAAACAAATACCTCATACATACACACACCGTGCATATTGTACATTCACATACCAACAGTGCCGAGTGGACAACAGGCATTGATGAGGCAGCTGATACACTTCGCAAATGCCCTGAGGTACGAGCAGATGCTGCAGGTCTCAATGCAGATCGTGAGCGAGGACGAGCACTAGGGCCTCCAGCTGGAGTTACGGATGTCACCGCAGGTTGGCGACGGTGCGTCATTACGATAGGTTGATGCCCACGTGCAGGTAAGGAATCAGCCCCCACACTTTGAGATATGTGTACTTCTGAATTGCGTGCTGCAGTATTAAAAACACGTAAGATAGATAAGCAGACCATGTGAATATCAGACTTACCTTGCTGCGGGGCATTGCTTTGACCAGTTGAAGACTCGTCCATCTGGAATATGTGCACAATAATTAGTGATGCCAATAAAAAAATAAAGATCTTGGCACACACCTGGAGGCCCTCTTCGAAGACCTCATCATATCCAACTTCTTGTTCCTGATATGCATCAGGATGGGCAGCAGGGTCCAAGCATAAGTCCTGTTGAACTGGAAGGCAAAAGTCAGCAACAGCCTGCATGGCCAAGTAGACACGAAGACCGAAAACGCGCGCACATGTAAGGCCCGAAACAGAAACGTTTCGAGCCCCACAGCCTACGCAGGCACAGACACTGACATCAAAAGAAAATTGTGTCCCAGTGCACAAGGGGACCCCCCATGACAAAACGTTATGGACTACGAGACATCGCCGTTTCGTGGCCTACAGCACAGGAAGACCCCATACAGCACCCATACAATGAGGGCAGAGCTGTAGGCCACGAAACATCGCCGTGGCGTTTCTCACAGTCCGCTCTCAGCAAGAAAACAAAGAAAGGGGGGGATACTTACCTTCGGGAGCCCGGGGGTGAGACTCCGCGGGTTGAGACCTCCCCTTCCCTTTGAAGGAGCCTACAAGACAGAAAAATTTTATTAGCTCTGTTAAAATGATAAAAGGGCGGAGTAGAGACACGAGCAACGAGTACAAATGACACGTGGCTCTGAAGGGCACAAACATTCGCGTTTCGTGTCCCACACAGCCCGCGTAGCCGGAGCAGCGAGAACATACGATATGCGGCTCTACAGAGCACGAAACGCGAACATTTCATGCCCTACAGAGCCTGTATGGTCAGAGCAGCAAGACCACTTACTGCTCGAAGCTTGGAGTTGACGTGGTTTAGAGACTGAATAAAAAGAGGTGAGTGTCATGTTCAACCGAAACGGACACGTTTCGGACTCCACAGCCCGCGCCGGCACGCAGACATCACGGAGGCACCCAGGCACGATAGCAGAGGCTGCGATCCACGAAAGTTCAAAGTTTCGTCACCCACAGTAAACGGGAACTTCAGACGACGAAAGAGGCCACGAAACGTCGAGGTTTCGTGGCCCACAGCAGCTAATGACCCCACAGATCGAAAGCAGTGCTGCTGGGCCACGAAACGCCGCCGTTTCGTGTCCCACAGCACCCCGAGGCCTTAACAACGAGAGCAGGTGCTGCTGGGCCACGAAACGTCGCCGTTTCGTGTCCCACAGCACCTCGAGGCCGTAGCAACGAGAGCAGGTGCTGCTGGGCCACGAAACGTCGCCGTTTCGTGTCCCACAGCACCTCGAGGCCTTAAACGAGAGCAGGTGCTGCTGGGCCACGAAACGTCGCCGTTTCGTGTCCCACAGCACCTCGAGGCCTAGCAACGAGAGCAGTGCTGCTGGGCCACGAAACGGCGCCGTTTCGTGTCCCACAGCACCCGAGGCCTAGCAACGAGAGCAGGTGCTGCTGGGCCACGAAACGTCGCCGTTTCGTGTCCCACAGCACCTCGAGGCCGTAGCAACGAGAGCAGGTGCTGCTGGGCCACGAAACGTCGCCGTTTCGTGTCCCACAGCACCTCGAGGCCGTAGCAACGAGAGCAGGTTGCTGCTGGGCCACGAAACGTCGCCGTTTCGTGTCCCACAGCACCTCGAGGCCTTAGCAACGAGAGCAGTTGCTGCTGGGCCACGAAACGGCGCGTTTCGTGTCCCACAGCACCCGAGGCCTTAACAGAGAGCAGGTGCTGCTGGGCCACGAAACGTCGCCGTTTCGTGTCCCACAGCACCCCGAGACCGTAAAACAAGAGCAAGTGTTTTGAATGGGACTTACCTTGGTGTGAACGACCTGCAGCTCTCGGTGCAGCACGCGGAGGATCTACGTCCTTGTCAACAGAACGGCTTGGAGGTGGGGGAGACCAATTGAAGTCCATCTGGGATACAAGCATAATGATTAGTGATGAACAAAGGACAGAGCTACTAGAACGCACCGAAAGGCCGTCCTGAGCCTGGAACTCCTGATATCCAGTTCCCTGTTCATTGTACTCGTCAAGGTGGAGTACTTCTGGAAGTTGCTTTGCAGCAGGCTCTGAATGTGCTATAAAACATCATATATACAAGTCAGCTTCACCTCGTAAACGATGGCCGTACACGCAAATACGACAACCCAGGATCCACGCAGCACGCGGAGGCCCCAGAGAACGACTGGGGGCCACGAAACTGCAACGTTTCGAGGCCCACAGCATGCGGAAACCCCGGAGACCGATAGAAGAGGCCACAAGCCACGAAACGTCGACGTTTCGTGGCCAACAGCGGCCGGGGGCTCGAGAGAACGAAAGCAGAGGCTGTGGGCCACGAAAATGCAACGTTTCGTGGCCCACAGCATGCGGAAACCCCGCAGACCAATAGAAGAGGCCGCAAGCCACGAAACTTCGACGTTTCGTGGGCCAACAGCGGCCGAGCTCGAACGGAGACACCTGTGGGACACGAAACGTGAAACGGACACGTTTCACGTTTCGTGTCCCACAGAGTATGTGCACCCACCAGAAGACGAGAAACGTAAGAAATAAGTGCTCACCTTGCACGGCAGATGTGGGTCTCTCAACACCAGCCATTGGGCGAGGGGTCCGAGCGTTAGCACGAGAGAGTTGAGATCGAGACGACGAAACACGGGGTTCGTCATCTGCGAGAAGCTGGGCGTTGTGACGAGCTACAGCTTGGGCACTCGAGCGGGGCCGAGCTTGTGAGCTCGATGTGGCGTGGTGAGGTGCGGCAGATGGGGGTACAGCGGACGGGGTCGAGTGCACGATACGCGCAATAGAGCATACCTGCAGCATGCTCGTTAGTGTAGAGACAAAAAAAGAGACGACAATCACGCACCTTTGGCTCAGATTCACCCAGTTCACCCTGCTCAGCTTCTTCCTCGCTGTCAATACCTCCCGCAGCAAACGGGTTGTCCTCTATTTGCGTACGTCTTGCTGTCTTCCTCGAAGTTGTCCTTGAGGCATTGATTCTTGACATCCAGTTTCGGAGGAGGCCTACATTTTCATCATCGGCAGCCGTATGCGTGGCCGATGGACTGGACAAGACCGGATTCGTACGGTTGGGACAGGGAAGAATGGGGCGAGGAACAATAAACATGGTGTAGCGTCGAGTGAATAAGTAATTACAAGCGCTGAACGAACAACGAGCGCTTACCTGTCATCAACAAATTTCCCTTTCGAGTCGGCCTCGAGTTTATCGCGTTGCTCTGCTACCAAGTCCCTCCAGCTCACTTTCTTCTTGCCTTTGCCTTTGCGTCTCGACTTTGCCTTTGTACTCTTCTGACGCATCCTCTGTTCGACTTCATCTTCTTCGTCATATTCCGTGTTCATCTCGACATCTTTCTCTGTTTGGGAGGGCCGGCGGTTGACGATCGTAGTACCAAGGTGAGTACGAGCCTTATCATGTTAGAATGAGTGACTTACCTTCATACTCTTCTGGTTCAGAAGGCTGGAAGTCAGAGTCTGCAGCCATTCAAGTGAGTACAAGGTATATGACTGCACAACGTCTGACAGACCTTTATCAAGCTCTGTCATTTCGACATCACCACTTGGCCCCTCTTCGCCCTCATCCCCATCGCCTGCCCTTGCGATCTTCCGGATCCGATCGTCAATCTCCGCGATCTCCTTCAAGTCTCTCTCGACCTCTTCGTACTGTGCATCCAGCCTCTTCCATCTTGCCTCTCGCTCCGCATCGTCTTCCGTGCGGGGACTGTCTTGGCTTTCCTCCTCTTCCTCCTGCCTCAAGCGCAGGATCTGGCTCTGCGTCAACTTCGGACGGGAACCGCGGAGGTCTTCTTCGCCAGACTCATCCGGTTCAGTCTGACTCCCGGATCGTTCGATTGCAGTACGCTTCGACGTGCTCAATCCCTCAACGGCTGCCCCACGCAGGTAAGTCTTTTATCAAATGAAGGATATGATAATACTCACGGCCATCTACCTCTATCATAGGTTGTTCAACCTCATCATCCCTCGACGTACTTGCGCCTTCAACAACTACACAACACGGGTGAGCTTCATACCAAAAGTCCTTACAATTATACTCACCCGCATCCACCTCCATCGCATCATCACCATTCCTGTTGTCCTGTTTGTCCTTGCTCTGTGCGCCACGGCCTTGATAGGTGATCACAACCTGCGGTCTTTTCTTCTGTTGTGCCTGTGGTGGGTCTCGCGCCTGACGTGCTGTGTCAGCCTTCACTGCGCGAACGGCTTGCTCGAACTGAGCAATACTGCGTGCGGCTGATTCTTGTGCGCGCCGTTCGGCTTCCTGCTGGGCCTGTCTCTGTGCCGCATTCTTGCGCACGCGAGGCTGACGCGTCTTCTTGGGCAGCAGTGGTGACAGTGGTGGGGAGGCTTGAGCACGACGGACCCGTGCCTTCTTCTTGGGTGGTTGTGGAACATTCTCGTCTGGTGGAGGGTGAGCCAATTTTTTACCTGAGCGAGTCTCCATAGGAGTACTGATATGGAGGGCACTTTGACAGGTAGTGGAACGAGAACAAGTCGGATGTGGCGCAGCTAGTCGGCTAGTTCAACGGCGCGCTCTCGCTTCTCGGCAACAGGCTGACTTGTCCCTGTGGCACCATCGTACCCCAAACCATCTACTACACATACTCTGCAGGCTTTGGTCTTGAAATATTTTGATTTTGACTATTGATAACCTTGATCTGGATAACTCCTCTTGACTGTTGTGAACCTTTTGATTAAGCTGCTATGCTAAACACTCGGACTTTGCACAAGCCTCGCACATATGCTTGTCCAACACCAAATTCGGGAACTTGTCGTCGGGGGTTCAGGACTTCACGTGGGCTTACTATGCATTTACGTGCTATGCATCCAGGCTTGCATGCGCCACTGCACAACTCTAGACCTGCAACTCCTGAACGTGATCTTGCATCTGATGATTCTGATGATTCTGCTGCTTCGAATTTGCAACCGCATATGGATGATGATGATGACTATGAGACTATGGTGCATCCAATTCTTGATGGCACACCTTGTGATGCTGATGGAAATGATCTTCATCCTGATGATGTGCCTTGTGGTCTTCATGAGCCCAAAGCAAATAATGACTGGTCACCATTCCGAGATCGTGTTGAATTTGAAGCTGCAGACTTGCTTTTTCGTCGTGCACATAGCTCGCAGGAGATTACAAATGATTTAATGGATGCATGGGCTGCTGATCACAATGGGCCTCCTCCTTTTGCGAATCAGCATGATCTGCACAATGTTCTTGATTCTATAAATTTGGGAGATGCACCATGGTTTCACTTCACTGTGGAATATACTGGAGAAATTCCTGAGCATAATCCTCCTTCTTGGATGTTTGAGAAATATGATGTGTGGTATCGAAACCCACGTACTGTGATTCAGAATCAGCTGGCAAACCCTGATTTCAGGGGTGAAATTGATTATGCTCCAAGACGTGTTTTCAAAAATGGAAAAAGAGAATGGTCTAACTTAATGACTGGAAATTGGGCATGGAGGCAAGCTGATAAAATTGCTGAAGATCCTGAAACTCATGGTGCCATGTTTGTGCCCATTGTCATGGGCAGTGATAAGACTATAGTCTCTGTGGGAACAGGCAATCAGGAATATTATCCACTTTATGCTTCTATTGGCAATGTTCATAACAATGTTCGCTGTGCTCATCGTGAAGCTCTTACTGTCATAGGATTTTTGTCACTTGGTAGAGGTGATCGAGAAGCTCGCAAAAGCCTTGCATACCAAAAATTTAGGAGACACCTATTTCATGAGTCTTTAAAAGCCATTTTTCAACACTTGCAACCAGGATTGACAGTGCCAGAGATAGTTCGTTGTTCTGATGGACACTTGCGTCGAGCAATTTATGGTATTGGCCCTTATATTGCTGATTACCCAGAGCAAGTACTCCTTGCCTGCATTGTTCAGAACTGGTGCCCTATTTGTACATGTCATTTTAGAGACTTGGATGGTAACAATGGAATTCCACGAAGTCATGAGCATACCTGTCTGTTAAAAGAACATCTAAAAAAAACAGCCTTGTGGAAAGAATATGGTATTGTTGATGATATCATGCCTTTCACAGCTTCATTTGAGAGAGCTGATATTCATGAGTTGTTTGCTCCTGATTTATTGCACCAAGTTATCAAAGGAACATTTCATGATCATCTAGTAGATTGGGTTGAAAAATACCTTCTTTTGACACATGGAGAGACTAAGGCCAATAAGATACTTGATGAAATTGACCGAAGGATTGCAGCTGTTCCTTCATGTCCTGGACTTCGGCGTTTTCCTGATGGTCGTGGTTATTCCCAATGGACAGGAGATGACTCTAAAGCTCTTATGAAAGTCTTTTTGCCTGCTATTATTGGACATGTGCCACCAGAGATGGTCAGAGCAATTCATGCATTTTTGGACTTTTGCTATCTTGCTCGTAGATCTGTTATTGATGAGCAGACCCTTGATAATATGGATGATGCACTAGAAATTTTTTACAAAGAGCGAACCATATTTGAAACAACTGGTGTTCGTCCTGATGGAATATCATTGCCAAGGCAGCATTCAGTAAAACATTATCGACATCTGATTGAAGATTTTGCAGTGCCAAATGGCTTAAGTACTGCAATTACTGAATCAAAGCATATAAAAGCAGTCAAAGAACCTTGGCGGTTTTCCAGTCACTATAATGCTTTAGGACAGATGTTGCTTACCAATCAAAGACGTGATAAGCTGATAGCATGTCGAAATGATTTCATTGAACGTGGCATGCTTGATAAGCCATTGGGGGCTACACACAATAATAATGGTCCTGAGGTACAGGATGGAGAAATTGATGATACCAATGCAGATGGTATGATTGAATATGAAGAAGGAATTGAAGAAGGAAATGTGCCTGCTGGTGTCAAGTTGGCCTTGTCACGGAGTAAAAAGTACCCAAGGAAGATTTGGGCTCTTGCACAGAAACTTGAAAAGCCAGAGCTTCCTGAATTGCTGAGACGATTCTTATTTGATCAACTTGATGCCACTCTAGAAAAATCATCATGGGATGTTCTCTTAACACAGTGCCCTCCTGCTCCTGCTAAAGTGGATGTCTTTCACTCAGCTGTAGCAGTTTATTATGCACCAAGTGATATGGCAAGTTCAACTGGAATGCATAAGCATCGTATTCAATCCAGTCCTGATTGGCGCAATGAAGGACCTCGTCGTGATTGTGTCTTTGTTAAAAATAAGTCTGGCCTTCCTGGTATGCGAGGACTTGATATAGCACGAGTACTTGCATTTTTGGGCTTTGATTATCGGGGAAAACACTACTCTTGTGCACTTGTAGAATGGTTTGTGCCAGTTGGAGATGAACCTGATAAAAACACTGGAATGTGGAAGGTAAAACGAGAGTTGAATGAGGAGGGCCAGTCAGTTGAATCAATTATCTCTCTCAAATCTATTGTTCGTGGAGCTCATTTGATTGGTGTTTATGGTAATGACTTTCTTCCTGTTGGCTTCAAACCTACTTATACTTTAGATGCTTTTTATTCATACTATGTAAATAAGTATTCTGACTATCATGCCTTTGAGACTGCATTTTAGAGTATATTTTGATTTGATCTCTTTGTAATTCTAGCTTTGGATGTGCCAATGAGAGTAAAAATTACTATTACTTGGGCTGAATTTTCAATCTGAATTTTGCTATGTGACTCTGAGTTCTATCTGAATTCTAGTATCCTAGTCTGAATTGTGTCTGAATTATCTTAATAACTTATTTGAGTTTGATCTTCAATCTGAATTCTATATCTTAGTCTAAATTGTGTCTGATTTATCTGAATAATTTATCTGAATCTGACTTTCAATCTAAATTTTGAGATAAAAATCTGACTTGCATCTTAATTTCAGTATCTTAGTTTGAACTATGTCTGACTTGTTCAAATGATAAATCTGAATCTGACTTTAAATCTGAATTTTGATATCTCAATCTGAATCATGTCTGACTTGTCTGAATTGTAAATCTGAATCTTATTGACAATCTGAATTTCAAAATCTGAATCTGAACTGCATCTGAACATTTAAATTTGAATCTAAAGTGCATCTGAATGATCTTATTGGTAAACATGAATTTGATTTTCAATCTGATATATAAACTCAAATCTGAATTACATCTGACTTGTCTGAATCAATTTGAATCTGAATCTGAAACAAAATAACAAAATCTGAATCTATCATAATTTTAAAAGATGTCTTATTTCTCAATCTGATCATGTCTAACTTACCTGAATTTGGCCTGAACAGAATTTTTCAGATAATTTGACTTTTTCAGACTATTCAGATGTTCAGACCATTTTCAGCTATTCAGAAAAATGGTCAAGTTTCCTGATGTGTGCAGCGGCGGGTTTGTGCATGACAGGTGCAGGCCACGCACGAGTCACAGGCAACACTTGGGTCCGTAAGGGTTAGTACGTGAGATAGTGGGACCGCGTGCATCTGTTCGAGATCGTACGGGTCATAGGCAAGGTGTGAGCACTGCATGGGTCCATGCGAGGCCGTGCGCAAGATGGGGGGGCCCTGCGACTGGACATGGGAGTCACGATGGGGCAGATGGAGAAGAAGACATAGAGCATGGGGCACGAAAGAGGCGGCGTCCGAACAAATAATGGGAGTATACTTCCCTCGTGAGTGCAGTGAACAAAAACAATAATAGTTTTTTACTTACTTTTCTATATGCAGCATTGCAGAGTCACATGTGATGCATAAGGCCCGTGCATGCAACAGCAAGGCCACACCAATGGTGGCAGGGACTATGCATGACACACACAGCAACATACAAGGCATCGGGGCTGTGCACGCAACAACGAGGATGTGCAGGGCATGTAGGCATAGGACAGAGGAGGTGGGTGAGGAGGGAGATGGCCCACAGGAGAGGTGGCATGCAGAACATGGCACAGGCATGGGAGAGACGACGGAGGAGCACAGAAGTTGGAGAGAAAACGAAGAGTACTGCTCGATAACGAGCAGTACACCCCATATTACCACAAAGAACACTAGATTGACAAAGATTTTACTCACCTTAGGCTTCTCTGACCTCCAATAAAGCCCTTCGACACTCCAAATCATCCCTCCGGTTTTCAAGCTCACAAGAACCGGTGAGATGGTGCATGATGCGCACAGCATGCGTAGGGCATGGGGTACGGAAGAGGCGGGAACAGAGTACGGGAGGAGGAAGAACAGGTGACAGGGAGTACTGCTCGCTATCGAGCAGTACTCCGAGTTTAGCACGATTAAAGAAAGAATTACAAGTTGATTTAATTACCTTGTATTTGTGGCGGGACCACGAATGACACACAAAGTCACGCGCAAAGCATAGGTGCTCTGCGGGACTGTGCGTGGCCGTGCATGCAATGGAAGGGACGTGCAGGGCTTGCATCGGGCATGAAACAGAGCGTGCGGAAGGAGGGACAAGCGCAGAGAATGGGGTCATGGTATATTGCATGGGACTGTCGACGTGTGGGGTGCAGGACAGGGGATAGGCGATGGAGGGGGTGAGGCAGAAAAATGGGGAGTATTGCTCAATAATGAGCAATACTCTCCATGTTAGCACGATAAAAAAAGGGAAAAAACCGGCTTTTGTACTCATCTTACATTCCTCGACTCTCCAGCAAGCCCGTCTGATCTTCCAACTCGTCCCTCTGGCCTTCGAATTGAGTAAGAGGATGGCAGAGAAGCTGCGCATCCATCCGGCGTCATGCGGAGTCATGTGGAAGAAGGCGCATGTGGAAGAAGGTGCAGACGAGCAGGGCGTGCACTGGGGCATGAGACGTCGACCGCGCAGGAGATGAGGTATGGGAGGGGCACAGTTTCGGGCACGAAATGTGGTGTATGGTCATTGAGGCAGTACATAAAACAGGAAGCACTGCTCAATAACAAGCAGTACTCCCACAAATTAGCATGTAAGATAACTAAATAGCAAGCTTTTTTACTCACCTTGCAACTCTCTGGCCTCTGGAAAGCCCCGAATTGATGTCAGAATGCGAAAACGGGTAGTACTGCTTGAAAACAAGCAACACTCCCCGATTTAGCGCAATGGACAATACAGTAACAAGCTTTGTGACTTACCTGGGCATCCACTAGGCCCCTCCGTACTTCAAAGGAAGATGAAAAAAGGAGGCAAGGGAGATACAAAGGATACTAGTAGAAGACGAGTACAGTACGACTTGAACGTTTCGATGCCGAGTTGTGCTTCCAGCAAGTCAACGGCCCGGTCAACAATCCCCGACTGGCAATCCCCAGGAACGTGCATCCAGAATCAACGTATCTCGACTCATCGAACTTGTTCTTGTGATATCTCCTCCCATTCTCCTCCCTCTTCAACTCATCTCTTGTCCGTGTGCACATCGTTGAAGCTTCAATAGGGTGCACAGGGTACAATGTAAGTAAAGTTTATTGTTTTTTATCATTCTCGCATGCTAACAAAGAGAGTACTGTCTCGCTATCGAGCGATACTCCCTATCACTCCCCATTCCCTTCGTTTTACATCCTCCACGCCCCTGCACTTCAACCCCTTCTGGTATATGGCTTATAGGTGAGTAAAAGGCACAAGTTACTCGTGTCCTCTGTACTAACTATGACTCCTTTCTTTCGACCTCTTGTACCACTTCTCCCGCATTCCTGCTCACCAAGTGATATGGCAGGTATAACTGGGATGCATAAACATCGTATTCAGTCTACTTCAGATTGGCGTCATGAAGGGCCTCGTCGTGATTGTGTTTTTGTTAAAAATAACTCTGGCCTTCCTGAAATGCATGGATTGGATATTGCACGAGTCCTTATATTTATGGGTTTTGATTATCGACACAAACATTATTCTTGTGCACTAGTTGAATGGTTTGTTCCTGTTGGAGATGAGCCTGATAAAGATACTGGAATGTGGATTGTGGAGCGGGAGTTGGATGAAGAGGGAAAGTCTGTTCAATCTATTATCTCTCTTACTTCTATCATTCGTGGGGCTCATCTGATTGCTGTTTATGGTGATGAATTTCTTCCTAACAATTTCAAACCTACTTACACTTTAGATGCCTTTCATTCATACTATGTAAACAAATACTCTGATTATCATGCCTTTGATACTGCATTCTAGAATATACCTTGATTCGATTTGGACTTCTTTAAGTAGCACAATTTAATCTGATCTTAAATTGAAAAATTTGGAGCTGAATTCTGGTTTCTAGTAGCACAAATGATTCTGACAATAAATCTGACTAGCACAATAATATCTGATCTTTATCCTGATTTTGAGAGTAAGATCTGAAATGTATATAACTGATCTAATTTTTATCAAATATATCTGATTTACAATCTGAAGTTTATAACTTAAATCTGATATATCTCTGATATATCTAATAAATACAAATTCATCTGATCTGCAATTTGAATTAAAGGCAAAATCTGAAATATGTCTGATTGACCTAAGACTCCAAGTGATTAGATTATGTATACTCAGATTTGGTATTCATACAGTAATCAGTAAGCATATAGTATGTATACAGTATGTATACATTATATTCCATCCAAATTTCTTTTTGATAAACCAAGCTATAGATGCACATCATTATGCCAATTTTCAAGTTTGCACCTGCAGGTGCTGGATACACAATGTTGACAATGGTGGAGGAGAGGCATGCAAGAGCAGGCTGTGTAAAACTGAAGGAAGGTGTGTAAAAATATTGGATATATGAGCTGAAGTGCTGGTGATCAGATCAGATTAGATACCTTTTTTTCATACTTAAGGTGCTAGTCATGCAATTGATGCTCCTGTACATTTGCACAAGTTCCCTGCTACCCTGAACTGTTGTGCTGCTCAACAGCCAATTCCAACAGGGTGGCCATGAGAAGGAGTTTAGCACCAGGAGAGCATTGAGGAGCTTGAGTCACTGTGAGAAGGACTGTAAGTGAGTTAGTTTTACTTGTAGCATGTGCTCACCTGTCTGTCTGCTGGCACCTTGGATGGACCTTTGTCCACCAGGGGATGGCACATGTCAGCTCCTGCAGTAATCACATCTTACATGTCTGATTTCTTGCATCATGTTGAGGATAATTTTAAGGAACAAACAGAGATGGTGTTGACAACTCTATCAACTTATATGCCTTTCAGCCTGAGGACTGCAGCAATACAAAGGACTCAGCACTTAGTCTCTCACACCCTGACAGACATTATCATCAAGTGAGAAAAATGAGGTTGATTGTATGTATTTAGTGAGTACAGCACTGTCACTCATTAGGAGAATGAAGATGCTTGCAACTGCATTTATAATAATAATTTTTTTTGGATATATTTCTCATAGTCTGTTATTGCCATGGCATATCCAGCATTGTTTTGAAGCTGAATTCTGGTTGTAGATCTGGTGGGTTGGCTGCCACTTAGCTCAAATTTCCTTCAACTGTATACTGTATACATACTATATAGAATACGGATACAGGTGATCTTGTATCTATACATATACAGTAAGCCTATTTAACTGTATATAATCAGTATTTAATCTAATTACTTGGAGCCTTAGATTGACCTGACTAGTAACAATAGAATATCTAATCTTTATTCTGAACTTTGAAGTAAAATCTGAGATGTATGCAACTGATCTAACTTTTACAAATATATCTGATCTGCAATCTGAATTAAAGGCCAAATCTGAAATATGTCTGATTGATCTGACTAACAATATAATATCTAATCTTTATTCTGAACTTTGAAGTAAAATCTGAGATATATCTAACTAATCTTACTTTGACAAAATATCTGATCAGTAATATGAAAATTTATTACTCAAGTCTGATTTGGTTATAATCGATCTGATTCTATATCTGACTAATCTGAGGTAAACAACTATATCTGATTTCTATATCTGACTTATCTGAGTCAAGCATGTCAATCTGATTCCATATCTGACTTGTCTGAGTAAAATAAGTAACTTTAAATCAGAATCTGATTCTTTTTTTTTAATTCTGATTTAATCTGATTTCTATCTAATAATTTTATATAAGTCTGAGATTGGTCTGACTGGATCTGAAACAAAGTCTGACAATATAATATTTTATGACTAAAACTTATATATATTCTTATGATATATATTACTAATCTGGCAGTATCTGACATATCTGATATTATCTGAGCATGATTGGTCAGAATATCTAAGTTGGTCAGATTAGTCAGACAGTCAGACCATTGTCAGTGTGTCAGAAAAATGGCCATATTTGCTGATGTAGCCACATGACGTAGACATCGAGTATAAAAGGGGGGGTAACTTTTCACCTTTTGACTCCAACAGCGAATGTCCTTCACCGCACCAGTAGCTCTTCTCATTCTAGTCATCACAATCAGTATCATTCTTATTGCAATATGCCTTGCCCTTCTTCTCCTGCTTCTCAGGCTATGCAGACCAACTTCACCGACAACGACATCGACTCCTACAACGGGAATACCGACAACGAATCTCACCCCTACTTACGCATCTCCACTGCCTACTACCACCGCCCCAGCCTGAACAATATCACTCCGTACCCGTACAATCTGAGGCCATGCCCATCGATGAGACCACGCTATTACTCGATGCCTCACCCACCATCGCCAATGACCAGTCCACAGATCGAGATGACGAGGACGACACCACAGATGATGACGCCGAGGGCGACACTGATCATTCCTCCTCCGAGCATGAGGACGACACCATGGACAATGACGAGGACGACGAGGCAGGTAGCTTTCACTCAGCTGCTAGTCAGGCCAACGCCGAGGCCTGGGCCGGCACCGGGACGGGATGGCAGGCGATCAGCACCGACAACATGGAGGTGGGACAACAGACCAGCGACAACCAATGGATCGAGTGGGGGGATGTCAGCCAATGGCCCCAGAGACACCAGATGTGGTAGGAACTCACCACGGAACTCACAATTGCCACACCGGAGCCTGACCCTGAGGAGACGAGCATCTCGACAGTCCAACGCATCATCGACGACAACGACCCCAGCGTTACAGACTGCCAGAAGGTCGTCGACTGGTTCCAACAGATCACGCAATGAGAACCCTAGAACGTCTCGTCTATCGAGACTAGAGAGGCACTCATGCTTGTCCAATGTGTCTTTGCCCACGACAAGAACTCTTGGAAGCCTCTTGACGGATCGGGAGGACAACAGGAGTACGTATCTCCATTTCCAAAATGACCCCAGTACACCGCCGCCCTATGGCATCAGCATGCTTGATGCATTGTTGAACAATGCAACGGTGGGCGCCTTCCAACGTCGCAGGACCAAGACCACACATCAGGAAACCTCTCCATATACTTATTGACCTTGTTTGCCTTTTTTCCATCTGGTTTGTCTGGTTTTTCTCTGGTTCCTGTCTGAGATTTTTTAAAAGTAGTCTTAGGTGATTTTTGATGTACATGGTGTGTACTGCAAGGGTGTAACATTGGAATTACTAGCATTACAAAGCTCAGATCATAATTTTGAAAAAAACAATTCGACAAAAACCAGACAAACCAGGTCAAAACCAGATATACCAGACCAAAAAAAGGCAAACAAGGTCAACAAGTATATAGAGAGGTTTCCTGATGGCACGGAGTACATCAGTAAACCTGGAAATCTCTGATTGATATCTGATTGTATCTAATCTCATCTGATTCAGATAGTCAGGCAGTCAGAGAAGTCAGGTAGGCCCCTATCGTCCAGTGTGTTTCAGACAAAAGTGTTTGAATTTAGACAGCCATCTGGATATCAGATAGTAATCTGGGTGTTAGGCAGTTGTCTGGGTGTCAGATGGTTGTCTGTATTTCAGACAATATCTGAGAGTCAGAAAATAGTCTGGGCCTAAGACAAAAATCTGGAAGTTAGGCAAAGGTCTGAGAGTCAAAGCTACTCTGATATCAGACAATGCCTGATAGCCAGACACATTTTGAAATCAGAGACTTCTCTGATATCAGATATGCACACAAGTCAGAGATATATCAGACATAAATATCATATCAGAAATTTCAGATTAAACTAGCCAGATTGGAAAATCTCAGAATAGGATCCAGATCATTTCAAAATAGACACAAAAATGATATCATTTAAATCAAAAGACTAGACTAAAAGCACCATGCCTGCTAGCAGGGCATGAGATTGTACAGGGTAAAGTGCTCAGTCTGAATATAGCAAGGCTGGATTCAGGGTAGTATAGCAGTATATGACAGGGGAACAGAGATGCAGTGAGAAATGTATGGGTGGAACAGAGTCATGCAGGACTCACAAATAAGAAAACAAAACTGTCACATACACACACAAAATACTCTCTTTATTAGCACAAGTGAAGGCAGAATATATAGTACTTTTACTCACCATGAAGTTTTTCGCACCGAGTCCAATCAATCAAGCATACAAACAACCAAGACAAAAGGAAATATGCACAGATATAGTCATATGACGGATGTCAGCATGGTGGGGCTGTTGAGGCCACACATCATGTTAGAGCCTGAGTGACAAGGCAAGGATGTGAGGGCAGTGGCAGGATGCAGAATGGCTGGCACAACAAAACGGCTGACCAGAGAGAGCATGGGGCAGAGAGCATGGTCAGCGTGTGATAAGAATGACAAAAAAAACTCTACATACCTCTTTAGGACACGAACCTCACACATTTTGGGCCCAGCAGCATATGTGCAGCCATAATCAGGATGACATAGTGTACGCACTTCTGTGGGACCCAAAACATGAATGTTTGGACTCATACAGCATGTGCATTGCAACAACAACGAAGGGACACGATACGCACATGTGTAGGACACGAAACACTTATGCTTCACGGCTACAGATGCATGCAATCGTAAGACTAAGATAAGAACGTACTTTTGTTTGTTGTTCCAGCGGTGCCAAACGCTCCACTGGCATGCAGCAGAGGGGTACAGGGACATAGAAGTGGACACAGGGATGCCGGAGTGGGTGTATGGATGAGTTGGAGACAGAAATGAACCTAAGATAGAGTATTGCCGATACTATCGAGCGATACTAGGCGATACTACTATCGAACCATAGTTTCATTTCAGTACGTATGAACAATGAGAGACAAAACATTACTCACCTTGCATAACCTACACAACCTAGCACATCGTAAGGTGCTCGCGTCAATGAAGAGGTAGACAATGGGACGGAGGAAAGGGGAAAGGTAATAGCAGGAGGATGAGTTCAAGACCAGACGTTGACACGATGCATTCGACGCACGTTGCCGGAGACTGCCGGTCGGGGGATTGCCGACCGGGCTGGTGGCTGCTGCATGCACAACACGTTGAAACGTTGAAGTCGTGGTATGTAGTGGTAAGCTATCTTGTTTTATTCTCCCCTCCTTTCTTCTTTTTTGATGCCTCGAACGTCTGAAGGACGGATTGAAGGCCGGAGAGGCTCAGTGGAGCCTTAGGTAAGTCAGAAACATCATATTGTATTGTCCATTGTACTGACTCGGGGAGTACTGCTCGAAAATGAGCAGTACTCCCCGTTTTTTGTGCTGTCTCAATAACCACCCCCCGCACCTCGCCACTCTCGCATTCCACGCCCTACACCGTGCTTCTCCGGTCTCTCATTTCTCCGATTTCGAGCAGTACTCCCTGTCTTCGCGTTCTGACATTAATTCGAAGGCTGCAAGGAACGTGTTAGAAGGCTGGAGGGGCCAGAAGGTTGTAAGGTAAGTAAAACAGCCTATCATTTGATAGTCTTGCTGCTCCCTACTAACTCCCTCTCCCTCTCATCCTTCAAATCCCCCTTACTGGCATTTGCATTCGATTTGGAGGCTGGGCGGATCAGAAATATGGCATTTGCATTCGATTCGGAGGCTGGGTGGGTCGGAAATAGGGAAGAGGGCTCTAAGGTGAGTAAAAACCCTTTTATTCGATTGTTCTTTCGTACTAATGTGGGGTCTTGCTCGTTATCGAGCAAGACTCCCTGTTTATCCCTAGGCCACATATCCCACGACCTGCGCTTCATCCCCGTGTCCCCGCTGTCGCCCTTGTGTCCTTGCCATTGCCCTTGTGTCTTTGCCGTCGCCCTTGTGTCCTTGCCGTCGCCTTCTTGTCCCCACCGTTGTCTCCGCCGTCGCCTGCTTTGCCTTTGTGAGCCCACGACATCGTCTGCAGACCCAATGTCTCCCCGGCTCCCATGCCCACACTGTCCACATCCCCGCACGCCATCTCTGATCCCCGCGCGGACCCGCCATTCATGCGAGGGTGCCGGGTGCTCAGCACCTACGACAACACTCCCGTGACACCCCTGACAGCCCGCACGACCCCCAACAGCTCGTGCGGGTCTTCCACATCACGCTCACCTCTGCCTCATAGCCCCCACCCCACACAGGGATCCCTTCACGTCAGATGAGCTCAACAGCTCCGTGCCTGCAAGCACGACTATGCCCGCGCGAGCCCACAACAGCTCGCATGGGTCTGTCGCATCTGCCCCCGCGCGCCTCTCTCGACCTGCATGCGAATCCCGTCACATCACACGAGCTCAACAGCTCATGCGAGGATGACAATCGCCTGCCCAAATCACGGCCATGCCTATGCAAACCACGTCAATTCTCGCTGCCAGAGTCTCGTTGTCACGGCAATGAGACTCAATAACCTATCTCCCCCACACCACGTCCACCGCCATATCAGCCTCCTCCATTCGCAGACGAGGCACACAGGCCTCAGATGATATGCATTGCTTTCTGTGACGCGCACGAGGTGCTGGTGGTGCGCGCAGGACCCAGACGATGCATGCGGAGATTGCCATGAGGGCATGCACGTTGTCGACGAGTCGCGCAGGATGCAAGCAACGCTCGAGACCCCCAAATGGCGTGCGTGTAGCATCAACAACATGTGCAGGCTGCCAGCAGCCGATATGGAGCATGTGTTAGCTACAGACGGTGTGTATGCGGGTCGTCGATGATCTGCGCAGGCCGCCAGTAACGCGTGCACGGTGTTGATGCATGCACATCCTGAACTCGCTACTTCTCGTGCTAAGGCACGATGGCATGGCCACACCATGTGCACTTCCTTCGATTTTACTTTCGTAGAGTAGATATTCCTGTAGTCTTAATTTAGAGTTGGTATCATAATATATAATTTTTGGTTGACAAATCTCTGATTCCTGGTAATCATTGAAGTAAAACTGTATAGACTGTAGTGAATACAGAAGGTATAGAGGATATAGTGTACTAAAGGTACATAGCTTATACAGCTTACATAGCTTATATAACTTGTATAGCTTATATAGGAGGCCCCCATAATTAATAGTGTCTGAAAATTAGTAGTTGTCTCACCTTCATTCAGTGTCTAACAAAATTACATACATCTGGTCAAAGTCTAAAGGTCTGACATGTCTGGAAGCATCTGGATAATAGGGACCTACCTGACTTGGTCTGAAAAGTAGTACTTGTTTGACTTATATTGAGTATCTGATAGGATGATTTGCATCTGACAAAAGCTTCAAGATCTGATATGATAGGATTACTTGCATCTGATAAAAATCCAATAGTCTGATATATCTAGAGGCATCTGGACGATAGGGACCTACCTGACTTGGTCTGAAAAGTAGTACTTGTCTGACTTATATTGAGCATCTGACAGGAAAGTTTACATCTGATAAATGTTTCAAGGTCTGATATATCTAGAAGCATCTGGACAATAGGGACCTACCTGACTTGGTCTGAAAAGTAGTACTTGTCTGACTTATATTGAGCATCTAACAGGAAAGTTTACATCTGATAAATGTTTCAAGGTCTGATATGTCTAAAAGCATCTGAATAATAGGTGCTTATCTGATTGTGTCAGGAAAGTAGTAGATGTCTGATTACTATCCAATGTCTGAGAAATGTACCCATATTTGATCAAAGTCCAAAGATCTGATATATCTGGAAACATCTGGACGATAGAGACCTACCTGATCTTGTCTGAAAAGCAACAATTGTCTGACTCTTATTGGATGTCTGACAAAATACCCTTCATCTGACAGATTTTCAAGTATCTGATAGGTCTGAATATGTCTGATATTCCTCTGATTTTGCAAAATGATCTATAGACTATTTTGTTCATGTATGAGTCAGACAAATGGACCTGATCAGACCTCTTAGACAAGAATCAGATGGTCAGACCAGTCAGAGATTTCTTCTTTTCCTGATGTACTACCAGTCGTGCCCCCTCCCCATTTGAAATCACGATACAGTTGTTCTGAATCCCGTCAATGTCGAGTTCAACACAATCAATGATCTCTTTTCTGTACGACACTTCCTTCTTCTAGGGCGACCGGAATACCAAGGAGCCATCGAGAACTACATGCGCAACACTGTCCACTCGTTGAATGGATACTCCGACAAGGCCACGGCAAAGGCCAACGCGGTGATCAAAGCCTGGCGCACACACCTCGAGAATCAAGAGGAGTGCGAGGCATTGAATCGAAGTGCTCAGGACATGGCAGACGCACTTGAACAGGTGAACCATCGAGCCCAGGAAGTGCTCCATCGGCAACAGCAGTCCTTTCGAACCATTCAAGGATGCGATGTTTGGCAACACCTCGAGTACCTCGGAGATCACCTGGACCAATCTATTATGGGATTCAATGACATTGACTGGGTCGTGTGAGATATCAGACACCGCGATGAAGAGCTGGTCACCTGGTATGCCGCCGGACGACCTGCTTTGCAGCCTAACCCCATTCAACCTGATGGTAGTGGACACTTTGTTCATTCCCAACCCCTTCAATGGGCCGTACTCAACTCCGGACCCACCGACACTGCCCACCACAACCTCGCCGCCAATACTCCCCACATCAATGGACCCCCACGACCTCGAGGACATATCCCTCACCCCCTCTTTCCTGAATCCATTTGCAAATGAGTATCCGTCAGTAACCGACACGACGCCCATGACATCTACTGCGACGTGTTCCAATCCCACCTCCAATGACTCAAGTCCACTACGATGGGTAATAGCACCCTCAGGAGAGAAACTTCGACAGACCAATGCAGCGTGGAAGGAGAAGGGAGTACTCATCAGGTGCACCAACTGCGCACAGGCTCACCGGAATTGCTTCAGTCCGCCACCTTGTGAAGCCTGCCAGGGTGCCAAGCAGTGCAACACCTGTGACAAGACGGACTTCCTGAACCTACGACTCACCACCGAGACCACCATCGGCAGACGGTGCCATTCCTGTTCGCGATGCTACGCCACCCAATGGCATTGCAAAGGGAAAGAAGGGAGGCCCTGCAATCACTGCTTCACAGTTTGCATGGAAGATTCTTGTGACAGGATGTTTTGGGTGCAAGAAGTCGGGACGACTTGACACCTGGATGAGGAGTGATGTTATGACCGTATTTTCTTTTCTCTTTTACAACGACTTATCATTTCTTTTTCTGCGATGACGCCCTCCAACCATCTATTGATCCATCGATCTATCACTTATTGTCATTGCTTCCTCCATTGACTGCTTACCTAAGACTCCATTTAGAATATCCAGTGCCTCTTATTCGATGGATCTCCAGTTGGATATCCAGAAGGCTTTCTACCAGGATATCTAACTGCCACTTTCATAAAGGATATCCTACCGTACCTACACATATATAAACCCCACGTACATGGACCTGTAATACTAAGTTTATCCTCTTGTATACCCTGTATCTCGACTTGCAATATAGTCGCTTGATTCACTCCTCTCATCTTCGCTTCTCTACTGCCTCAATCATCCTCTATCTCTCTTCGCTAAGGGACGGGCCTTAGCATCGTACTCTTAGAGACCACTAGTCACCAGCATCGCCACTCTAGTGACAGACTTCGCGCCATGTTGACACTGCTGTACGACTTGGGAACGACACAGGTTCCAAACCTGATCAGAACAAAAAGCTCCTGATGATGAATGGGGAGTCTCATCTTAATTGACTTGGAGGCATAAAGCTGCCACAGATATTCTGAGTGCATAGCCATCTGTCTGCAAGCGAGGAGACTGGAAGCAGTAAAGGACGTGGGGAACAGCAGTCTTTGGTCTGTTATGAACTCTTGGAAATATTTATCTATGAAGCGAGCCCCCCACTGTAGATGATATCCCAGTGCTTGCCAATTCATCAGGAAACCTCTCCGTGTACTTTTGAATCTTGTTTGCCTTATTTTTGTCTTAAATGATCTGAAAGAACAAACAATTCTGGTTGATCTGGAAAATAAGTTGTTTCTGGTTTTAAAAAAATCAGACAAAAACCAGACAGAAACCAGATGAAAATCAGACAAAAACCAGATGTTTGTCAGATGTCAGATAGGTTGCCAGATGGTAAACCAAAATCAGATAGGGACCAGACAGAAACAAGGTACTTCTCAGATGTCAAACAAATTACCAGATATTAGACAGAAAACCAGGCAGATGTCAGACAAAAACCAGATGATTTTGAAATGTCAAGCTAATTCTCAGATGTTAGACAAAAACCAGATACCAATCAGATGTTTGTCAGATATTTTCCAGATCTCAAACATCTTCTCAGATGTCAGATAAAAATCAGACAACAATTAGATAGTTGGTATAGTGTTATGTGATAGTTAAACATCAGCAAACGTCTCCATTTACTTAGTGATCTTGTTTGCCTTGTTTTGGTCTGACTAGTCTAGGTTTGATCTGGGTTTGATCTAAAATATTTTAAAAAATGTAATTTGAGCTTTGTAATATCTGTTGTTATAATGTTATATCCTTTTAGTCTATTATATGAACATCAAAAACTATTCAAAGCTATTTTTAAAAAATTTCAGACAAAACCCAGATAAAACCCAGATCAGCCAGATCAAAATAAGGCAAACAAGGTCACTAAGTAAATGGAGACGTTTGCTGATGAAGCTCAGTGAGCTAATAAAGATCATCAAGGCAGGAGATGAATTATGACTATAAAGACTCATGATACATCAAGTCAGACTCACACCCAAGAAGTTTGAAGCATCCTTACATCCAAAAGTTAGTAGTAGATTCAAGTTAGTCTGCATAGATGATTGATACAAGTAGTACACAAAAGAAAGTTGAAATACTTTACAGCTACTAAAAAGCAATCTCATAAGCATGATGATCAGAAAATTTGTTAACATAGAATTGGGAAAAGGCATCCATTGTGTAAAAGTGTTCAAAGTCAGAAGGAAGGTGTTGTTCTCCATATACTCCTATCAAGTGTGCCCCTCTGATAATACTATCCAAATGAACTACTGAGCAAACATTGTCTCCATCTTCATCTATCTCCCATTCTACAATCCACATACCAGTGTCTTCATCTGGTTTATCTTCAACAGGAGTAAGCCATTTGATAAGGGCACATGGATAATTTTTCTCTTGATATTCAAAAGAAAAAAAGAGCAACACTTGTCCAACAAACAATCCTCTCATTCCAGAGAGGTCAGGATTGCTCTCAACAAAAACACAATCATGACGTGGAAAGTCTTCACTATGTCGCCAAGAATTATTTGATCGAATATGATGCTGATGATATCCTGATCTTCCAGATATATCACTAGGTGAAAAATATGTGGCAATAGCAGAATGAAAGACATCAATTTTATAAGGTGGATTGGGGCACTCAGAAATATCAACATCAGATGAGGTCTTGTCTTCAGCTGGATGCTTTTGATCATATAAGAAGCGACGAATCATATCAGAGAGTTCTGGCTGTTGAATATGTTCAGCCAAATCATACACTCTTTTAGGAATATCCAGACTTTTTAGATCGAGCAAGAACAACATTGGCCATGACTCATGAGTTATTTCCAATATCAATCTATAATATTGTTGTGTTTTTTCAAGACTTTGGAATGGATTGGGAAAGATTTGAGCTTCCAATTCCTCATTCATTTCTTTCATATGCATTGCAAGAGGTTTGTCTAACATGCCACGTTGAATAAAATCATTCAAACATGCTGAAAGCTTATCTAATCTTTGGTTTGTTATCAACATTTGTCCAAGAGCTTCAAACCGACTGGAGCGACACCATGGCTCTTTTACGGCTTTTATGTGCTTGGCCTCAGTTATAGATGTGCATAAGCCATTTGGAACTGCAAACTCCTCAATCCATTTTCGATAATGCTTCAAAGAGTGCTGCCGAGGCAATGAAATACCCTTGGGGCATACACCAACATCCACAAAAATCTGACGCTCTGTCCAAAATATCTCCAAGGCTGCTTCCATGATATCCAAATCATCATCATTGATTGTGGATTTGCGTGCAATATAACAGAAGTCCAAAAATGCACGAACACATCTTACTATCTGTGGTGGAACAAGTCCATCAATAGCAGTCAAAAACACTTTCATCAAGGCTTTTGAATCATCTCCAGTCCACTGTGAAAATCTACGGCCATCAGGAAATCGACGAAGCTCAGGAAAAGATGGTACAGCTGCAAGCCTTCGATCAATCTCTGCAAGAATTTCGGAACCTTGAGCTTTGCCATGAACCTTGAAAAGATATTGCTCAACCCAAATTACAAGATGATCATGAAAGGTGCCTTTGATAATCTGATGCAAAAGATCTGGAGAAATGAGCCTATGGATATCTGCTCGAGAAAATGAGTATGTAAATGGCTAATAAAAGAATTAGATTCAGGCAGTAACTTGACAGTAGTAAAAACATTCACCATTATATCTGGCACTATGCCATATTCTGTCCATAATTCCTGCTTTGTTTTGGACTCATGTAATTGACCAGTGTCCTCATGACTTCTTTTCTCACCAGGATCATCATCCAAGTGTTTTGGTCTATTTTTGCATTCAAAACACCATGCTTGAACTATGCAAGAAAGGGCACATTGCTCAGGATAATCTGCAATATAAGGACCAAGTCTATAAACAGCACGGCGCAAGTGTCCATCAGGACATCGAACAATATCTGGTATAGTCATGCCTGATTGCAGAGGGGACAAAATTGTCTTCAAAGACTCATGTAAAAGATGTCGCTTGAATCTACGAAATGCAACTGACTTTTTACGTCTGCGATCTGCCTTTGCAATGGAAAGAAAGCCCATGACAGTCAGGGCATCACGATGAGCACGTCGAACATTATTATGCACATTGCCAATAGAAGCATAAAGTGGCCAATATTCATTGTGGCCTGTACCCACTGAAACTATGGTCTTATCGCTGCCCATAATTAAAGGTACAAACATGGCACCATGTGTATTTGGATCCTCAGCAATCTTATCAGCCTGACGCCATGCCCAATTTCCAGACATAAAGTTTGTCCATACTCTCTTTCCATTTTTAAATTGGCGTTTTGGAGCATAGTCAATTTCATTCTTAAAATCAGGATTTGCCAGTTGGTTCTGTATCACAGTGCGTGGATCACGAAACCAAACATGATACAATTCTTTCATCCACTTTGGCACTTTTTTCTTTGGTTTTTTGCCACCATATTGCACAGAAAAATGTAGCCAAGGTGCATCACCTAATTGAATAGCATCAATCACATTATGCATGTCATGCACATTTGCAAAAGGTGGATTTCCACCATGTTCAGCAGCCCACAAGTCCATAAGATCATCATGATTATCCTCTGATACTTGTATTCGCCGAAACAATAAATCAGCAGTTTGAAATTCAACTCGATTTCGAAATGGAGACCAGTCATTATTCGCCTTGGGTTCTGGAAGGCCACAAGGTGCAACATCAAAAGCAAGGTCATGTCCATTCTCATTGCAAGGGGTTCCATCAAGTAGAGGATGTATATCAACTTCAAGTCCAGAAGCTCCAGATTTTAGATCATTGTAATCATCCTCTAAATCACTGCCCAGAGTCAATGGAGACACTTCTGGAGATGTCACATTCATGTGAGCAAAAGAGGGATGAATCGCATTCATATGTTGTGTAAGTCCCCATGGGGTAACAAAGCCACGCCGACATCGTGCAGAGGTGGGTGTTGGACAAGCATAATCTCGACCATGATGAGCCTTCCGCCGTGACCCAACCATAGTCTCTATAGCAATCAACACGAGGCTGTTTAATGCAGTTTCAATTAAAAATCAAACAAAGGCAAGCACTTTGTTTGCTGTCACAATGCAGTGCCAAGTCACGGAGCTAAGTCAACAGAAGATAATCTGTGCCGTAAGAAGCAGAAGTAAATCACCACAAGGCCTTGATGTGTGGTCACAGCACAGAGACAAGTCCACAGAACCAAGATATCAGGGACACTGAGAGCAATATAACTGAGCAAATATCGTGAATAGAGACAATAATGTTGCAAGCAGACTTGAACGAGTGAAGTCGAGTCCTTGGCAAATAGTGGCTGAGTCAAGCAGTGGCGCGGGGATTTGTAGCCGAGGTCAAACCAGCCGAGATCAAGCCAGCCGAGATCAAGCCACTGACGGTTGCCACGTCTCCGTGTCCTTCTGCTTACGACTCACCACGCATCATCCATCAGCCATGCCAGTTGCAGGAAGACGCAAGAAAAAGACTCACGAGGATGCCTCTCAATCAGAAGATGAGGCTGTACCAAAGCCTCCACGTAAAAAGCGCCGTTCTGAAGCCGAGATGCTGGCTGAGGAGGCTGCCACGCACACGTCTGGTGCAGCGCGAGCTAACAGGCGGGCTAATACTGCTAGATCCACCCGCGCGTCGACTACCGTACGCAGTGTCTCCGGTCAGAACACCCACAACCGACAGACAAGTCAAGCTGTCCGTGCAAGTCGCGATCGTGGCAATCGCGTGGTTCACAGAGACCACAGGACTAGTTCTGTTGTCAATGGTGAGTTGTTTAATTAAACAAACCAAAAGTTTACTCACTAGAACCAATAAAATGTAGCCAAGAGGACGCGAGCCGACCGAGAGTCGGATGATGAAGACGTCGAGGCCGAGGTCGAGGTGCTTGACGAAGGGGAAGAGATCGAGATGGCAGATGGAGAAGTCGGGGTCACAGAGGTCGAGGACGGAGATGTGGGGATGGAACCGGACAATGGACAGATCAACGAACGAGGTGAGGGCGAGCTTAGCTTTGCGGCCCAAAAGGCTGCACGGCTCGCCTACTTGGCCGAAAAGATGAAGGTCGCGAGGGAGCTGCGGGAGGATCTTGAGGGTCTGGAAGAGAAATTAAAGGAAAGTATGGCGAAAAAGCTGGTTGATTGTGAGTAGAACCTTCACTTTCAAATATGCTAGCACTCACTTGAAATCAGCTTCCTCCGATGGTCCACGATCGGATGACAACACGTTCGAGAAACCCGAGTACGAAGAACTCGAGTACGAGGCACCCAAGTACGAAGAATCGGATGGCGACGACTCGGTCGCGGATCCAGACTTCGAAGTCGATATAGACCGGCAAACAGATGCCGACGATGACCGAGTCGAGACGGAGACGGATGAAGAGGAGAAGGCAAGAAGGAGGAGGGCGAAAGGCAAGGGAAAAGCAGTGGAGATTGTGTAAGTCGTTGATTGATCTGTCAAGTTGCGACGCTTACCATCCTAATCGGGCCTTTCTTCCTCCGTTCTATCATGCTCACCCTCGAGACCTCTAGCTTTACTCCACGCAAATCCGGCTTCAAGCCAGATTGGCGCACCCCGCCTCGCCCAGTCAAATCTCGCAAGGGACGGACTTCAAGCCTCAAGACAGCGGGACCGAATGACGTCACAAACGTACCTCAACCCGCGGCCGCATTCGAGTCTGAGGATGAGACCGGATGGTTTGAAGAGGACGATGGACAGCAAGGCCAGTTATTGAAGGTGCGTCATTGTCTTTTCTTCTCTCTCAAAGCCTTCTAACATTGGTCACAACTATATCTATGTATAGAGCAATGCCATCGCCATCGTACTGTTTGACGACCACCAACGTGGCCATCCTAACTCCCCTTACTCTCAACCACACCTCTCTCGACCCTCGCGCCTGCAAGAATCCGACTCGAGAAGCAACGCGCCGGTCGAAACGAACGTTTCGACTCGCGGAGCTTTCCCACAACGTGGTAAGTCAGCCTGTCTATCCATCTATGGCATGCCAATGTCCGCCTCGTTCTACGAGGCGGACGATCCTTATCCATGGACTCGCTTCCACAGGTGAGATGCATGATGCTACAGCAATGCCCTCAAATGCAACGAAATCCCATCCGTCCGCATCATTCGACGAGGCGGGCACTGCGAGACTCGAAACAGACGTTTCGAGTAGTGAAGTACAACGGCCCCACGGTAAGTAATTAATGTTTTTCTTTCTGTTATCCTGCTGTCCGCCTCGTTGCATGAGGCGGACGTGTCTTAATGTCTCGCTGCTTCCACAGACAAACAGCAACATGGTACGAACATGTCCGTCACATCAGCCACGAAGTCACGTCCGTCCGCTTCATTCGACGAGGCTAACACTGCGCGACTCGAAACGGATGGTTCGAGTCGTGGATTTCAACGGAATTATGGTAAGTATTCAATGTCTTCTTTCTATTGTCCTGCTGTCCGCCTCGTGTAACGAGGCGGACGTATCTTATCATGTTGCTGCTCCCACAGGCAAGCAGCAACGTGGCACGACCACGTCCATCACCTCGGCCACAACGTCCCAACCGACCGTCTCATTCGACGACGAGGCGAACACCGCGCGACTCGAAACCGATGTTTCGAGTCGCGAAGTGCAACGGACTTACGGTAAGTGATCAACGGATTTGTTTACATGGTCCAGGTGTCCGCCTCGTGCAACGAGGCGGACGTGTCTGAACGTGTTGCTACTTCCACAGGGAAGCAGCAACGTGGCACGACCACGACCGTCCCCTCCGCTACAAAGCCCCGTCCCTCCGCCTCATTCGATGAGGCGGACTCCCGTACGTATGGTAAGTAATCTGTAGTGATATCATGTCTTCTGCACCTTGTTCGCCTCATTCGATGAGGCGGACAAATCTCATTCTTTTCCTATTTGCACAGGTGATAGACTCGATATAGCGGAGTCTCCACAACTCGAAACGAGACCCCTCCCGCCTGCGCCTTTCGACGATGCGGGCACGTTTGGAGCCACCGCGACACGCGGAGGGTCCAAACGTCGTGCACCAGACTCAGGAGTCCCTCCGCCTGCATCTCTCGACGATGCGGGCTCCATTCCAGCCACCATGACACGCGGAGGCCCCAAACGCCGTCCGCAGGACTCGATACCCCCTCCGCAGGACTCCATACCCCCTCCACCCGCATCTCTCGACGATGCGGGCTCGTTTGGAGCCACTGCGACACGTGGAGCCTCTAAACGCCGTGCTCGAGACCATGGAACTCCCCCGCCTGCCTCTCTCGACGAGGCGGGCTCATCTCAATACCATCCAATGCGTGCAGGGCAGCCGCGCCGTGTCTCGGACAACACAGCACACCAGCCTGCCTCAGACGAGGAGGCAGGCTCGTTTCGACCTCGCGAAGGGCAGCGGCACGCACAACCAGCGCCCTCGTACGATGACGAGAACTTCCCGATACGAATCTCAGGCCATAAGGGTCCATTAAAGGTGCGTGACAGCCTTCTTACTAGCTTATTTCTACTCATCATTTATCTTCTACTTTACAGGGCCGTGATGTAGATGACAACACTCCCGATTCCTACTCGACTCGAGCGGGCCAATCACGCCGTGACTTGGGCATAGACGAGAACGGCTCGCGTCGGCCCCGTCCGACTCCCAGAGCCGTTCCCAAGACTTCCCAGCCCGCCTCTGTCGAGGAGACGGGCACATTTTCTGGTCATTCCACTCGAGAAGGGCATCCTCGCCATGCCCCAGACAACGCAGCGTACCCACCCAAGGCACAGCAAGACAATATCAGTGAGTGACATATCACTTCTTTTCAGCAGTCTGCCTCGTTGAACGAGGTGACATGTCTTACCACATTGTTACTCACACAGACAAGCATACCTCCATCCCCTCAATTATGAAGCCAAAGTCCCGTCCGTCTGTCTCATTCAACGAGGCGGGCTCTTCACGACTTTCGACTCGAGAGGTATGCTTTCAATATCATGCCATTGTTTATATATAGACTAATACTATTCTATAGCAGAACACCGAGGCTGCTCTGGTTGCCTACGAAGACAAAATGGACTGGTCCGATGACAACGAGTTCCCGCCAACAATCTTGCAGCTCGCTGCACGCACACCAGCACAGCCCCCTCGTACACCA